>CM046863.1:46425326-46812247 GCA_025617745.1 Heliocidaris erythrogramma | reverse complement strand
ATTCTCATACTGTTAAACCATGAAATGAAAAATACCATTAACTGTTTTCTTTTCTTTTTCTTTTACATTCCCCCATGATGTCTCAACCGAACTACTGTTTGCATGCCTAGTAATCTTTTTTGTTAAAAAGTTTTTAAAAAAAACATACCCTCGTGTGCACGTCACACAATTGTCATACTAAACCATGAAACTCAATTAACTCTTCTTCTTTTTTTTAAATTACATTTCGGCAGACTTGAAGTACACACACACACACACACACCCCCACACACCCTCACACACACCTACATGTATATACAGATCGGAAATCTAGAGGCGGAAATCTAGAGAAGCAAGCATCATCTTAAAGCTCCAGTTTTTCTTGGAAAAGGAAATGGTTTCCACTTTCATAAAGACATATTATTTGCATTTGTAATATTCCAGCTTTCAAACAAGTTAATAATTCCCTTTGCTATAATATATACATACACTCATATACTCAAACACCCCCATATACACGAACGATGATGAGCAATGAACTAATTTTTCACTGCTTACGGGTTATATTTTAGGTAGGACCCTTTATATGTCTTGCGATTCTAATAGTGTGTCATTTTCTTGCTAAAAATATTTTATTTCTATTACGAAATTTAAGAATATCTGTATCATTAATGGAAGGCTTTCTGAGATTACGTGTTTTTCCAGCTTAATATTTGATTTTTTTTATATACTATTTAAAGTAGATGACGGTTGCACTAATTATATACAAATTATTTTAAAGCTCCCCACCGCATCTCCCCCCCCCCCCCATTTCTTTCTATCTCCCCCTCTCCCCATCTCTCCTCTCTCTTTCTTTCTTACTCTTTATCCCCCCCCCCCCCTCTCTCTCTCTCTCTCTTTCCCTATCCAACTCTCTCTCCCTCTCTTACTATCTCTACCTCCCTCTCTCCTCTTAAAGTAGAAAACAGTTGCACTAATTAAATACAAATTGTTTTCAAGCCCCCCCCCCCTCTCTCTCTCCCTTTCTCCCTCCCTCCCTCCCACTCTCCCTCCCCTCTCTCCCTCTCTCTCTCTCCTCTCTTCTTCTCCTCTCTCTTTTTATGTATCAATATACTGGTATCCATGGTATCCCTGGATTGCATAAGCACATGGGTATTTTCGGTCTCAAAGAGGCTCACAGAAGCATTTGCTTCCACAAAGCATCCTTCAGTTTGGATATCGCGGATTGTTTGGTATTCCAAAATACCCCTAACATTCGGGTGTCTCGGACCTTTCACGTAATACTAAGAGTGCTTAAGAAGTGCATACCCCTTTTTTCGCTGATTATATGACGAAAAGATATGCGTAAACCACATTTTTATGTTCAGAACAGCAGGGGGTCGGAGAAAATGTTCTCCGGGTGACATTCTTTACACATCGGATTTTCAACAACTTCTTCTTTTGTTCACTTTGGTTTGACAGTTGAGCCTCCTTTTTTCAGCTCTTTTTTCCGATTCATCACCAGCTGTCAAAGAAATTTCGGAAATGGTAAAGATAGACTTTCAACAACGAGCGGATAATTTAGCGGATTGATATAACATGACCCTGACTGTGGTTAACATTTATGCATCCTATTTTTGTTTTGTTATTTTATTTTCATACTTGATTGAGATTGTTTGCCTTCATTTTTGCCTCGCTTTTAGGGGAGAAGGCGGGAAATCTGCACCAGTTTTTTTTTAAAGATGTTTTTCAACAAAACCACAGTTAATGATTAATGTGGTAGGATAAGCCCGTTTTTAGCACTTTCACGGAAGCTCCCACAATCAGTCCGGTCTATGAAGGATTAAGTAAAAAAATATTTGCTTTTTTATGAGTGCCTTTTATATCACTTTTTTTTTGTCGTACCTTTCTAGTCGGGTTGAAATGAGTGAAAGAATACCAATGATAAATGAAGTGAATTTAATTGGAGAGGTATTCGTTTAAAACCATAGAGCAGTTTATTTCATGGAGTCTACGTAAATCATACAAAAATACCCAGTAAAATACAATTCCATATATGCATTATAAATAAAGAATTCTTATTCACAAGAAACATCGCATGCATTATGTAGCCCCCAAAAAAGCATTATGATGAATAAATTAAATGGGAAGAAAAGAGAGAGAAAGAGAAAGAGGGAGAGGAAGGGATTGAGGGAGAAAATGTGAAAGAGGGAAGGAATTGGGAGAGAGATAGAGAAAGAGTGAGATGTCGAAAGGGAATTAACACTTCATGGAAACTTGGATTGAGTAGAAACAGAAAAAATAGAGAAAGAGAGTAGTGGAAGTTTGAGAAAAATCCGACAAAGAATAAGAAGGTTGTGGATGTTTGAAAGCTGAGGTCATTAATGATATGGATAATCTCCTATATGCGGTCATTTTGTGTCATGTCATACATTCGGTGAGTAAAAGATATTATTAAAAAAGTACCCCCTTTGCCCATTTTAATGATCGAATATACTTTTTGTCCATGATACATTGTCGGCAATATATATACATGTATATTCTTATGAAAAGAAAACTGTTTCACCTTAGGAGTGCAGAAAGGGGATACATTTAAGTAATTTACGTACCAAACTAACGGGGAAGTTTTCGCATGACATCACACATCATGACCGCATTGCCGAATGCAAGGATCTCCATTTCATTAGTGATTTCAGCGTTCAAAAAGTTTATAACTTCCTTAAGGTTTGTCTGATTTATTTCAGGCTTTCACATATATTGTAATTCATGATAAAATGAATAGCTCACTCTGATGATCTTATGTATCTTTGATTATCTCTTCATTCATTCATTTATTTCTGTTATTTTATATGACATTATATATTTATGGAATGTACATGTATATCATTATTTTCTCAATTCCTTTTCTTAGCTTAAGTTGTGCTCTGGGAGAATGGCTTTTTTGTTTTCTTTTCAAACTCACAGTGTGAAACTAAAATCTCTATTAACAAGCCACAGTAATTTCTCATTTGCCTGAATTCACGCTATTTATTATTTCAATACAATTTTTTATTAGTAAAACACATTTATCTAATACCAAATCTACTCATGAAGGAATACGAATTTTGGTTAATTCGGTGTTTCCATGTTGTTGTGAATCATAATCATGTCACAAATCCTATGATTTTTTTTAAATCTAATTATTTCAATATTTAATTTAGTCAATTTGAATTTATTATTTCGAGTACAAACCACATTACATTAAGGTGAAAATCACATTACTGTTACATTGAAATATATTTGCATTATAATAAAATCATCAACTCTAATATTTTGTTTAACTAGATAATTCATTAAGTATGTATTAAATGTTGATAATACATTCTTATTTAGCACAATGTAATACGTTGAACTATCAAAATTTGCTTATCATAAATTATTCATGTTATGCATTTATAATAATTTTAAGCATGTAAGTTTTCATTTTTGTGTATTCTTATTAATGTTTCTTGTGATTCGCAATTCAGCCATTCGGACGAAATGATAATAAAAACCTTCTATTTAATTAAAATATTGATCAGAGCAAAATTAGTTTCTGAAGAAAAAGAAAGTGTATCACTAATCATATTCACACCTTACTTCACTCCCTACAACCTTCAAACCAAAATGTTGCGAAATACAAATAATACGACAGTAAACTCAAGTAATTTTGTTCAAGAAAGAAACAGCTTGATCATATTACAGAATATGATGTCAAATATCTTTAGGTATGATAATAGCAAGGCCGGGTTTATACCTGAAGGGGAAAAACCAATTACCTTGTACAGCTGCTTAAATACATCTATGCATGCGCTCGTCGCGCACCGACACATACACGATTCTGCACCCTCCACGAGCTCACACACACACATTCACGCGCGCGCGTCTTCCTTCACCCACATAAGCATACAGTCATGTGGAGACAAGTTTGATCTAGAACGGGCCAATCAGAAAGCTGAACGTGTATTACATCAGGGGGATGAAAACCATGTCGTCATTCACTCCAATATGACATCACAATATACTAACCACAGCACTGGCCACACCGGATTCTAACATCGTGTTTCACCTGTATCTCACCTTATTTTGGTTTGTTGCTGTCCTTATAACAAAACGGAACTTCCCTCTTGACAGAAATATTTATAAAAACTTTTCTTTTTTTCCAAAATACATACAC
This sequence comes from Heliocidaris erythrogramma, assembly GCA_025617745.1. Classification (NCBI taxonomy): domain Eukaryota; kingdom Metazoa; phylum Echinodermata; class Echinoidea; order Camarodonta; family Echinometridae; genus Heliocidaris; species Heliocidaris erythrogramma. The sequence goes on along the minus strand of CM046863.1, from coordinate 46,808,094 downwards.
TTTCCCCGCTGCTCTTGTATCCTGTATCCTGTAAAAGAACTTGCCTGGACAGAAAAGTATTTTTATGGGATGTAATAAGGCATGCAGAATCTCATGAGTGAAAATATATTAATAGATACAAATATGGAAAATTAGGTACATTTTATTGGAGCAATACTAAAATAATTTGAATTGATTCCTACTACAAACGGATCTGTTATTTAATTTTTATTCATAGTGGACTAAATAAGTTTAAAACAATTCCTCAAGCAAAACTGCAACACCAAGTTGACTCTTCCGATCTGCTAAAAAGAGCCAACTCAGTGATGTGTATTGAGGTTTTTGTTTTATAAGTATCAAAAGTATAGTGTGACTTTTATTAAAATGGACACGATTTCATATTTAATATTTAACATGGGGGCACAACCCTTTGCTCTCCCCCCCCCCCCCCCTTTGACTATTACAAAAAGATGAAAAGAGGAAAAAGAATGAGAACATACTAAACCTCTGATTCTGTAATTGTATTTCCCGTAGGCTCAAAGTCGTAGTTACACTATTGTCCCCCCCCCCCCCCCCCCGTCCATGACTGAACTAACGCTACGTCACGGACCGTAGACTCAAGTAAACTACCATGTCGGGAAAATAGTAGAATCGCTAAGCAGCATAGTAGTTTCATGGCGTTTGTAAAAAGTTAATATACCCATGGTAATACAGAATCAATATGTCAAGTATGATAATTATATTTCAAACTATATCATGGTACTTGACATTTATGCAGGCATATTATTTCAAAATATCAGCCAATTGCAATTGAAAATATCAATCAATTAGTTCTTGACGTCTGAATATTTTAAATGCCGTACTTGAAAGGTAATCGAGGTGGATACGATATCATCCTTCATTGCTGTCTTGCTTGCTCTCTTTCGCTCTCTCTCTCCCTCACACACACAATATATATATATATATATATATATATACACAACGCAAAAAGTAAGTTCCCCCTAAATGATAATGGCATAACTTTTTAATGAAAAGGTTTTGACCAAAGTAACTTGGTCGGAGTGTTCCTACACTTATTGACTAAGTTCTGTGTGAAAATGAAATTGATCCGTCGAGTCATGCATGAGTGAGCACACATTAAAGGCAAAATTGTCACTTTTCAAAAGTCACAAGAGCCATTTTGGGGGTCATTTTGGCGAATTCTGTTTCTGGTTTTTGTTCAAGTGCGGTAGTTGTTTATCATCCATCGTTTGACCCCTTCGCACCTATCCTGACACTTTTCGTGTTTTTGCACGGTTTGGTGAGCACAGTTTTAGTGGAAATTAGCGATGTTCAACCCTCTTAACTTTGAAATGGCAAAATCCATTCGGATTATTGAAAAAATTAACATCAGATATTGCTACCAAAATGAGTTGTCAATTGTGTAAACACAAGAGGTAATTTTCTGGCTGGTTGAGTGAGCACACTTTAAAATTAAGCAAGAAATGCTAAAATTCACTGTTAATAATATGGCATAAAATATAACTCCTGTGACTTTTGAAAAGTGAAAATTTTCCCTTTAATGTGTGCTCACTCATGCATGACTTCACAGATCAATCTCATTTTCACACAGAAGTTAGTCAATAAGTGTAGGAACACTCCTGCCAAGTTATTTTGCTTAAAACCTTTTCGTTAAAATGTTGCTTTAGGGGGAACTTACTTTTTGTGTGATGTGTTTATATATATATATATATATATATATACATATACATACCTTCATGTATATACGTGTATATTGTGCATGTTGTGTTATTTTATATTGATATGACGAATGAAATAATAATAATAGTAGTATATATTGCGGTTACACGTGGTGTAACCGGAAGCCTCTATCTTCACCATGGAAGCCTTCAAATATATATATATATATATATATATATACAGTGAAACCTGTCTATAAAGACCACTCAAGGGAGACAAGAAAAGCGGACTTTATGAGCAGGTGGTCTTTATGTACAGGTTCCTTTAATACATGTTCAATTAGAAACACTTTTCAAGGGAAACAAAAATTATGGTCTTTATAGACAGGTGGTCTTTCTATATAGGTGGTCGCTAAAGCAGGTTTGACTATATATATATAAAACGTCTTTCCACACGTCCATTTCAATGTCAATGTAGAAAAGAAGAGGATGGTAATCCCTGATATTGACAATTCAACGTCAAATTCGTTGTCCAAATTTATATATGCTATATCCGTCTTCCTGTCTCTCTCCGAGGCTTGCGGTTACACGTGGAGTAACCGCAAGCCTCACACATATCTATCTTCACCATATATATATATATATATATATATATATATATATATATATATATATGTGTGTGTGTGTGTGTGTTAGTTATGCATACAAAAATTATAAAAATGATTTGTCTATGTATTTCATTGAATGAATACCAAATTCCAGCAATTATACCTTGCTTTTATGATATTTTATTTCCTTCTTACCACCGTAAATAACACTGTCAGCAACCATTCTTGGTGTAATATTTTTTCCATGACTGTATATAGTTCAAAAAGTTCTGCCACGGAGAATAAAAATGGAGATACCCTCAGAATAAATTACTTCGTTAGACACAAAGGTTCAATATTTCGCCCATAAGGCTTTTTCAGGAAGAAGATATATATATATATATGAGCAGATAATGATGGAACGGAATGAAGCAGGTCACCCCGTTTATTATCTTTAGACTCCTGGCCTTCTTCAAGTTTATTTGCTAAATCAAACAGAATGAAACAAATAATAATAATAAGCAACTTAACAAAACTAAAGACAATAATTTTCTAAATCTAACATGGTTCAACCGATAGGTACATACATCCACACCTCTCTCGCTAATATACATGTATGTCCTTCCACAAGTCCATTTCAATATCAACGTAGACAATGAAAAGGGTGATAAATCATTATTTAACATCCAATTCATTGTCCAACATTATATAAATGAATATATATATATATATATATATATTTGCAAAAAAAAACAAAAAGGGAGGACAGCTCTGGGGAACTTTGATTGACCTACGCAACGTTATTCTCGCAATTTCTTTCACATTATATATATACATGTATATATACTACATCCCTCTCCCTGTCTCTTTCCACCCCCACCCCCCCCCTCTCTCTCTCTCTCTCTCCCTTTATGTCCTAGCGGAGTTCCCACATTTACTATTTCCCACCCGTAACGGCCTTGCTGACTCATTGCTGCGACTATAAGGATATAGAAACTCCACCCGAAGAGGGAAAGATCCAGCACCTTTCCTGTTTATATGAAACTATCACAAAAACTGTCAACTGACCGAGAATTCAAAAATCATAACCTTACTAGTACTTTAAGCATGGATTACGGACGTCGATTTAATCTAGTATTGCTCATTGGACAAAATATTTGGGAATGTTTTCAGGATATCATGGTCAATTTGTAAAATCCCAGGGAAGTGTTTAGTTGATTAGTCATCAGTGATTAATCGACTAGACCACGACACCTCCCTGGAATTCTACGAAATTATCATGACATTATACGAACATTCCCAAAATATTTTCTAATGAGCAATAGCTAAAAATCAACATAGTCTTGTAATGCATTTGCACATGAGAGGGTTTTTTTTATTATATGTATTATGATTTTACATTTGAAAAAATATGAAAATTTATGAGAGTTGTTCAAATATAATTCATGAATACCACTCATGTATTCCCCCCCCCCCCCCAAAAAAAAAAAAAATGTATTATTATACATAACATAGCATCAACAATAATAATGGATCATATCAAAATAAAATAAAAGACCTTGATGTACAAATGTCTAAAACACATTTTTAAAACAGCAATGAGTGACTGTCGAATATTAATACCAAGAAATTACATAAGATTACAACAAAGATGTGAAACAACGCACACCAGAAAAAAAGAAAGAGAGAGAGAGAGAGAGAGAGAGTGAGAGCGGGCATTATTAACAATAATGATAATAATAAAAAGTCTTATATAGCGCTCATAATTATCTGCTAACTCGGGACCTTATGGAGCATGCCTCAAAATACTATCAGATGATAGATACCTCAGCTGAGGTTACTAGGTGTACGGGGGGGGGGGGGTTCAAGGGTGTTCAAACACCCCGCTTTTGTTGTTTAAATACCCCCTTTAGGTGTTAAAACAACCCCCCCCCCCCCCCCGCCACCTAAACAGGCTTCTTTTAACCCCAAAATGCTGATAACTCTCTCTCTCTCTCTCTCTTTTTTATTTTTTATTTTTTTTTTGCTTGCCAGACAATTTTGGATTAAGCAGAATCACCCAAAAATGCTGATAACCTTTTTTTTCCTTTCATTTTTCTTATCTTTTTGTCCTGAAAACCTTTCTTGGTATTATTATTATTATTATTTTTTTTTTTTTTTTTTTTTTTTTTTTGGGGGGGGGGGGGTCTTCTTTTGCTTGTCGGAGAATTTTGGAGTAAAAAGACACCCCCTTTTAAAAAGTGCTGCTTGTGTTTTTTACAGGTAAAATAAAAATAAAATGAAATAGTTCAAACAAGTACTAATATTTACAGCGTTCGATCAATTAGGTCATCAAATGGCTTTTTTTTTCGAACTGAAAACCTCCAATATAATCTTAATTTTGATAGACTAAAATAAATTATAATGATGTCACGACGTGTGTGAGGTATATCGAAGGTAAAGTTGGGTTCGGGTCATGCGATTACATTGTGAAAGGAACTGTCTCCAAGCAATTGGAAAACGTTTATCGTGTCTACATAAGAATTGGTATGTACTGTAAGGATTTGGAATCATCAAAAAATCAAAGTGATAAGAACTTGACCCGATCTCGCTGAAAATCATATGCGCTGCACACAATAGTGTGTATATGGGACCGTACACACATGTGGCATAAATATTTGGCCCGAACACTTCAGCTATTTCTCTTCTTATGTCGAATGTGGGGGCTTTAAAGAGCAATCCTTATTGAAAGGACATTCATTTTTTACCGCTATGTTTTTCGAAAGTGACATAAAGTGAATGACATAAAGTGATTGAGAAAACTCGCACATCATTGTCACCTTTACCAGAATCCAACCTTCTCATGGGTCATGGGTGTGTAGCTTTATTATACCATAGTCACACCGCCAAACCGACCCCACACCGACTAAAAACAAACCGATTCTTGGCGACTGGTGGCAATGCAATTTTTTGTTCGGTTTGTTGTCGGTCTCGCGTGGGTTTTGTTGGTGTTTCTGTGGTATTAGAAATTTACGCCTTTCCATTTCATGAGACAAAAAGGCAGATCTTTCATTTAGATATAACATAAGTCAGCAAATATAGGTCCTTCGTCATTATCATCCCATTCGTTTTTCTTTTTTTTAAAGAAATTAATAATGAATATAAACAATATTACTGTTCCTGTTATACAACGATGCCTCAGTAGTACATTAACCATTTTTGCTATTTTTTTTTAATACGGAAGGACTCACTTCCTCTAATATCATATATCAGTGTATTATACGGCATGTTGTCTACATGATATTTTTTTTACAATTAGGCCTATAAATATAGATATTATTAGATTTTTCAATATTTTTCAAAACTCGTAATACTCTTCCTTGTGTGGTTTATTATTACCAATTTTGTTCTAGTAACATGGGGATCTATATATAGGCTTAATACGTACAACGCTGGAAATTGGTTTTAAATATATGAAGTAAATTGTCAGGCAGTAATTTATGTCTTTTTCAAAAAGTTTACGTTTGCCACTTTTAGATTTTGCTGGTTGTTAATGGCAATAATTACAAAAAAATTGATGATGCTCTTATTAGTTTAGCTTTCAAAGAAAATGAGGGTATTATACGCCCGATTTTTATTATTGTATTGTGAAATAATACTCCATAATTTCCTCTATTCCTTCTCGCTATATATCTCACTTGATATCGCTTTCTTTCTCTCTCTCTCTCTCTTTCTCTCTCCCGACTGGGGATCCCGTTTTGAAACGTCGTTAGAAAGCGAAAATGTTCTTTCTCGAGGGAAATATTGAGTATTTTTCCTGTTTCGAAGATTTAACAGAGGAAGTTAGGTCTTAAAGGAAAAATCGCGAATTTCCAAGGAATTCAAAAGGAAGAATTGTAAGTATGGAAAGTACATGTATACGTTTTGATTGCGATACTTTTTCTTCTTCTTTACAAAATAATCAAAAGCAAGGATATTACATAGGAATGTTATACCACCTTATGCTAACATAAAGGATCATAAATCCGTTGTTTCCATGTTTGAAAAATAATGCCTATTCTACAACATATTTCAAAGAATGTTTGATGGTTAGTTCATTCTCGGAAGGCTATTTTTTTCTTTTGTGCACATTCGGTTCTAAAATCCACCACCGATTTTGAATTATTGTTCAAAAACTTTAAGAACAAAATTTTTACCTAACGATAATTAACCATGAGAAATCATTAATAACATAATATTTCGACTATGGTACACACCAACTCGTTGTTTACGAATTGAAGAAAAAATTGTCAGTGAGTAGCAATATGCTTGGTTCATATAATACAAAACTTAGTATTCATATTCTTATCACCCACGGATCTCACGTTTTTCGTGATTCAAATAAGAAAACGTGAGACATTTAGCTGATTAGAAGAGAAATCCTTTTTTTTAATTCAACCAATCAAATTGATATTCATGTAGAATCAACTAAGAAAACTGAATCAGTGCATCACAAGTCATATTGCAGTGACATATTGATATTTAGTTTCATTATATCATTCTCATAAGGATTTCTAATATTTTCCTCCTTTTTTTTGAAAGAAATCTCCTACTTTTAATAGCGGGCTACAAAAATAATGTTGATTGAGGTACAGTAACAGTTTGACGTTGTTCTTTTTTTTATTATTATTATTATTATTTCACCTGACTGCTGAGAAAGCATGTGGATGCTTGTAAGTTAGCAACCAGGGGACCGAGGGGTTTTGAACGTCCTCTCCGGTAATGAGGATTAATGCCTTACCAACGGGCACTAGCGCATCCACTTAGTTTCGAACCCGGATCCTCCAGTTACGAGACCACTCATCTACCCCTTAGCCATCGCGCCTCCAGTATCACGATACAAAAATGGAACTGATAAAGGGGAGCTAGCTTTGATCAAGTCTTTACTCGCTATGAAACGTTACACCACCTGAAAAGGAATAAATCTTACGATCTTTCAAGAGCACCATTTTATCGCAATTCACTGCAAACTTTCACAATACTCGGACAGAGATAGTCTCATTTTCAGGGATTCTATATACGGACCTGGCGGAATCAATGTTTAAAAGAGAAATACCAACACAGCTGGCAATATCGTGTCTAAAGATCGTTTTTCCAATATTCCCGCCTATTATCATAAGGGGATATAAGATAAGTCTTATGTTTACCAGTGATGTGAATCCATGGTGTTTGGGGCAGGTAGCTAGCTACCCTTCTCCCAAAGCCAAGTCTTTCATAGCTATTACTCGCTTGTGCCCCCCCCCCCCCCCGCACCCATCCTGAGATAGAAATGTGTCTGCCTTCCATCCCCTTCTGTGAAATTCGATAAACATTTTATATTTTTTTGCTAATTCATTCATCCATTCATTCATTTATCTATTCATGTATACATCCATTTATTTATTGGTGTAATTGTTTGTTTATTGTGTTTCGTTCCCGAGATATTTACGACGCATATTTCTAATTACAAAAGGCTAGGTTACCGAAGCATAAAATATGCATTATATTTTGTTGTTTGATAATCACTCCTCTGTTAAGAATTTGGGGAAAGTGTATCGAAAATAAAGAGTCTGAAGAGGAGACTTTATTTCTATTTCAGTTGAAATAGCAACTCTTATCTACCCGGTTATGTAAGATGCAACTATGGTAACAGAACCTGCACAGACATGACCGATAAGAGCTTGTTGCACCACTAGACCTTTTTATGTTTCTAATAATGTAGGAAAATGGCGTATCTGGACCTTGGTTTCAGGGATGGCAGCCGACCCAACAGCAACCATTTTATTTCAGCTTATATCTGAGAAAATATCCATAATTTATATGGTTTAAACAGCAATTTAATGATCCTTTACTTAATCAGATGAATTTCCCATTTCACTGCCTTGTCGGTTGTGACTTTTCAAGATTCAAGATTCAAATTTATTCACTGTTTTCAAACATATCAACATAATGTATCGCGTAGAATAAAACTATTACAATATAACTAATAATAACAATGGTTTTTTTTTTCATAGATCTTAAATATCAGTAAGTAAAGTACATGATGCTCAAAATATATAAGATAATTTTTAAAACAATTGGACATTTTTAAAAGCAAAGCTTGTATATTACATGTCCAGAAACTTAAATGACTTATTTTTTTCTGGTTGTCGGGGAGAGTTGCCCCTTGCCCCCTTCAAATACATTTGTAAGATAAGATGCTAGTACCAGACAGTGTTAAGGTGTTCATAAAGATAGTTACATGTATTACTATTCTAAAAGTGATATGGCTGCAAACATTTTTCAATATATTTCCGGTAGAGTAATGTCCATACCGCATTGCATTACCAACTTAATTAATGCCGCACTGTCTATTAAAGGGATGATTGCGCGACACACGTTTCGGCGACACTCCGCAGTCATTTCCTGCCCTAATTAAATCCCTGGGTAAGATACTATAACTAGCCCTATTCCTAATCCTAATCCCAAACCTAATCTAACACTAAAAGGAAACCCTAATCCTAACCATTCGACTTTTAGGGAATAAATACCAGAACCATGTCGCCGGAGCAAATGTCCGATGCACGGGGATAAGCTCGCGTGTGCTTCAGATTTCGTATTGTTCATTGGCATTTTTGTGTTTGTTCATTATATAGTTTGTTTATTTGTTTGTTTGTTTCTTTCTTTTATAGTCTGTGTTGTTGTTGTTTCATGATCTATATGAATGTTTTATTAATGAAAGTAATGATTTCATCCATTAAGTCTATTGCTACTGCATTAATTCGTAGATCACTTTCGCATCTGCTAGGCAACTAGCATCTTTCAATACATTTTCGCTTTAATCTACGGAAGTATTTAAGTAATCGACACCCGTAATTCATAAATTGTGTGTATTGATTAAAAAAAATACCTTACAGGACTTGTAATAAGCCTACAAACACTCAGCCCAAACCTAACTCGATTGGCGGATATTCCGGGAATTTCCCTACTTACCCACTCACCGCCAAAATTAGATTCTTGAATACTCAATACAGATTTGGCAAGTGGTATTTAAAACCATGCACTAGAATAGTTATGGCAGAAATACAAAATCCTGTTTATTTACACTTAGGTAAAGAAATAACTAATATATAAGGGGTACTTGATGGTTGCTTGATCATTGTCAAAACAGAAGCCAACAGCACAGGTGTACATTCGAAGAGAGCCACACTCTCAATATTTTCCAAACTATACAAGTGCCTGAAGAAGAATTACTTATTCGACTGCAGGAGAGAAAGTGCCATTGAAGACGTTCTTGAGATTGGATTGGAAAGGAGTTTTACTTGAAAGGTTCCCTAACGCTTGTGTAATATCATCTTGGAGAGTTTTCATTGAGTGACATTTTAACAGTTTGGAGCCTCAAAATCACCATGGTAGGTTTGGAACTTTTAAGCAATCTTCAGCTTGAAAATACTATTTTTTCACTTGTACATGAATATAATTTTACTCTGTCCCTGTATATATATGTATATATATATTTGTTTTCTTTTCCCTCTATGCATGTCGCTCCTATATGATTGAACAATGTAGCTTTGCTTTTCGGTTTTGGCTTCTCAAGGTTCGATGTTTCTTTCATGTCATGTTTCTGTCTTTGAATCTTCTTTCTAACCTTAAGTTCTTCTTTGTTTTCCACTCGTATCATCAATATATTCACAATAATACATTAATATTTCAGGTTGAGGTTTACGCTTTGGATAACTTAATTTTTTTTAAATGTTCTGTAAATGACAAAATGCAATCAAAATAAGTGGTAAAATAGATGATTTTTCATGCCAATTAAAAACTGTAGAAGCTCAAATTTAAATACCTTAAAGTGCTGTTTCCCTCCACCTTAAAAAGAAAAAAAGTTGAAAAGAAAGTCGTAGCCCCCCACCCCCCCCCCCCCCCACCATAACAAAATTTAAAAACCTAGCTACGCTGCTGTAAAATAGCCTCAGCCTCATGAAATAGAATAAGTCCTGTTATCTGAACTGTGATGACGTCAACAATTTACGCAATTTTCATCAGTTGTTTTCTGAAGATCTATCTTTAGTTAAAAGAAGGAGGAATTTCCCGATAAAATTATCAATTGATACTAATTCGGAATCAAAATGTTTATAAAGTACTTCTGGATTAAATTGCTAGTATGTATCTCGTGGGAGAATTAAAAAAACATTTACGAGAGATTATAGATAAACACAAAATCATTAGTACTTGGGAAAAGTACAATATGACCGAAAGCAAGCCTGGCTAATTAATGTTTCCGTTTCCTGTAGGGTATGTTGTAGAAGCATCTGTAGTTGATGTTGGGGTAAAGATTTGAATATTTGTCATTCTTATGCATTGCATCACAACCAATTACACCAGTCACCATCACAAAAAATCGTTTATTGATAGTTTTTATGTTTATTTTGTAAATGTTGATTACGATGCTTACTTATAAATTCTCATTTTTGTCTATTCTGTTCTCATTAGACGATGCATCAAATATGCCACATTCTTTTACTCACTCTCGCCTCATTGACGTCACAATGCAGTGCCTTCTCTGTCAGAAGACAGCATTCTGATACAAAGTTAGATTCTTTCATCCAGTTGTCATCCGGAGAGGGGATCTCATTAAGCGGGAATATGGAGGGAAAAGGAATTTCGTCTGAAAGTGACCTCTTTGAGGAAATAAAGGAAGTAGTCTACTTGACAGCGAAAGCTAACTCTAAGGACGATCTCAAAATAGACACCAGCTCCGGAAACCCTTTCTCTCACACTTCCTCAAAGATAGACACAAATACAGCAGCTGACCTTAATGTGGTGACTGTCGAGATCTCTGCAACCGATCCCTCTACTGGTGAAAGTGGGGAGAACGGAGACGTCGAAATTGCCAGCAGAATTCATGACACAGTCACAGAATCTGTATACAACACTGAATCGATGCGCGGTAAGAGGCAAGCAGACTCGACCGGCGTCGATGAGGGAACCCCCGCTGAAGTCTGCAGCGACCCGACGGATGAAGAGCTCAATGCGATGCTTCGCAACCAGACCATGGAGGGCAGTACTCCGAACGGTGAAGATGTAAACCATTCCTATGTGAGCAGTACGTGCCCCAGATCACTTCTTAATGTGAGTCAGAAGCCGATTGAAACCAGATCACTATGTCCTTTCGTCATGGAGATGGATACAGATGTGACGAGGTAAGACCTTTCACCCCTAACAAACCTTCAACACCAGTTTATTGTTATCAGTATTGTTTTGTTAAGAATGTCAGTAAAATAGCCCGAAGTCATCCAAACGTTACCAGTGAGAAATACATGTATAATGTTAATCGAAAATAGACCTAAAGAAATAAAAAGAGATTTTCAATTCTGATATATTATATCAAAGAGAAATAAAACTATATAATCACTAAAATAACAGATGACAATTATGATCCGCTCCGAAATTGAATATATACCAATCCACCGGCAATTGCAACAAGATTGTATGTAATCAGTATTTCAGGAATCATTAAAGTAGTTGTTAGACAGTATCGTAACTGACAATTATTTATGATGGTTTGTGGATATTTGATGCATAGTCTTCGTGATATCAAACAGTTCTGCCTTACTTTTGTTAAGTGTCCAGAAACATAACCTCCTTCCTACAATAACTACAGTATTGTACATAGTAGGATGCATTTGAATTAGTGGAAAGCATGAAAAATTGTTGTCAACTCTAGTATCCGTCTGAAGAGACTGACACTGCATTATAATGTTTAACACCGTTATGATTACTCTCTTTATCTCACAGATACCCGCGAGAAATCCTTTACGCAAGGTGTGGGTGCAAGCATTGTATAAACTCCGGCAACAATGGCTTTATTAGAAACCCTTCCATTGGCTGCAAGCCAGTACTACGCGAGATGGTAACACTTAGGCGCCGAGAGTGCGTGGATGGTGTTTACGAGTAAGTCCGCAATCTAGAACGGTTGCTTACCTTTAAGTCCGTAGTCTGATGTATATAATACAGAAACGGCGTCTCAGTTGAACGTTAGAGTTTACCCCTACCTAGTATTAGCAATACGACAAATATATACATGTTACATCTATATTGGAACAATCCTGGGCTACCTTTTAATCAGTTTGTACCTAATTTCAGTTGTGTATTCCCCGAACAAATCGGGTATGTACGAGTACAACCAAATAAGGACGCTTAGCATTGCTTTTGATACACATCTAATCTTGTGCTTGTGCGACATATATCATCCCTTACTACCTCTCAATTTTCCTTTATTATATATAGGTATCAAAAAGAGAAGATGCAGCTTCCAGTTGCTTGTGTATGTGCGCGTAAGAGGAGAGGCTGATAGCTCCATCGTGGAAACAAGAGGCCTAAGTACCAAGTACGTCATGTGACAGAACCGTTTCTACTTCCAGGTCAAGGGAGGACTTCCTTTCATTCAGTACTAGCGTGTGCCTTATATAGGTGATGTGTGCCTTTGATATTTATTGGCTAAAACAGCTTCAAAATATGATTGCATTGGGGTGTTTTTTTAATAATTTCATATATATCTTACCTCAGTGCCTATGTAATGAAGTATTTATGAATCTATTTATTCGTGTGTGTGAATATTTATTAATTAGATATTGCCTTTATATTTATAAAAAATACATACATGTAGATTAATGTTTTGAACTATGTCTTCACTGAAAACCTTCTTTATGGATAATGATAGAGCAGGAATAACCTTTTCTATCATATTATTGGTTTCTTGGATTAGATTCTAGGTTCAGATTTTAGTTTCAGATATAGATGGGTGTTTTTAAACTGGTTATATAGCATTATCCCTTTCAGGACAATAATTATTTGAGGGCTATATTGATCACATTTTGTTCTTCAAATTGACAACAATAATATTTTTCTTTTAGTGCTACATGGTTCGAATAAGGTGTAATGTCGTAGAAAACATTATACATGGTCACAAATTGTGTCGAAATGTTGGCAAAACTGCCAATTTTGTTAAACAACAATGAATTCTAGCCTCTAAATGTGTTGCCAATTTAAGAATTTTAAAGCTTATTCTTTTTTTGGGGGGGGGGGGGAATTCCTGGAATATGGTCATGCAACAAAAAAGGATAGAGTGTGTGCAGAAATTTGTACTCTTTCTACATGTGGATCTCATCTGGTATATTTTTTACAGCTCTGAATCAAAAGTTATTGAGCAAAATCACAAAATGTGATCAATTGTCTCGGAAGGGTACTTCATTAATTTATTATCTGTCAGAATTCTGCATAGGTTAAATCATATTCTAGTATCACGAAATCTTAATTTAATTTAAATAAAGATAAATTATATGTGATTCGTTTTCATGCTATGTAAATGTATTTACTATTTATTCGAAAACTTTTGTATTTTATTATTTATTGTTAAACATGTGTATTTAACATTTGTTCTTAAACTTGTCTGTTATACTATCATTTCTATGAAATGACATACTTTACTTTGCATTTCTCTATGCACTGATCGTGTTCTTTTTATGAACTGACATCATGACATGTAAAACAAAATGATTATTCGTTAATCATCAGACATCATAAGCACTTATAGTGCCTCTTTTTTAAATGTATATATCTTATTTGGTCCATTTGTTCAGGTCGAAATCAATCCTAGTCTCAAGTCTTTGGTCCATGATTTCTGCAATTACCAAATTTCAAAGGTTGAGAAACTTAACAAAAATTCTGTAAATTGTTTCATGACAAATTATTACAAATATACTGGGAGAACAACAGAATTTGTAAATCATGTATTAAGAAAGAATGTAATTTTAAATCGCAAAAAATTCCAAGAGATTGTATTTATTTTAAACCGTGGTGAATATGCGTTGAGACATTCGAAAAAAAAATGAGACTTGAATTAAGGTTACTTTCGACCTGAATAAAGGGCTCCTTATCTCGGAATGGGATGTATCCCTTCGTTTCTTACATTTATTGGGCTTATTGATTTGTTCCTATGGAAATTTGCAGGTTGTCGTATGTAACACATATTGTGCTCTAGGAATTAAGATGAAATACATCTTTATAGTTAGTGCATTATATTTGTATATCTAGTATATATATATATATATATATATATATAAATATATATATATAATCATATTCATATATATATATATATATGCATATATATATATATATAATACAGATGGCAATTATCTTTATCTCTATTTATAATTAAGTTATTATGGGTATTATAAGGATATTATTGACATCGGTCTTATTATAATTTATGATAAAGCAGTGATTCTGTTAAAAGTGAACATCAGATTTGTGTTTATATTAATGCATTATATATGAACAGTTATATCATTTATATCATATTATATATTTTCAAATATTTTGAAAATATTTTTGCTCTATTTATTATTATGCTGTCATGAATGTTATCGTTATGTTAATATTGGTATTTAAATTTATAACTTATTTTAAAGGATCATAGATTCGTTAGCAACCGCCCATTAAGGGCGCTGTGGGTTTGTTTATATTCAGCCCTGGAAAAATATTATTAGACCAAGCTTCTGTAACAAGGGTACTATAATATGCAAAACAAAACTATAAAAATGGTTTGTCTTTGTATTTCATTTAATGAATACCAAATTCCAGCAATTATACCTTGCTTTTATGATATTTTATTTCCTTCTTACCACAAAAATAACAGTATCAGTAACCATTCTTGGTCTAATATTTTTTTCCATTCCTGTATCTAAAGCAATTCCGCATGAAGGCAAAATGAGCAAGAAGATACTAGGAATATTTTCCACTTACATCATACATGTAGTTTGGTTTTCGATAGAAGAAGTGCGTGATAGGGACCTTAAAAAGCAATAGTCCTTTCTATTGCTCTTAAGTAAGCAGAAATATGTATGCGTACTATATGCTCAAAAGAATAACCCTTTACAGTGACGGTAAACTGAAGTAGTGTCCCTGTATTAAAGAGTTGCGACATGGACGTCTGACTTTTCTGGAAACAAAATGGCGTTCGAATTCTTTCTATTTAGAACACCCAGGTGCTCATCGGAATTGAATAGAAATGTTACGTAATAGTGGAAACAAAATGGCGTTCAAATCCCCAGTTGTCGCAACTCTTTAATACAGGGACACTAAACTGAAGCAGTGCCGTATATAGAGAGAGTCTGGCCAACTCGGTTTCATTTGGGTAGCAACATGGGGTATATTCCTTTGTTATGTAAGCTTGCAACAAAGGAATATGCGCCATGTTGTTACCCAACTGGAGCCGAGTTGGCCAGACTCTATCTATATACGGCACTGAACTGAAGCTCCTAATGGCGCCATCTTTTAACAGGATTTGAAAAGTGTCGGTGCCTCTCATTTACCCATCATGCCCCATTCTAATTTGAAGAAGCTTAGAATGTACCTGTAAGTAATTTTCCACATTTGCAAAGTCAAATAATAGCTCAAAATGTAAAATGTGCCTATCATCCAAACAAGCAGTAACTGTAAGATGGCGCTGTTCAAGTTCTACCAGTTAATGTCACTATTCATTAAGCATCCAAAATTCATTGAAAATGAAGAGCAGACAAATCGTGTAGGAAAATATGTGTCAGATCTCAGTGTGACACAACTGTCGCTTCTTCTTGAAGGCATAAGGCCTCAACTTGAATAATTACGCGTTAGTAATCATTGAAATCTCAATCAATTGGTTTTTCAATAAATTCCAATCAAAGCACTGCAAAGACTTGCATTTACATGGAGCCGGGAAACAATCACTTTTACTTTCGAAATTTACTTCAACTAAAAAATGATGTTGGGGGGCGGTTGTATGTACATGTATTTGCAAGATATGTATTACCTTGATACTGAGAATTGTGTTTGTCGATAAACGCTTGAATGTGTGGTAATTAAAATATTTATGCCTAAATGTTTGCCTTGTGTAAAAATGCTACAAAAACCTTGATATCTAATAAATACGTCTGCCGGCTTTTTTCATCAAGAAGATATTGTGAAAATGGTGTTGATTTTCAGTCCATATTATGAAGAAAAAAAATGAACTATGCTGCTCGTAGTAATCTGATTTGAATGGTTTATTTGCATAACAACAACGACATTTGCAATAATTTTATAATAGTTTTAATCAGAGAAGCAAATTAATGAAAATTTGAACAAAATCAGATAAGCAAACAGAAAGTTGTAATTTTTTTTAAATTGTAATCATTATACATAATGGTAATTTCAAATTGGCCGGTTCGGTACGGTCACTGTGATGTACATAGCGGCGGTCAAATTTCCCATTCTCTACAACACACAAAATGACTAAAAATGTCAACTGTTTAACTCAACAGGATGTCTGTCTGTTTGGAGGACCTCTAACAATATGCTATCTGCATCTATTTTTATACTGGCCCGAGGGAAAAAGCGCTCAGGAGAAAACCGGAATTTAATGATATTTTGGGGACTACAAACAGCAGAGCAGACCTTGAATACGTCATAATCGATTCACAAAATTGCCAATTTGGGATTCGCATAGATGTAGTGATCTCATTTTTCAAAACATTCAAAACTTTCTTATTCCTTTCCGATTTCTTTCAAACTTTCACCATTCTGTTTCTCTTATTTTTATCCTTTCAAACGAATCAGCTCTTTACAAAGGTTGCATTGCCCTTTAGCAAAAATAAAGCTATATAGTGGGGGATTGGGGGGGGCAGTTCCGGTCCGTGCCCACTCCCACCTCCCTTCTTAAAAAGAATCCTGGATCCGCCCATATACCTAACTATCGTAACGAGTCGAGTTCTGAAAATGACTGGAAAGAGAACCTTTCCTTTATCTAGCTCTCCGGATCTGGGGAGCGTTTCAGCAAGTTTCTTGTCAGTGATTTTTACTGACAAATTTGCTCTCAGCCAATCGGATGCAAAGATTTCAGTAGCTTATAACAGTTGTCAGTAAAAATCACTAACAAAACGCTTGATGAAACGCTCCCCTGGTGACATGAAGCGTATTAATGGTGAAGAAGCGTCTCAAAAACTAGAGCACTCGGGAGGGGGGGGGGGGGGGCCAGTCCGAGTACATGTATCCCCCGAACCCGTGACCCATCCCCGATTTGCGGCGGACGCGGCGCGACGACGCCAATTCCATAGTATCCCCGAACACTCGTTCGGGGGATACAATAAGTGCGCGTTCTCTATATGTTAAATGTACAAATTATGCTCTTTTTTATAAAGATAGTATTCGGAAAAACCATGGTGAAAGAGCGCTTTGAATGATTAATGGTGAGTGAAGTTCCCTATTCCAAAACTAAATCCAAGTTGACTATAATAAATTATTTTACAATATTATATAGCCGATGAGGTGATACACAGTTTGGTTTGGCGTTCTGTATTCGATCAGACGTGCATAATGAAAGTATCCGGTATTAAAACCATAATATGCTCAGTGGCGTATCTAGGGGGTGGGGGCAGGGCGGCACTTGGAGGAGGCACAAAAAAAGCAAAAGAGAGAGAAAAAAAGGAGGGAAAATGAAGAAAAAACACAATCCGTAAGGATTATGCGCCCCCCCCCCCTCCCCAATCGGTATGGTAAATGCATTAGAAATACAGTTTTTGAGGGTTTAAAATGCGAAATTTTCTAAAACTCAGTCCCTTTGCTCGCTCGCATAATTATTGTCTTTCAGAATCTCGTAATTTCGCGCCCCAGTCTATAGTTCTTAAATAGCTTGTTTTTAAGGGTTCAAAATTTCAAAAATAAAGATGTAATTGTCGTTGCTTTGCTCGCTATCATGTGGGTTTCATCTGCCTTTTGCTTTGTATTACGCCCCCATTATAGGATAAAATGCATAAAACAGCATTTGTAGAGGGTCAACCTTTAAAATAAATCTCAACTTTCAGTCGATTTGCTCAATTCCTCGACTTATTTTATCAAGGGTTTTCGTTAATTTCGCTCCGAATTTTAGCAGGGAGTGAATAGAAAACCGTTTATCAATGTACAAATTCGAACTTCTCTACCGCATAGTTGCAGTGGTCACTTGCAAAATTCCCTCGGTAAAATGTGCCAGAAATTGAGCTTTTTACGGTTAGAAATGCAAAAACTGTGCAGCTCGGAACTTCTTTATTTGCCCCGGGCGCCAGAATCCCTAGATACACAACTGCACATGCTTGATACAAAGCAAACTGAGATTACTACAGCTATGTGAATCTCAAAGTGGTATTTTGGTGAGTCGATTGTGACATACTTGTGTACAACACTACCCTTTGTCGTACACAAAAATATCATTAATTTGCGGTTTTCTCCGAAGCGCCTTTACCATCGGGGCAGTACTCAAAATATATTAGAGACATACATGTAGGTCTTCATGAAAGAAAAATTCCTGTAATGCCTACTGAGTGATACATTTTGGAGAAAAATATGACGTTTTCGTCATTTCGTGTGTTGGAGCAAATAGGGGAGTTGTCCACCACTACACCACAGTGGCATATACCCATTCGGCCAATTTGAAATTCCCAGTATAGTGATTACAACTTTCAAAAATGCATACCTTTTTTTTTCCGGTTTCGCTCAAATTTTCACCAATCTGCTCCTCTAACTTTCAATTCAATTCAATTCAAATAAACATTTATTTCCTTCCATGGACACGAACGCGGACGCGGCGCGACGATGCCGAACCCATAGTATCCCCGAACACTAGTTCGGGGGATACAGTATAGGTTAAATGTACAAATTATGCTCTTTTTTAAAAGATAGTATTCGGAAAAACCATGGTGAAAGAGCGCTTTGAATGATTAATGCTGAGTGATGTTCCCGATTCCAAAACTAAATCCAAATTGACTATAATAAATTATTTTACAATATTATATAGCCGATGATGTGATACACAGTTTGGTTTGGCGTTCTGTATTCGATCAGACGTGCATAATGAAAGTATCCGGTATTAAAACCATATGCTCAGTGGCGTATCTAGGGGGTGGGGGCAGGGCGGCACTTGGAGGAGGCGCAAAAAACGCAAAAGAGAGAAAGAAAAAAGGGAGGGAAAATGAAGAAAAAACACAATCCGTAAGGATTATGCGCCCCCCTCCCCTCCCCAATCGGTAGGGTAAATGCATTAGAAATACAGTTTTTGAGGGTTTAAAATGCGAAATTTTCTAAAAATCAGTCCCTTTCCTCGCTCGCATAATTATTGTCTTTCAGGATCTCGTAATTTCGCGCCCCAGTATATAGTTCTTAAATAGCTTGTTTTTAAGGTTTCAAAATTTCAAAAATAAAGATGTAATTGTCGTTGCTTTGCTCGCTATCATGTGGGTTTCATCTGCCTTTTGCTTTGTATTACGCCCCCATTATAGGATAAAATGCATAAAACAGCATTTGTAGAGGGTCAACCTTTAAAATAAATCTCAACTTTCAGTCGATTTGCTCAATTCCTCGACTTATTTTATCAAGGGTTTTCGTTAATTTCGCTCCGAATTTTAGCAGGGAGTGAATAGAAAACCGTTTATCAATGTACAAATTCGAACTTCTCTACCGCATAGTTGCAGTGGTCACTTGCAAAATTCCCTCGGTAAAATGTGCCAGAAATTGAGCTTTTTACGGTTAGAAATGCAAAAACTGTGCAGCTCGGAACTTCTTTATTTGCCCCGGGCGCCAGAATCCCTAGATACACAACTGCACATGCTTGATACAAAGCAAACTGAGATTACTACAGCTATGTGAATCTCAAAGTGGTATTTTGGTGAGTCGATTGTGACATACTTGTGTACAACTCTACCCTTTGTCGTACACAAAAATATCATTAATTTGCGGTTTTCTCCGAAGCGCCTTTACCATCGGGGCAGTACTCAAAATATATTAGAGACATACATGTAGGTCCTCATGAAAGAAAAATTCCTGTAATGCCTACTGAGTGATACATTTTGGAGAAAAATATGACGTTTTCGTCATTTCGTGTGTTGGAGCAAATAGGGGAGTTGTCCACCACTACACCAAAGTGGCATTACCCATTCGGCCAATATGAAATTCCCAGTATAGTGATTACAACTTTCAAAAATGCATACCTTTCTTTTTTCCGGTTTCGCTCAAACTTTCCCCAATCTGCTCCTCTAACTTTCAATTCAATTCAATTCAAATAAACATTTATTTCCTTCCATGGACACGAACGCGGACGCGGCGCGACGATGCCAAATCCATAGTATCCCCAAACACTAGTTCGAGGGATACAGTATAGGTTAAATGTACAAATTATGCTCTTTTTAAAAAGATAGTATTCGGAAAAACCATGGTGAAAGAGCGCTTTGAATGATTAATGCTGAGTGATGTTCCCGATTCCAAAACTAAATCCAAGTTGACTATAATAAATTATTTTACAATATTATATAGCCGATGATGTGATACACAGTTTGGTTTGGCGTTCTGTATTCGATCAGACGTACATAATGAAAGTATCCGGTATTAAAACCATATGCTCAGTGGCGTATCTAGGGGGTGGGGAAGGGCGGCACTTGGAGGGGGCGCAAAAAACGCAAAAGAGAGAAAGAAAAAAGGGAGGGAAAATGAAGAAAAAACACAATCCGTAAGGATTATGCGCCCCCCCACCCCCCTCCCCCAATCGGTAGGGTAATATGCATTAGAAATACAGTTTTTGAGGGTTTAAAATGCGAAATTTTCTAAAAATCAGTCCCTTTGCTCGCTCGCATAATTATTGTCTTTCAGGATCTCGTAATTTCGCGCCCCAGTCTATAGTTCTTAAATAGCTTGTTTTTAAGGTTTCAAAATTTCAAAAATAAAGATGTATTTGTCGTTGCTTTGCTCGCTATCATGTGGGTTCATCTGCCTTTTGCTTTGTATTACGCCCCCATTATAGGATAAAATGCATAAAACAGCATTTGTAGAGGGTCAACATTTAAAATAAATCTCAACTTTCAGTCGATTTGCTCAATTCCTCGACTATTTTTATCAAGGGTTTTCGTTAATTTCGCTCCGAATTTTAGCAGGGAGTGAATAGAAAACCGTTTATCAATGTACAAAATTCGAACTTCTCTACCGCATATAGTTGCAGTGGTCACTTGGAAAATTTCTTCCGTAAAATGTGCCAGAAATTGAGCTTTTTACGGTTAGAAATGCAAAAACTGTGCAGCTCGGAACTTCTTTATTTGCCCCGGGCGCCAGAATCCCTAGATACACAACTGCACATGCTTGATACAAAGCAAACTGAGATTACTACAGCTATGTGAATCTCAAAGTGGTATTTTGGTGAGTCGATTGTGACATACTTGTGTACAACTCTACCCTTTGTCGTACACAAAAATATCATTAATTTGCGGTTTTCTCCGAAGCGCCTTTACCATCGGGGCAGTACTCAAAATATATTAGAGACATACATGTAGGTCCTCATGAAAGAAAAATTCCTATAATGCGTACTGAGTGATACATTTTGGAGAAAAATATGACGTTTTCGTCATTTCGTGTGTTGGAGCAAATAGGGGAGTTGTCCACCACTACACCAAAGTGGCATATACCCATTCGGCCAATATGAAATTCCCAGTATAGTGATTACAACTTTCAAAAATGCATACCTTTCTTTTTTCCGGTTTCGCTCAAACTTTCACCAATCTGCTCCTCTAACTTTCAATTCAATTCAATTCAAATAAACATTTATTTCCTTCCATGGACACGAACGCGGACGCGGCGCGACGATGCCAAATCCATAGTATCCCCAAACACTAGTTCGAGGGATACAGTATAGGTTAAATGTACAAATTATGCTCTTTTTAAAAAGATAGTATTTGGAAAAACCATGGTGAAAGAGCGCTTTGAATGATTAATGTTGAGTGATGTTCCCGATTCCAAAACTAAATCCAAGTTGACTATAATAAATTATTTTACAATATTATATAGCCGATGATGTGATACACAATTTGGTTTGGCGTTCTGTATTCGATCAGACGTGCATAATGAAAGTATCCGGTATTAAAACCATATGCTCAGTGTCGTATATAGGGGGTGGGGGCAGGGCGACACTTGGAGGGGGCGCAAAAACGCAAAAGAGAGAAAGAAAAAAGGATGGGAAAATGAAGAAAAAACACAATCCGTAAGGATTACGCGCCCCCCGCCCCAATCGGTAGGGTAAATGCATTAGAAATACAGTTTTTGAGGTTTTAAATGCAAAATTTTCTAAAACTCAGTCCCTTTGCTCGCTCGCATAATTATTGTCTTTCAGGATCTCGTAATTTCGCGCCCCAGTATATAGTATATAGCGACGATGCCAAATCCATAGTATCCCCGAACACTAGTTCGGGGGATTCAGTATAGGTTAAATGTACAAATTATGCTCTTTTTTAAAAGATTTTTTTTTCGGAAAAACCATGGTGAAAGAGCGCTTTGGATGATTAATGTTGAGTGATGTTCCCGATCTCGTAATTTCGCGCCCCAGTATATATTTCTTAAATAGCTTGTTTTTAAGGGTTCAAAATTTCCAAGTATTTAAAATCATCACGATTTTTTTAAATACAAAGTGAAAATGTTTATATTGACGAGTTATCTTAAAAATTAAGAAACAAATTAAGAAACAAAGATGTAAGATTAATTGACTTGCCCATAGATATTATTCAACGTTATTTAGATTATTACTCCAAAACGATTTCTACTTTTGGTATTTTTTAATATCCATGGAGCAATCACGTGATTTTCAAAGATTACCAATCCATACCATATATCTTGGACTTATTGATAGCTCAGTCACACCGCAAAGCCGATACCAAACCGACTCTTGGTCATACTGGATAATGTAATTTTTTTTGTTCAGTCTAGTATCGGTCTAGTATCGGTCCCGTCGGGTGTCTGGGGCATGAAGTAGAGCCATAATTTGTTTCAGTCAAAAATAACTTATTCAATATTTGTAGCCAATTAAGCCTTCCACGGAATCAAATTTCCTTTTGATAGTAAGTCACATGATCAATGCTCAGCCTCTCGACTAGTTTCAATTTTATTAGCTCCATATCTATGCCTATTATCCAGTTCAGACTGGGCAGCTAATAAAAGACAGTTTCCACATCGTATTAATTGTAGTGTGTTTGTATGTAGCTTGAATTCAGGGGTCATTTCCTTTATTCTCCAGTTGCTATGGTAGCGGCATCTGATCATTATGGATACCAGTAAATTCATTTGAGGTAAGATGAGAGAGGGTGAAGGACTCTTTTAATTAATCGTTCACATGTGACGCCGGAGAAAGCATTGTCGTCGGGGTTCTTCCTTCTATCAACGGTATTCTTTTTCGATTTGGGGTTAACTTTTATGAGGGACTAACGATCACCAGAAAACGGTTTGGAGTTGCTGTTACGTTCACTCGCATTGAGAAGAGGTAATTTTGTGTTGTTCTTTTTTTATCGTGAATCTCACATTCTACTGAGCGTTTAAAAAAAAGGAACCAAATTTGAAAAATTCCTGTAAATGGATCTAACGGCGTTTAATTTCATATCATATGGAAAGGTAATTCATTTCCTTTCCAGTGGTAACTTGTTTAGGATTCCAAGGTCACACATCAATGAACACCATTGTCTTCAAAATTTTGTGAAAAATTCTTTCTAGTTTTCGTCTTTTTTACGTCCTGTAATTACGTCAATAAGACGACAACTTGCACGTCCAACGCAAGACGTCAAGAGGTCTTATTTTGACGTCATCTCTACGTCTTGTACACTGTAAAAACTAAAGTACTACTTTTAGGGGCATGTATAGTGACTGCACCTGAAATGCTGTTTATAGCACTTGTAGTGTGCTAATTTACCAGCAAAAAAAAAAAAAAAAACGTGACCATGGCGAGCCTCGAACCAGGTTCCGCTGATTGAGAGGCGCTGACGTTACCGATGCTTCTTGCAATCCAGTTTAGTCATGGGAGTCAAATAGATAACATGAACTATGTGGTGTCGTAAATTCACTATGTAACAATATGATCTGCTCTAAATCGTACAATGTGAGTTAGTCTAGCGGTAATGCCAGCAATTCTCGATCAGCGGACCCTGGTTCGAAGCTCGCCGAAATCATTATTTTTATGAATGTTTACCAGTTTAAAAAGCCGGTCCAGCTCCCGTGAAAGTGCTGAAATAGCACGATGTGTGCATTCAATAGCAGTCTGAGTGCAGTCCCTATGCATGCCCTCAAAAAGTGCTATATACAGCACTTCAGTTTTTACAGTGTACAGATGACGTCAAAATAAGACGTCCTCTTGACGTCTTGCGTTGGTGCAAGTTGTCGTCTTATTGACGTAATTACAGGACGTAAAAAAGACGAAAACCACGACGTAAATATCACGTAATTTTTAACACTTTCTGCTATCAGGGTAGTGACAGGGGCGGATGGGGGGAGGGCGTGGAAGAAAGGTTTAAAGTCGAGTTGTGTAAGTTTATTTTTTTAATAAACACTATTATAATTATCGTTTTAAATACATATAATACCAAAAGATTATTGAGGGGTTGGTTGTAGTGTGTATAAAAAGCAATAATTTTTTTTTTAGTTTAAGTTTAAATGTGCCTAAGCTTAGGCTCTCTCTCATGTTCAGAGGAAGGGAGTTCCAAAATTTGGGAGCAGTAAATATAACAATATTCTGTGTGAGTGCTGTACGAATTCTTGGGAGGTGATAAAGATTAATTTGTCTGGTGGGATAGTGATGGATTTAATTATTTGCTTGAAATATATTATTAAAAACATTGGGTATTTCTCTTTTGTGAAACTGATACATAAGTATGGCAAGATTTAATCGATAAATGTCGTAAATTTTTAGAATATTATTAGTATAAAAAATACCATCAGAGTGGTGTCTATAATGTACATGACTTATGATCCGCATAGCTGCAGCGCTGTTCCCCCATGCAAGAATTCCGTAGTTTAAGTAGGGAAGAACTAACGTGGAGTATAAAGATTTAAGAATATTGGGGGGGATTTCCATTTTAGTTTGTTAATTATACAAATATTTATCGAAATAACCTTACAAATGTTATCAATGTGATGTTTCCATGAAAGTCTGTAATCAATTAGTGTTCCTAAAAATATTGTTGTAGTAACCTCGTGTATTTTGAATGTTATCTATTATGATTGGGTAAGGTAGATGGTTAAATGTATTACTAAATAGCATATAATTGTTTTTTTTTTCTAGATTTAAGGACAATTTATTACCTTTAACCCAAGTGATAACTGAATTTAGTTCAGAATTGACAAGCCGACAAAGAGTTTCTAAGTTTTTGTGTGAAAGGAAAAGATTGGTGTCATCTGCGTAAATGATAAAGGAAAATAAATTCGATGATCTAGGAAAATCGTTGATGTATAAAATAAATAGCAATGGGCCAAGAATGGAACCCTGAGGTACACCACAAGTAATATTTCTTAGGTCTGACATATAATTTTTGATGGAAAAAAACGTTTTGTTGGCGTTCATATGAATAGTTACAAAACCAATCTAAAACGATGCCTGTAATTCCATAATGGGACAGTTTATGTAAAAGAATTCTGTGGTCTATCGTATCGAACGCTTTAGAAAAATCTAAAAACATTCCTAATGTGTGAGTACCATCGTCAATAGTGGTTGCAACTTTGTTGATGAAAGACAAGATTGCATGTGATGTATTATGACTTTTTCTAAAACCAAATTGACAGTCGTGTAAAATTTCATTCTGATTTAGAAAATCTACTGTTCGAGAAAAAGCAATTTTTTCTAATATTTTGGAAGATGTAGTCAATAAAGATATTAGCCTGTAATTTGATAGTACAAGAGGATTGCCTTTCTTTTAAATGGGTATTATTTTAGCTAATTTCATTCTATTTGGAAAAACGCCTGTTCTGAAAGACAAATTACATACATAAGAAACTGGTTCAATAATACATGAAATAATTTTCTTCGTAATGAAATTATCAATACCATCGTGCCCGCAACTACGTTTTTTTTTTAAGTTATTCACCATATCAAGAATTTCACCTTCAATTACAGGAGCAAAAAACATAGAATTAGGGTTAGGGTTTTGTAAGTAATCAAGAAAATTCTTATCACTGACGGGTATCTTACTAGATAAATTTGGATCCAACTCCACAAAATATTTATTAAAGTGATCTGAAATTTCTTGTAAATTGTTAAGTTTTATCACCGATTTGTATCTCAGAAACTGTGTCTTTTTATTATTTGAAACTTCATTGATTATTTTCCATGTGCATGTTGCATTTTTTTTTTACAGTGAATAAATTGGCGTGAAAATCATTTCTTTTTTCTCTACGTAATAATCCTGTCAGTGTATTTTTGTAATTTAAATATTTAGATTTAGAACTATCAGTCGGCTTCGCTTTATATTTTAAATAAAATTTTGTTTTCCTATTTATAGATCTGAGTAAGCTTGCCGTAATCCAAGGCGATTTGGGGGTTCTTTTTCAACTACGATGATTTATTTTTCTAATCGGGATGCATTCATTAAATAAAGTAGTTACTCTATCCATAAACTCATCAACACAACAATTACCTTCAGTAATATTATATAAACTACTCCAATCCAGTTCATCTGATCTGTTTTGAGAGTGTTAATATTGCGTTCCGAAAAATTCCTAGAATAAATTTTAGAGGGTTGTTGAGTTTGTTGTAAAATGGGGAAGTTCGCAAATATTGGGAAGTGATCCGTGATATCGGAGACTACAGCTTGTGGAAAAGGATGCATGTTTGTAAATATGTTGCCAATTAGTGTGAATATTTTTTCTACCTACAAAGTCAATTTCAACAAAAGGTTTTTCAATTGAATCATTAATTTTGTTTAAGAGAGTTATATTATTAAAATTGAAATCAGAAGAACTATACAAAGCCACCCCTCCTCCAGATCTGTTGGGACTATTCTTCACTATTAGGTCATAACCACGGAGAGGGTATAATGAATGAGGTGTGTCAGAGAGCCAAGTTTTTGGTAGGCCAATTACGGAGCAATTTAACCTAAACCTGTCACGAAAATTACGTAAGGAATCGAAATTATTATTCATGCTTCTGATGTTAGTGTGGAACAAAGAAAAAAACAGTCTCATTTAGGTTTGAGAAGTGAGAAACAACTTGATTTTCAGTGTAGTAACAAGATGGGTTAATAACTTGCTCATGTTCGTTATCATCAAAAGGGACTTCAAAATCTTTATAATAAGTATTTATAGCAGTGATCATATGATTGACAAAATTACTGCCGGGATTGATATAACGGGAATGCAGCAATGTTTGAAAGGCATCTAAAAATTCGTCAATGGTTAAGTCATAACCAGGAATGTCATCAACCGCCATGGATCAAGATAATCATAACCGTTAAGATGTAAATCGTAAGGAAAATTGAAAGGGCTGTGGACTGGGGGAGGGACAACCTGTCACAGCGTACAAAACAGCATACGAACAATAAGATGAAATAAACTAACATCGTAAGAAATAAACAGGAAACAGAAACACATGAACAAGAAAAGTAGAAACATAAACGATATCAAGTCAAAAAAGAATAATTAAAAAGGAAAGAATAAAAAAGATAAATAACTGGCCATAAAACCCTTCGAGGGAGATGTAAAGAGTAATATACCTTGCACATAAAACATACTTAAGAACAGACAGCAGCTAAAAAAAAGTAAGAAAAAAGATGAAAGGAGAAGCAGCCCCATGTTGAGCTATACCAAAAGGATTACACAATAAAATACTTTTCAAAGAAGGAATGAGATAGCATCTTGGTTTTTTTTTAAGAAAACAAAAATACTTAAAAGGAATACAGTAAAATACTTTTCAAAAATGAAAGGGAAAACATCTGTTTTAAAAAGAAATGAAGAAGGAAGAAAAGAAATGTTAAAAGAAGGAAAAGATTATCCTTTTATCCTTGAATGGTACCTGCGTTTCAACAAATTTTATGTGTGAAAGATAAACTTTTTGCAGAAAAACGGAACAAAAACAAAACGCTACTGAATAACAATGATGGGCATATTACGTAATTGTCGAATTCAAACAAAACAATAAATCTGTTGGTCCAAGTAAATAGGATAATAATATAAAGAAATGTGAGAAAATTACAATGCCCCGACCGGGATTCGAACCCGGGACCCTGGATTACATGACCAGTGCTCTACCAACTGAGCTATCCGGGCTCCCGTCGAAGCAAAGTAACAATCTCACATCTCAAGGTAACAATGTGAAGGTAACAATCTCACGGTCGGGGCATTGTATTTTTCTCACATTTCTTTATGATATATTCAATTTACTTCAATCCTATCAATTATGATATTTAATTAATAATATAAAGGTTAATATAAAGAAACACATACATGTGTCAAGTCAAGGTTTTTAGTAAAAAGGTCCACTTCCAGGGAATACAGTGTATAGATCTGGGTTTTCAGCATTATCATAGGGATGTCACAAACCCAACTCAAAATTGCTGTCGGAAAATGCACCACCTCTGTCGGCCAAACAAAAAAGGGAGTGGGAAAAGGGAGAGGAAAGAGAAAAGGGAAAAGGAGAAAAGTGAAAGGAGAAAAAAAAAAGGAAAGGGAAAGGAAAGGAAAAACATAAAAAGAAAAGAAGGAAAGGAAGAAAGAATGAAAGAAAAAGAAGGAAAGGAAGAAGGAATGAAAGAAAAAGAAGGAAAAGGTAACCCATTTTTTGGCTCGCTCGCTTCGCTCCCTCGCAAAAACACAGGAAAGTTAATATTTCGGGCAAAAGTCGTCCCTCTTCGGCAATAGGCTGCAGCCTTTGTATCTTGGTTGCTCTTCGTGGCCACTCATTGTTAAGCAAATCCTATAATTATAGGTTTTCCCGGCTAATTTCGCACATTTTATCAGTCAATTTAATAAAACGTTCATTCAATTTAGCAAAAACATCGTTTACCGCAACTTCTGGTCATTCAAAAGTGTATTTAAGTAATTCAATTTAGGTTTCGAGCAAGGGATTTGGTTTTGCATCATTCAGTTTCATTTCCGTGCATTCAAATTAGCACGTTTGTAGGAATCATTCAAATTCATCGGCAACTGCCGAAAGGACTCTTCGGGCATTCAAATTCGCAAATGGGCAGTCATATTCGGAACATGTTCATTCAATTTAACACGCAAGTTATTAAACTCACCTGTTTTGTTATAATTCCCCCTAAATAAGGCTGATTTCGAATTTCATTTCCTTTTTGAGTCCATAATATACGGTAGTATACCTTATTGTCATGTAGGTTACTTGTAAATGGAATTTCTAGAGATTTCCCAAGGCCACGCAAATTGGGAAATATACCTGAAGGTTTAATTTGAAAGTTTAAGCCTACTCTGAACGAGAAGACCCATGCACCTAAGCATGGGCGACAATCTCCCCCGAGGAAGGGGTGGACACCACAATGTCAGAATACCAGCATTTCCTTATACCGTATATGTTTTTTTAAAAATCATTCTAGCTATAGGCATTTAGGCTAACTTTCGATACTCTTGTATCTTCTTAAAGGATGAGGCCACTTTTCTTAATCATCTCCTGCATGAAATAGCGGTGAAAGAGCTTTCATTTGTCTTCTTATCTTCTAAAATGTATTCTTAAATTTAGTGTATCCTCTTTTACAAAGAAACTGTATGCATGTATCAGTTCCTTCTCGCGACCTACTGTTGTTTCATGTCTATACATCTACGCGACAAAAATAAATAGACCTTTATTGGATCTTTTACATACACCATAACCAAAATCATGTAGGTCCTATCTTAAATGGCAAATTTCATGTCAAACTCATAATACAAGACAATAGAAACAATCATGTTGAGGGAAATTGTTGAATTGAATGCACAAGACGTTAAATTGGATGCTCCAAAATTAATTCGAATGCAGGAACGCGTTTGTTACGTGATCACGTGACCACGCGATGCTAAATTGAATGAATGCTTTATGAATTACGTACGTGACTTATGAATTTGAATAAAAAGAGTGTTAATTTGACTGACAGAAATGCGAATTTGAATGCCATCGAGATGAATTTGAATGCATAGATCATGAATTTGAACTGCCGAATAGCACAGCATGCCGAAAATTGTTTAAATTGAATGCTCGTAAAATGAATTAGACTGATAAAGTTGCGAAATTGGCCGGGAAAACCTATATTAATTTACGCCTTTCAAAAAAGAGTCTTATAAACTTTACAAAACATGAAAAGAGTTGTTAGTTATAAACTTTGACCAAGAAGAAGTGAGATCTTCAGAGAGCACAGAAGACATGTTCGTTTGTCTTGATAGCTACAGGCATCTTCCCCCGCTTTTCTACTAAAAGCTGACATTTTTGAAAATTAGCAAAGTCAAATCTTCAAATACATGTATAAGTGTTATATTGTCCTTCTTTATGCTCTTTGCCTTTGATTTGCAATTCGTTGTGATATTGCAATCCTTCTGATTTCACTGGTTCTTTGGCATGCAACCTTGTTAAGATTCACCGAGATACAAAGCAAAAATCCAAAATCCCGGGTGAATAACATCTCATTAACACAAATTTGAAACAGAAAATCACACTTAGAATTGGAACACCCAGACCATTTCACAAAAGGCATCTCCTTAACATCATGCCCAATGTATTTTAAAAGAAAATGAACCAACTAGATTTTTGCAAAAAATTTTGAAGACAATGGTGTTCAGTGATATATGACCCTGGAAATGATATTAATTACTCTTTCATTTGGTATGGATGTCATTGTTAGTAAACATAGTTCATTTACTGGGTTTCCTTTTTTGTTAAGGGCCCAGTATAATATCCATGTTGTGTGTGTATCAAGCAGTAAAAACAATTAAAAATCTAATCTTTGTTTGAATTATTTATGAAGAAATAGAATTGTAGTTTGCATAAGAGGAAGCTATGGGTTTTTTTTTTTCAAGATTAGATTTAATCTGCGTAATCGATGAGGTGTGATACATTCTCCTTACAAATCATCAAACATAAAAAGTGGCAGTGTTCAATTAACATTCCATCTTCTTTGTCTTGATATATATAGCTAGTCACGTGACCCAGACATGACTCAACTGACCAGAAGGATTGTAGTCTCTGCTGTTGCTATCTTCAATTTAATGTTAAACGACAAGCATGGAGTAATTGGTAAGTTGAAAGGTTACATGTCGTTTTTTCCGAAGGTTCATAAATCCGAAGGTTCGTTTATCCAACGGTTCGTAATTTTGAAAATGACATAGGGTTAATTTTATTTCCCGAAGGTTCGTAGTTCCGGAAAGTTATTTAGGGCTCTATTGCATATTCAGAATTATGAATCCTATTTCATTTTCGGAATTATGAAACCCCTTCTATTGAAAATTTGTGTTTCGGAATTACGAACCTTTGGAATTATGGGAGAATAATGAACCTTCGGAAAAAAACGAATAGGCCCTACCCATAGGTTAAACTTTTTCATATATCATGTAAGAAGTAGTAATTAATAGTAAGTCATTTAATTTCTGCTACCATTTCCAGTCTTAATCCAGGTATAGTGAATGTGTAAGCCTGACTACCAGTTAGAGAGATAAAGCTTAGAATGCAATGAATGTTACATAACTTCATAATCAGATAAGTTCCATAATGTAGATATGAAACTCCAATCTCGGTAAAAGAGCTTGAACTGTACCCATTAAAGATTAATACATTTGAACTTTGCTTCCTTAATCGTAACAGCAGCAGCAGCACTTCTTAAGTCGGTGCAAAATTCAAGCTTTTGGCATAAAACTGTTAAGGTCACGCATTCAGAAAGATGCGCACTTTTGATACCTCCTTGGTTCGCTTTTGCACTCATTTTAATTGGGATTAAATTTTACCGTAAGTTTTAGGGTGTTGTTAATGTGAGGGGGGTAATCTTTTTTAAAAGGTCCGTAATTCCGAAATACAAATTTCCCATAGCAGGGTGTTCATAATTCTGAAAATAAAATAGTGTTCATAATTCCGAACATTTGATGATTTAATCCAAAGCTTCGCAATTCTAAAAATGAAAAAAAAGGTTCGTTATTCCGAAAATGAAAAAAGATTTCATAATTCCGAAGGTTCGTTATTCCGAAAATGCAATAGAGCCCTAATCGGGCATTTTCGGAATTATAAATCCCTATTTCGTTTTCGAAATTATGAAGCGTCGGAGTAATGAACCTTAAGTCAGAAAAACGACGTGGAACCGCTAATATAAGTTTTGGAGTGCAAATATTTTTCAACGCAAAAATGATGATTTATGTAATTACATCAGTCACGAACTCTGTGGGTGTAGGTTAGTGGGAGTGGGTGGATATGGGAATACGTTCGTACTGCCGTTGGAAACAATACTGTTATTGAGAAAATCCGTATATAGTTACAATTATGTCCGATCATGAAATGGCAATTTCACTCACAACTGGGTAATACAATTTGTCCATTTGTCGGATTTGCTTTTATTGCAAAATGCCCTCTCTGAGTCATCGCAGAGAAAGTTTGTGTCTGAAATTTGCACAAAGACTTCTTGTACCCAGTGCAAAATTCAAACAATGGCTGCCCCAAACTCGCGGCGACTCTCACTCTAGGAACCTGAGAAACAATAGTAAACTCACTGAAGTGTTATGTAAAACGACAAGGTATAGGAATAGCCCTCTGCCCTACCTAGTCCGATTGTTGAATGCTCACACTGTTTAATTAATTGACCGTATGTACATAATGTATTTTTAATCTGTGTGCAATTTCCCCCTTTTCTTTCTCTCTCTCTCTCTCTCTCCCTCCCTCCGTCTCTCTCATCCTCTCTCTCCTTTTTCTCTCTCTCTCACTCTCCTCTCTTTCTCTCTCTTCTCTCTCCCTTTCCTTTATTCCTTATCTTGCTCTGTCTCTTTCACCTTTCCTCTTTGTCTTCGTTTCATCCTATCTTTCTTATGCTCCCTCTTCTTTACCTGTCCTCTTTTCTCTCCTTTAGTGGGGTGAATTGCTACAATGATCCACTCTTGTAATCTATTTGCGATATTTGTCACAATATGATATGTTCTTGTAAACATTGTCACGTTTAGTGCTTGATCACGGCCCGCAGTTTTTGATATACGATGCCTTTTCATGTGCATGTACCACCTTCAACAATGAGGCTTGTTCTCATTTTTGTATTCAGAGCAGGAAACATATATAATTAAGGAACAACGTTATGAGCATCTACTTGGAATTCCCCACCCTACTTCAGCTTTCTATTCCGCTCTTTCTCTCTCTCTCTCTCTCTCTCCCTTTCCTTCTCTTTCCTTTCTCTTTTCGCTTGACTTCATCTTTCCTTTCCGTTCTTCACTCTCCCTTCTCACCTCTCTACATTTCTTTTCTCTTTTGTGGGTGAATTCATCTTTTATGCATTATTAATGAATCCTATTCTCATGATATGTATTAGTGACATTTTTTATATATATTTTACACAATAATCTTTAATATTATACCTTTCATATGTTTATACTGTTATATATTTATCATACAACAAGTTTTAAATGTTATATTTCTTATCATGTTAACGGCCTCAAAACTTCCATATTCAGAATATTGGAGTTTCACAGGTAGCTATTGGCATTACAATTTCTCTCTTTCTCCCCCTCTCCCCCCCCCCCCCTTAACACTACTCCATTCTTACCAGAATTCTTTACAACATGTTGTTATAGGCCTATTTGACATTCTTTTATTTGTCATGATGGAGATACATGTTGTGAAGCCCTACGTCTTATATACCACATACATCTTTACCATGATACGCTAAGTATATAAGCAAAGCATTTATGTGATCTGTAAATAATTTATTGATGTAATTTTGTTGAATAATGTACCCATTATGTATTTCTGTAAAAGAATCTGCAATTCGGCCGTCTGGCCGCGAATGATTTCTTTTTATCAATAAACCGTTTTAAATAAATAAAAAAAAATATTGCGTATATATGCATTGATCAAACTTCACTCACGTAACGGTTTGGCTTAAGCATGTAATTGCCATAAAAAGGTTGCCAAAGAAGGTTGATCAGCAACGTTGCTGTAGACATCGGCCAAGCTGCATCATTCCAGAAATACTCTTCTTGAAGAGCATTTTATCATTTATCTCCGTTGGATAACTATATTTTAAATAACATTTCTATTTGCCTATTTTTGTATTCCTTTTTCAAGCAACATATGCATGTTCGTTGAATATGACCGGATGCTACAAACTCACGGAAGTGAAAGCGACGTGGTCTGTAGCCAGGGAGGAATGCGAGCGTCTTGGTGCATACCTCCTCATACCTTCTTCTGATGGCGAGGAAGAATTCATTTATGAATACTTTGCGAAAAAGTATGATAAAGAGATCTGGCTCGGTTGTTCAGATGATACACAATCGAGGACATTCAGCTGTTATCATGAGAGCATTGATATGAATGGATATAGACGTAAGTTATCAAATCAGCAGTAGGCCTTATATGTTTAGATTTAAGCTTTTAAAAAATGAAAGCAATAAATTTATAATACGGATAATAATAATAATAATAATAATAATAATAATAATAATAATATTTAATTGAATTTAAATTAACATTTATTTCCTTCCCATCGATACAATACAAAGGATACATGTCTAGCAATGTGGTGAACATAGAGTATAATACAGTAAATGATTTCGAAAATAGAAGGAAGCGAAAACCCGGAAAGGAAAGTCTGTGTTGGGAACGCCCTCAGCAATTAAACACAAGTTACCGCAAGAACATCATTATAAGAATACGAGTTTTGCAGATACAAAAGGAATCGATTATAGGGAAGAGAATACAGTAGATGGAGAAAACTGAAGAAGAAAATTAGGCGTTGGAGGATAAGTTCATTTGAATTAAAGGTCCCCAGAAATCCAAATGCAAGTTGATTTCTGTTGGTGTGCGGGGATGCATACAACTCATATTTTGTTATTAAAACATCTAAATATGTTTCATAGATTTTTAAATATTTTTTGAAATATTTTTTCCAACCTCTTAAGCTCCACCCCCAAAAATAGCTCCAGATCTTATTCCCGAGATGACATCATCTGTCAATCATTAGTCAGCCATACTAACATTATACAATACAGAGTGGAATGTAACTTCCCCCAGCTCAGCACATGCTCACAATAGAATTGCATGCTTTCAAACAATACCTCCTCATTACCCTTCTTTTCCTGGTGATGCTACAGCATGTCTGGCATAGCAACTCCTATGTAGGCATTGTATGGTCTATTAGAACAGATGGTTATCTCTGGCAAAGCTACATACCACTTTCTCTCCTTAGCTCACTAATGATTGACAGATGATGTCATCTCGGGAATAAGATCTGGAGCTATTTTTGGGGTGGAGCTTAAGAGGTTGGAAAAAAATATTTCAAAAAATATTTAAAAATCTATGAAACATATTTAGATGTTTTAATAACAAAATATGAGTTGTATGCATCCCCGCACACCAACAGAAATCAACTTGCATTTGGATTTCTGGGGACCTTTAAAGTTAATAAGATTGCATATCATTTCGAGCTTTCTGTACGAGGTTGTCTACAACATCAATTAGGATTGCAGTGTACTATAGTGCACTAGAGTACTAAAATAGGCAGCATATATATCGTTTTAAAACCGGCTGACAACACTGTCTCGAGGAGTATAAAATGGTACAGATTAATACATTGAACTGGGCGTTGTGGCGTGCGCCTGTAATCCAGCTACCAGTGGAAGTTATAAATTGATTCAGCGGACCCAGGTTCGAGACTGAGTCACGTCTTTCGGATGGTGACGTTAAAGGTCGGTCCCAGACGTAAATAATCATATCTGATTGATACACGTCTGTAAAAACCCAATTACACACACACACACACACATTAAAATAAAATAGCCCGGCCTAGCAACAGCTGAGGCATGTACCTAAATGATCAAAAGAGATCAATGGTTTGGCATTGTAAAGCTCGAGTAGTATGGTTCAGTCAGAATATAACATAGCTGACCCGATTCAAGAAAGGTTTCTTCTACAAGATGGTAACACCATCAATTAGGGAAGAAAAACAAATGCTTCTTCTACGAGAACATAACGACGTCATACACATATACAAATACAAAAAGGGATTTAATAGCGAGCGATTAAATATATTTTTGCTTTACGGTGAAAAAGTTTGCAAAGAAAGTGACTTCTGCGGGCTGGATGGTATAGGTATTCTAAAAATTTTGCCCAGAGTATCGAATGTAGTATTAAAATAATCGGGTTCTAGGTATGAATTTGGTCACCACTTGTCGTATTATATTAATGAGTCCGAACTGCTGTGAAAATGGCTGATATCATTAAATTGTGCCGGAAAGATGTTGTTCATAATTTTATAAATAAAGATACCTTGCTGATGCAGGTTCATATCACTAAATGTTAGTAAATGAATTTCTTTAGAAACAGGACCAGTGTGGGAGCGATAGTGTATTCCCGATATTATACGAATGATCTTCTTCTGCAGTAATGAAAGCTTTTGGGTATTTGACTTATAGGAATATGAATTGGAATAGGCATAGGAATAATAATAATATAGGTTTTCCCGGTCAATTTCATACTTTCTCCAATCAATTTAACGTTTCGAGCAATCATTTTCGCCCGAAATGCGATCGCGGTAACAAATCAGAATTCAAATTCGTCTTTGGCCGCTCAAAATCAACATCTCAGCGATCAAATTGCAAATTGCGCCAATCAATTTAAAACAATGAGCAATGGTATTCGTCAATCGTCATTCAAATTCGTTAATGAGCATGCATATTTGAAATAACTGCAATCAAATTAAGAATGTGAGGTTCGTATCAAGTAGAAAGTCAAAATGGGGAGGGTTTGGGGAACGCTTTATGTTAATACTTGGCCATGATGTTGTTATGCTCATTTGGCAAATAACCAGAAACATTTTCCTTCTTTTCATGTCAAATTTGGGTAGAAATTTGATCTCTTTTTTGATATGGTGTTTTGATTTGGATGTAGAGAAATAATCTAGCCTATCACTCAGAGTTACTCACTCTCACGGGTGTAGCCAGGGGCAGAGGTGTCATCCCCCCCCCCCCCCTCCCTGTTCATCCCCTAAAACAAAAATAAACTTCAGGTCATCCACAGAACTTAGGGATCAAGACCTTAAACCTTCTTCTACCCTTACCCGATTTGTGTACCCCCCCCCCCCCCCCACCCCCACTGTTCAACAAGTCTTGATTCGCCGGTGAATATTGTTTTATAATAATTATACAGGCTGGGCGGATAATAAACCGCAACTTAACAGAGATCTCAGCAAACAATATGCTGTAAAGACGAAACCCAAGGACTATCCAGCTGGGTGGGAGGAGACTGATCAAAGCTCTGAACTAGCTTATGTGTGCGAGTGTAAGTACCCACACCTAATTCAGTTCAATTAAATTCAAACTGGTTTATTAAGAAATCAATGTTGCAACTATAGGGTTGAAATTGCAAATGATTTCTTTTTATATAATGCACAATAATGTACAACAATAAAAGACAATTTAATGGAATTGAAATTCACAATATTACATTAACTTTATGTATATAACTGTGTCTTATGTTTCTGTGACCATACATTGCGAAAGACGATTAACGATTAATTTATGACGATGTATATGGAATTAAATGAATGTCAAATCAAATGAAATGAAAACAAATTACATTATAAAGAAAATAAAAAAGTTCGTTTCCTTTGGTCCTGGGGAGTGCACAGATACCCCTCTTAGATGCGCTATTATTATGTGTGCTATAATTTTGTTAGCTCTTTAAATCTCAAAAAGAACCGTCAGGCACTATCGGAGAGTTAAACGATAGTTACATGAATTAGACTACTACAACTACTTCGATTTCTAAAGCTGCAGCCACCCCCAAGGATTTTTAAAGTTCAGCTATTCGGCAACCATCGAGAGCGAGGTGTCCATATATTGTCATATATATTGTCTGGGAGCCAGATGCCCTGATGTCCTGACCCAGAAGGAAAAACCAGTTTAACCAGTTGGAAATTCCAATTTCCAGCTCGTTTTTCCAGTTAATTTCAACTGGAACCAGCTAAATGTAACTGGTTCCAGTTGATTCTTACTGGTCTCTGACACATCAAAAGGCCAGTTGATGTGACACCAGTTTTTCATGACCAGTTACACCAGTTGACGAATGGTCTATGGGTATATTTCTAGTTGAACCAGTTGATGGTCTGTGGGCATATTTCCACTTGTGTTCATATGTGTTCAGACCTCACCCCCCCCCCCCCCCTCCCCCACCCCTCTCTCTCTCTCTTACAAAAATGTGCTCGTATGCCTACACTCTAAACTATATGTTTGGTAAAAGTTTACCCAACATTGGGTAAGATTTCACCCAACAAACATGCATGTTCCCTTTAACCATTATATTTAGAGTTTAGGCAGGTTATTGAGTTTGATTTTTAAATGTTCACTGTCTTAAATAGTACCGAGGCCACAACTGGAGCAATTCGCATCTCAGTCACGAACCTGCTCCTCAGGTACCTATGTGGCTCTAAGCAACTCAGCAACTGGGAGACCAGTTACCAACCTTTGCGCCAACGGTTCTCCACTAGCCGTCCTCAACACTGTCAAGAGCGCCAGGCGATGTGGAGTGGCGTGTTTAAAGAAACTGGACTGCTTCTCGTTCAACTTCATCAAGGTTTCTGGAACGGATGAAGAAGGGCGGTGTGAGTTGTTGGGGACGGTGGAAGGGACGTGGCAAGAACAAGAAGGGTGCCAGTACTACATACTTCAATGAAAGTCTTAATTCCTTAGGTCGTAATTCATACATGTTACAAAATATGACTCTGATATGACCCCAATTCGTACGCGCACGCGCATAATTTTGATTGATACGTTACATGTTTAACAACGCTAAAAATCTATACCAAAACGGTATAGCTATACTAGAACGGTATAGCTATACGATGAAATTTTGCGTCTGAACGCTGACTAACGAAACGACGTATAGCGAAACGAAGGTCAGAGCATCGTTTCGAACTAGAACTCGATAAAGAATCACTGTTCCGTGTCCGTCTGAACGTATGGCGACCATAGAACGGTATAACTGGGCGGGGCTTAACGGGAGCGCGCGTGAAAGGTGGAAGAGGAAATCCAGGCAGGGGGGCTAGCGGATACCTCGTGATCATAACAACACGCGCAGTGGGAAACTGCGCATCTATACCACCTTTTTCACGACGGTCGCAATATGCGTCTGAACGACCCGTTAGCTATACGATGATTCTTTATACGTCGTTTCTTTATCGAGTTTCGGTATAAACTGAATAGCGTCTGAACAGGGGGTAAAATCATAATATACCGGTACGCGCATTATGGTGCGCACGCTATGGAAGCGTATAAAGGTCAATTGTAGTCGGTACAAATGACCATTATCTGGACATGCGCAGACTGTAATTACGAACTAACTGGCGTCGTAACTGAGTAACATTGGGCCGCGGAACCGAGGGGCTGGGGCTGCAGGCAAACGTCGGAGAAAAGGTTTGAAAATTTTCATTAATGAGGTGAAATCAAATTAGCCCCCCTTTCA
Organism: Heliocidaris erythrogramma; assembly: GCA_025617745.1. Lineage (NCBI taxonomy): Eukaryota > Metazoa > Echinodermata > Echinoidea > Camarodonta > Echinometridae > Heliocidaris > Heliocidaris erythrogramma. The sequence continues at coordinate 46,768,411 of CM046863.1, read as the reverse complement.
AAATTGCTCCGCGGCCCCTGCTTTGCGCGTCATGAAAGAGTGACAGCTTTTAAACATGTTAAAAAGTGATTGCAAATTAGTATTGCAAACAATTTTTTTAATAAGTGCGATAGGCCTATGGGTAAATTGCCTTCACAACCTCGATTAACGCAGGTAAAATGCGATGGAAATGACGCCTCGTGTGAGCCAGGACTTGAACTTCAAAAATTGAGAGCGATTAAGAAGACTTCACATCGTCTCTCTTCCACCTCGCTGTTTCTACGCTGGGTCCGGGGAGGGGGGAGGGGCACTCGACCCCAAAAGTGGTACGTAGCCTATGTGCCACTGGCATATCATGAAAAGGATGGTCTTTGGAAAAAAGGGGGTCTTTGGAACTGATTACAATATGAAAATGATGCTACGGAACTGGTTCCCACAAGCTCCCATTAGCTAAATACGCTGTGTGTCATGGCAAGTCTATGGTGTGTGTATTCATATAAACGGGGTTAATTCTCATGCATGCGCTCAGCATGAATGAGAACTTAATTTCCTGGGGTGGATTGCAACCGGATTGGAAGCAATGGGGAAAGCCCCGGAGGAATAATGCACCTGAAATGAAACTCGTTTTCAACTTTCAAAATGATATTCTTCGAAACGGGCCGGGGCAGGCCAGAACGGCCGGAATGGCGGAATGAAAAAAAACAGTGCTTTGGAACGGTTTTCTCTCTTCTTTTTGTGAACAAGAAAAAAAATTGTAGGCCTATGCTTTGGAAAGGAAATTTCGGAGTGTAAAAATGGGGGTCTTCTCTGCGGCACATACCCATCGCACACTATATAATGAGTGCCCCCCCCCCCCCCCCCCCCCCAAGGCGCTGGGTGCACGCACACAGGGGTTTACGAACAAACATCCAGAACTAGACTAGCCAAATGGGAGAAGGAGCTCGCAAGATACGTCACAGAGTTTCCAATTTGTGTTTGGTTTATTACATTTACTTTAAAAAAAAATCATAACTTTCTTATTTCTTATCGTATCTTGTTCAAACCTTCACTGATCTTTTATTTTCTTTAATGTGTCTGCTTCTTTGAAAACCAACTTGTAAATAGGGTGGGCTTTCTCTGAACGCAACAATTAAAATATTATAATTATTAGGTGCAAACTACGTCTTAATTTAATTTTCTATCACGATTGCGTATTTCAAATTTCTTTTTATTCTTTTTTTAATTGTGTTTAAACGCAACTTAAAAGTTATACAACAGGCTCAATTCCCACTGTGTCCCGTCTACTCCTCTACTTTTGCACATATCATTTCGTTTTTTGGACAAAAATCAATGGGCCCAAGCTATTAAACGCAGAGTCAGTGGCGTAGATACAGGGGCCCGGGTGCACTCCCCCCCCCCCCCCCCCCTCAATCGAATGGCGGATAAATGAAAAAGAAAGAAAAAGAGAGAAAGGGAGAAAATAAAGTAAATAATAATCTATTATTAATCTAAAGTACTGATACGTACTTATCTCCATTGGTTTGCACCTTATAACAGATGTCCTGTCACTTATCCCTTCATACAGAATATAGCGCTAAAATATTAGCACTGCATGCCATAATACAATTTAAAGGGGGTGTAATAAAGACTCTGATGCGTCTTTCCCGTGGCATGATTCGGGGCATTCGGGTTTATCCGCAACTATACGACGCGACCGCGGTAATCGCTCCTCACGTACGTACGTATACGTAGGTGCAACATACGCGAAACCGAAGAGTAAGGGTAACTTCGGTCTGCTTCGCAAACGCTGACCATGTAGAGATTAAGTCGTTGACTACCGTTAGCTGAGGTCCATTCGTTTAGGTGCAGTTGTCAAAAAAGACGTAGATGGCGTTAACCAGTATTTGCCGTGCAACAGTCCCTTTAACATCATGAAATAAAATGTGCAGTGATGGGAGTCTGTAAATAGGTCTCTCTGACCACCCTTCTCAGTTTTCCCTGCATCCTTATCCCCCCCCCCCCCCCCCCCCGGTATTGTTTATTTACAACATTTGTGTGTTTGTCTTCTTTTTTTTCTTCTCTCTCCCCAATACTGTTCACATCCCCCTTCCTTTTAATTTTTTTCTTCTTCTTTCTTTCTCTCTTCCCTTTTTTTCCATTTTTGTTCTTTTAAAAACTTGTTAATATAGGTCAAGTTAGCACTTTCTTTTAATTTATGGACTCTAAATATGTTTATTTTTTAAACAAGGGTCTAAGAAATACAAGCAATGCTAACTTAATAGACTCCTCCACTTATGATTTCCTTTAGAATTATAATGTTTAAATTGTACCAACTAAACTGATTTATCAGTGTAAATCATATCCAAGTTCATTGAATTATGATCTGTTATGTTTCAGTTTATATAATTGTTATGTTCCTCCTTTTAATTTTCATATGTGCTGTTTAAAAAATAACTGTAAAAGACATTATGTGGAAAATCAATACTGACTTTCAATTGATTGCCTTGACATTTCATTTTGTTTGTTTGTTTAGAATTAACAAAGCCATAATTTATAAAAGGTTTGTGTTTCTTTTTATTTTTTATTCCATTATAGTGGGACTTCATGTCATCTTGTTTATTTTTTTTAACTGTTTAATACTTTTAATAGTGGAGGAAACGGAAATGTCGGCTCAGAAGGAGAGAGAAAGTGTGTATGCGTGTGTGAGACTTTATGCGTTTGTTTAGCATTATGTCCGAGGACATTTTCGGACAGAGAACAAAAAAAAAATCATGAGAACAATGGTCCTCGGAAGCCGGACAATAGTCCTCGAACGTCGAACAATGAATTTGTGCTTTATTCCGTCGACTGTCCGAGGACGAGTAACAATAGAGGAACAATAGTTGTCCTCGGAAGTAAAGCCATGTAAAGCTGTGTGAGGGTGTGTGTGTGTGTGTGTGTGTGACTTTAGGCCTATACAGAATTATTTAGGTATATATTGTCCTTCATTAGATGTTTACACCGAAGAACAAATGATAAGACAGCACTCAGAGGACAAGAAACTGACAAGATAATACAAGACAAAACGGGACAAAACAAGACAAAGAAAGAAAAGGGAAAAAGGGGGAAGAAGGGGAAAGAAGACAAAACAAAAGTCAAGAAAAACAAGAAACTGACAAGATAATACAAGACAGAACAGGACAAAACTAGGACAGGACAACACAGGACAAAACAAGACAAAGAAAGAAAGAAAGAGGAAAAAGGGGGAAAAGAAAAACAAGACAGAACAAGACAGAACAAAGACAAAACTGCACTAGAAAAAGGGGAAAAAAAGAGTGACTTTAACTGATAGATGAATTGTACTTTTGAAGTAAAAGTTTTTTAAACCCTATACTGAAACTAAAATGTGTGGCTTTATTTCTGATTGGATCCGGAAGAGTATTCCAGAGTTTTTACGCAGTAAATATAAACGTTTTATTTGAAATCAATGTTCTCGTTCCTGGTACTACAGATGAAAAAGCCCGGCAGACCTAATAGGGTAATCTTAAAGAGTGCATCGGTGTGCGCTCGGTAATCCGAATGAAGCAGCTTAAAGACCTCAGCCTGACCCAAAACAACCATATATTGACGTAAAGCTTAGTAAACAAAGAATATAATTACCCTGGGTATTCATAAATTTTCGTCTCCGTTTATCCATAAAAAATAAAAAAGATAATTTTGTTTGCTCACCCCCTCCCTATTGCGTAACAAGAGAGGAAACTGCAGGGGGTCGCTAGACGTGTGACGACATGTCATGTATACAGCTCCGAGTGCGTCTACACGATATGTCGTCATCAAATTTTCACCCCCCGCAAAGTAGCGTTCCTCAGAGACGGGGCCCTCGTCAGAAAAAACACCGGGGCTCAACATTCGGGACGCTGTTACTCATTCCACAGGAAACGGAATCTCATGAAGTTGGTTTCAATTTGTTCAGAAAATATATAGCTCCCCGTGGATGAATAAAGTGTATATTTCAAAATTCGGTCAGGCTGAGGTCTTTAATGGGAGGAATTTTAATTTGTAAACAAATTTTTAGGCATTACTCCTGGGCCAATGTTGAGATCTTATACTCGATCTGTAATAAAAATCACAATCACAAGTCAGAAAAAAAATTTGGAACCAGCGTGATTCGAACCTGTCATCTATCTACTGCTTGCCGGGCAGCGACTTAACCACTAGGCTATTCTGGTTCACGGACAAGTCACGATGAACTAGAATCAAATACCCAAGATCCTCTTCTTTCTGACTCATTAATATTCAACGGTCCGCCGTGGACAATAGTTAGTAAATGAAGAAGCTTAATTATAATGGGAGGAATTTTAATTTGTAAACAAATTTTTAGGCATTACTCCCAGTGTTATAATGCTCGATCTGTAAATTACAGATAATTACAGATAATAAAAAAAATGACTTCATGTGTACATACATGTACATATATCGGAATGAGCACGAGCGGACTGTATCAGCCGTCGCACTCTCGGATATAAAAAAGTAAGGACGATTTACATATATATATATATATATATATATATATATATATATATACATATTTTAGACGTATTTCCGAGAGCACGACAGCCCAACGCAATATGCTTGCACGTAAAAGATATACATTGACATCAGTATATGTTTTAAGCAGCAGTTCCTTCAGTTTACGTTTGAAAGAATCTGAGGGACTTTCGATTAACTCTAACGGGATCAGGGCATTTAGTAACTGGGTCCTGTAAATAATTGTTTTGGGGGCAAAAATAGTTCGGGGAAGTGGAATGTGATATGCGTTGCTCTGATGTGTAGGATAAGCATGTAGGGATCTTTTTTTCTTAAACATTTGTAAAATATTTCAGGTAGGTTATTAGCAGATAGATTATACATGAAAATACCAACATTGTAATACAATAGGTCTGATATAGGATTTGGTTGCATGGAACAGGTTGTTAGTGTGAGACAGGTATCCTAGATGATTAACATTTCTAATAGCACGTTTATGAATACGAGCAAGTATACCAAATTTCCACCTGCGTTACCCCATGCAGGCGAAAATTCCATAGTTGAGGTATGGAGTCATGCATGAAGTAGAATAAACTGATAATAACATTTTACTGGGAAAGAAGTGTTTAAGTCTGTTAAGTATACCGGTATTTCTTACGAGGACCTTACTCCGATAAGTAGGGGGCCTACTTTCCAGGATAAATCACTATCAATATAAAGTCCTAGAAACTTAGTGCAGTCGACTTGTTTTAGTTCAGTATTATTAAAATTGACATGATTAGGAAGTGGTTTTTAAGGTTCGGTGTAAAAATGCCAGAGGTAAAAATGCCAGTGGTAAAAAAGCCAGAGGAATAAATGCCAGAGGTAAAAATGCCAGAGGTAAAAATACCATCTGGAGGAAAAAATGCCAGAGGAAAAAAAGCCAGAGGAAAAAATGCCAGAGGTAAAAATGCCAGAGGTAAAAATGCCAGAAGTAAAAATGCCAGAAGTAAAAAATGCTAGTACCCCCCCCCCCCCCCCGGCCCGGATATAGCATGCATGTATTGTTTGCCACTCGCTTTCAGTTGACGACCCTTTTTTGTTAAACACTTCAATATTATATTCTTTTTTTCACTTTTAAGTCAGTTTGAATATATCTGCATCTTGTTTATAACTTAATGTGCATGAGACCCCCCCCCCCCGTATTAATGTTGACGAGGCTGTAATGCTCCATGTTTGTGTGACGACCTGTACATTTGCTGAAGAAGGGAGAACTGAAAAAGAAAAGAAAAAGTGCAGGTACAAGTACAGATAGCAAAAAGCAAACTAGTCAAGATGATTTGGAACAAGTCATTTTACTACAGGTACAGGTATTGTGTCCTTAAGTTATACAGCTAGTATCATGATGAGGGGGGCATCTCGTTTTTCCGAAGGTTCGTATTTCCGAAACACTAATTTCCCATGCCTGGGGGTTCAAAATTCCGAACATAATTATTTTGTTGCATTATTCCGAAGGTTCGTTATTCCGAAGGTTCGTTTATCCAAAGGTTCATAATTTCGAAAAGGTTCATATTTACCCACATTAGGGTATTTGCATACCTCCTTTCCCTTCTCTAAACCTAAAATTCAGTTCCAGACTTCCTTCTCGTTCCAAATTCCATTCGGGATAATGAAATCGTACGTCGATTAAAAAAAAGCCGGGTCTACGATCTGGTGTCCAGAGTCCAACAGTTCGACAAGAAAAACGCGGTCAAACCAAATAGTATAAAAAGTAAAATACAAGCAGATGGCATTTTTTTTCCTCTGGCATTTTTACCTCTGGCATTTTTGCCTCTGGCATTTTTACCTCTGGCATTTTTACCTCTGGCATTTTTTCCTCTGGCATTTTTTCCTCTGGCATTTTTACCTCTGGCATTTTTTCCTCTGGCATTTTTACCTCTGGCATTTTTACCTGGCACCGTTTTTAATGTATATAGCATAGAGAGTTTTATCTATATTTTAGTGATAACTTTTTTGCATAAATCCAGGACTGAACAGACGCAATTAAGTTCTTTATTTACAGTGCAACAAGAGCTGGAGGATGTAGATGTGTAAAGAATAAATTAGTATCATCCCCAAAACAAATGAATGAAAGTAGCTGCGAAGAATTTTGAGATCCTCAATATATAAAATAAACAATAGCGGGCCCAGTAGGGAACCTTGCGGGACGCCACATGTAACCAATTTCAAGTGAGAATCATGACCGCCGGCATGACCGTTGACACTGACAAGCTGTTTTCTACAAGTTAGATATAGCCTATGAATCAATCTAGAGGCTCTCCACGTACACCATAGTGACGCAACTTGTAAATTAAAATATCGTGGTTAATCGTGTCAAAGGCCTTTAAAAAATCTAGAAAAACCCCAATAGTGTGCAAAACGTTATCAGTTGCAGTCTATGAAAGCCAATAAAGCATAAGTTGTACTGTGATTCTTTCCGAAAACCAAACTGAGAGTCACATAGAATTTTGCTATTAACATAGAAATCGAGTGTTCGGGAGTATACTAACCTTTCGAGGATTTTTGAAATGGATGTTAAAAGTGAAATCGGACGGTAATTATTCAGGGATTCTTTTTGTCCTCTAGCTATCATCATATTTTATGGGACTGTACCCGTGGTTAAAGACAAATTCAAAATAAATGTAAGAGGGAAAGTTATTTCCTCAATAATAATAAATTTGTAATTCCATCATATCCTGAACCCTTCTTCCGTTATTGAGATTGGTTATAATATCTTTGATTTTAGCCTCTACTACTGATGTGAAAAAAAAGAGACCGTGGGTTAGGAGCTTTTAGAAAGTTGTGAAACTCTAGCCTAAATTTGACTTTGGGATATTATTGACAAGATTTAATTCTATATTTACAAAACAAAGTCAATGAATACCTTAGCCATGTCTGTGGGATTTGCGATTATTTTTAAGAATATGCTTGGGAGAATGGGTTTTTTTTTCAAAGCTTCGTTAATCACCTTCCACGTACTCTTTATATTGTATTCTGTTATAGGCCTATGTTAACAGAGAGAGAAATAAATAAGAGTGGAAAGTGGAAGATATATATAGTGTGGATCATCTAGCCAATATGGTGGTACCCCCCAGTAAAAGAAATAACGATAAAGAAAAGTATGAAGAGAGAGAAGGAGATTTAGGCCTTAAATAACGATAAAGAAAGGTATGAAGAGAGAGAGATTTGGTGAATAGGCCTACTCCTTTAATGTTTTCTTTTCAACGCCCCCGCCCCCCCCCCCCCCCACACACACACACACAACCCCACCCTATGACAGTCAGAAATTATTTCCATCGTAGCTTGATAAAATCTGATCAGGGCCTTGATCTTGCATAAAACTTTGCGTTTTAAATGCAAGCCAAACCATGTCGGTGGCCAGGATCCCCTATTTAATTTTTTGAGTTGCGATTGAATAAGCGCAACTCTTTATGCAATCTGAGGGCCCTGATCTATAGGTATAGGCCCATGTTTAATAGTGCAGTTCATCCCAGAAAAAAGTTAAATCAAGAAAATGAAACCTATTTGTGAAAAGGTGCAAAATCCAGACTTGACAATATTTGTTCTAGCTGGTATCCGCAAAGTTGAGAGTCATGAAGAGGCTTATAAACTGATTCATATTTTGGGGGGTCAAAAATATGCAATTTATGAAAGAACAGGTTTTGTTTTCTGTATGACATACGGCATACTACTTGTCAAGTCTGGATTTTGCACCCTTTCACAAAAGTGGCGTTTGCTCATTCGAACGTAAACACATCGCCAGATATTTTGGTATCATTTGATAAAAAAAGACCGTAGGCTATTCACAGGTTTTAAAATCCTTACAAACATTTTGAAATACTTATTTGGGGAGACTTTCTTCCGGGCTTTTTCTGACTGTTAACTTTTTTGCAGCATGCAAATTAAAGCATGACGTTGCAATTTTGGTGTATGTATCACGTGACTATTTACAGGCCCCGCCCACGTCCTAGCGTATGCATGAAGATCGCCTTTCTGAATTTCTGTAAACAAACACTGGATTAACTCGGCCAATTTAACAATATTGTGACCTTCATTTTGTGAACACGAATATTGGAAGAACGGAGTGTTTGATCAAACTTTGATAGAGTAGGTATCTTGCTCATTTATTATTGTGATAAATTAAATTCGGTAAACAATACGGTCGGTAAAATGAGTTGGTGTACGGTTTTACGGAGAACACTAGTGCGCGGAGTAGCGGGCCGGGGACATCTCTATACGGCCGGGGAAGGCAAGGGCAAGGCGCGCGCGGCTGAAGTGATACGGCTACGGTAAACATGGCCTGGCTTGGGCCTTGGCTAGGCTATTAACTGACTGTATCACTATTATAACCGTCAAGGCTATATAAGCCAAGGCTGACCAAAATATCAGTCTATTAATATTTCGTTCGGGGATATGCTCCGCTGAGACTACCATGCATGACTACGTCTGGGCTGGCTTTGCAGAATCCCTAGACCGAAAATTCTGTTTCTCGAGTCTCGGTCGTCATGTTCGTTAGCTTCACGTCTCAATAATTTGATATTTCTTCATATATCTACTAGTACGGGCCTAGCCCTAGGCCTATCTAGACATGCTAGATCTAGACTAGATTATTGAATTGGTTAGGCCTAGGCCCTACTATTTGTTTAAGGAATCGGTTCAACTTACCAATTTGACTGAATAATCTGTTTAAACTAGGTTTTTTTTTCTTAAGCTCTTTTTTCAGGTAATTCAAATTCAGGGTCCAACCACTCATAGCTACATTCCTATACTTCGTGTGTATAATTTAGGCAGTCATACACCTCAACTTTTTAAAACACCACTGCACAAAAGTCACAAACATTCACTCAAAATCGGCATTTAGTTTACAAAAACCGACATCAAAATATCCAAGAAATACAATAAATTCAACTCACCGATGTTGGAAAAGATATTTCCGAAAATCAAATCCGTAATTTACTGTTGATTCTCGCGAAACGAGCTTTCGGAGTCAATGTGTACATTTCCTGGTCGCCGCGGGCGCTGACATCTCCCCAAAAGAGTTTTGTCCTTAAAAATTCGGTCCCTGTGGCATACACGGAAAAGTCCCGATTTTCTGTGTGCGCGATCGTAAAGATCGATGTGCGCTTGCGATCCCGAGTTTTTTCGTGGACAAAAATTTTATTGGCCGATTTTAGTCCAAGACATCGGCAGTATGTAAACCACGCGCGATCGCGAAACAAATCGGCGGGGATTTCTCCGGTTTTGGACAAGATTTTGACTTTGGATTTTGCTGAAAATATCAAAAGTTTTTCCTCACGGCCATTTGAGGTAGGAGTGAGATTTTTAAGGCCTGAATTTGAAAGCAAGTATTTAAAATATTTATCTTACTTTTCCCCCCATACCTTTACTACACGCGACAGAAAATAGCAACTATTTTTGCATATTGTATTCGTAGTGGTCAATATGACCACTATTCGTGGTGTGGGTCCAACAGTGTCCAAGGTTTTCTCCGTTTGAAAATGTTGCAGCCATATTCACACTGTTAGGCCTATTAATATTACTATTACTATTAGTGTGTAAGCTCGGTGTGTATTCGGTTTGCACAGCCATGACAGCAGAGTTATACAACTATTACTACAACTAATACAAGCGTTTCTGTCTCTAAATTTTAAATGAAGAGCTAACGTAACGAACGAGAGACAGAATTTTCAGTCTTAATCCCTATGGTGCTACTATATATTCGGCTCATCGCGGAGGAGCTATAGGCCTACATTCTTGTGCATAACTTTTGCTTTGGCCACAGTTTGATGAAAATTCACAAATACATGTACCACATTACATAAAATCACCAACTCATACATGTACATTAGCCCCGGGACGCTGCCACGAAGTGGCAGCGTCCTGAGTGAAACCAGTACGATTCGGTGGGTCTCACAATTTACCAATGTTCAAATAACCATTGAAAAAATGGCGATCTAATAATTTTTTTTAAATTAAAGTATCATATATACGATGCCACTTACCTAAACAGACTTTGCGCAAATCAGCTTTTCTTAAAAAATGTGTAGAATCGATGAATGTCGCTTTTTACTCTCAATTTTCGAAACCAGTCCCATTCGCCATGTTGTTGAAGCAGAAGCGAAAATAGGCACTTGCGCATGCGCCTATAAATATTTATTACAACGACGGCGTAGGTTTCGTCACAGGAATAATGAATATTCATATATCCACTGTGATCCGGCGATCTCTACTCGCTCGAGCTCCTGCCGCTGTCACTCGTCTTAATGAATATTCATAATGCTCCCTTCTTGTCTATATAATTATTGGAGCTGCTGACGCATGCGCATTGCAAGCAAAACACCGACCTACAGAAGTTTTTAGTACAGGCTTTTGGAGATAAATAGGCCTTTTTTGTATCATCCTCATTGAAAAGAAAGACGACAGTCAATCGTAAAGTATTGTAAGTACCTAAAGTAGCCTAAAATCAATTAATGTCATGTTTCATGGCTATCATTTTGACAAACGACCTTGTAATTAAGAGAGATCCAGTGTTCGGGCTGCCGCAGTAAACATGTACATGTACATGTGTAGAAAATGTAACTTGCAATAAGCCGATAAGACTACATGTAAGTGATAATTTGTATGTTTTCAGTATTTCTTTGGCAAAAAAAAGCAATGGAAGGTCACAAACAATCTTTTCCCAGACCCAGTGCTGGTCGCTCGAAAACCGGAGTGCCAATCACCATTGCGCACACGCAGTAGTGCTTCAACATGGGAGAAAAGATCGTTATCAATATAATATTCTCGCATGTGTAGGTTATGATATTCTGATATACTACGGTAGTATTCCGTGAATATTTCTGTCAATTTGAACCATGCATAAATGATTTTCTGCTGAGATGCCTGCTTACAACTACAACAGTAGATTCCATGTTATGTTGATATGGATTTGTTCTTACAGCATGGCTGATGAACAACCGCAGCAACCACCCGAACAACCAGCGCAAGAACCCACCCCACCAGCCTCTACAGATCCTGCACCAACAGCAGAATCCGCTGCAGAACCCGCTTCATCTCCTGCAGAACCTTCCGCAGCTGCAGCAGAACCTGAAGCAAAAGGAGCCGAGGCAAAGGGAGCCGAAGCGAAAGCGCCCCCTCTGGAGGCTGAGATGGAGAAGTTCCGAGCGTTGGGGAAGATGGCGTTTGTGGCAGGGTACACGGGAGAATGCGGGAAGGCTCTGGTCCAGGAACTGGCCAGGACTAAGATCTTCAGTAAGGTCCTCCTGATTGGAAGACGAGAGGTCCCACTGGAAGGTGATGTCTACAAGGACTTTTCTGTGGTAAGTCAGTATCTAAGGATGATGTCAACAAGTGTTGATTGCACTCTACACACCTTTAGAGGACCCTTGGGATGAGGGATGGCACCATAATATTTTAAAGGGAAGGGGTTACAGGTTTGAAAAATATCTTAACAGCAATTTACGAAGGTCCTTGCTGATAGAATACTGGATGACCCTCTGGAAGAGGATGTCTACAAGGTCTTTGCTGTGGTAAGTCAGTGTTAGGGAAGGGTTGTGCATTTTTATTCCAAAAGAAACAGTCTAGGAATCGGCCTGCTGATTGATTGATTGATTGATTGATTGATTGATATACATGTACATGTTCGTAGTTTAAAAGACTTATTGTCTGTTTTGATTTGAGGCTTTGGAATCATGAAAATTGTATAAATTGTCCAAATATTGTGGAATCTTGTGGAAAATCAGAAACGATCGAGAACTGTACACAAATATACATGTGCACTGACATGGCGCATCAAAATTTGGTCAAAGAGTAAGCAATATGTTTGTTTTAGGAAAAAGGTACTTTGATCGAGAACTCGCAAAGTTTGTCTGATCTGTTTTTTTCAATCTGGTGGCACTATAAGGAACGCTGTTTTGTCGCTGGTTGTGATAAAACCAGGTGTCATTGTACATTTAATAGCGCTAGGTTGTACATGCAGTAGAAGTGTCGTGGTCTAGTGCAAACTTCACGAGACTATGGATCACATCGTTCACGGTTCGAGTCACTAACGTCGTTTGGCAAGACGTTAATCTACATTTGCCACTCTCCACCCAGGGCCCGTTGCACAAAACTTACCATTAATGGTAACTTTGCTATCAATGGTAACTACCATGGTAACATCACTCAACAGCCAATCAAAATCAAGGTTTCCATGGGAGTTACCATTGATGGTAAAGTTACCGTTAATGGTAAGTTTTATGTATGTAGGAATTAATTCTTTGAATGTGTCCAGCACCTTAAGGCAGGGGCAGATCCAGTATTTAGTAAAAGAAGGGGCACAAAAATGAAAGTTTGTGAAAAGGTAGACCCGTATTTTTTTGGTCTCGCCAGCTTCTCGAAAAGTCGCTCGGGGGGGGGGGGTAGGTACAAAAAAAAAATTCCCCAAACCTTCCAAAATCCAAATAGTAAGGGGTTATGGGGTCCGGTTTCCCTCCATAATTCCCTGACAAGCAAAAAAAAAAAAAAAAAAAAGGTCTTCACTCTAAAAGGGGGGGCACAATCAACAAAATGGCGGATCGTCTATGGTAAAAATTCATACTTCTCTTCCAAAAGGGGGGGCACGGGCCGGCTGTGCCCCCCCCCCCCCTGGATCCGCCAATGCCTTAAGGTAACTGGAGGTGTAGACCCAGGATAATAATAGTACTTTATACATGTGTACATAGGTACTGGAAGCATCCCATCGGATGGATATGAGCAATATAATGATTAATAATAAAATATTATTGTCATCATCATCATCATCATCATTATTTTTGTGTACAGGAGCAGAAGGTGGTGGACTATGATAACTTGGATGCATCTGCAGATGCCTTCAAGGGTCCAACTGTAGGCTATTGCTGTCTAGGTACAACTAGAGGAAAGGCTGGAAAGGTAAGCAGCTGCTAGAGACAGAGGTTGTTTTGTTTTCTCTCTCGCTCTCTGTCTCTCTCTCTCACTCTCTTTCTGTCTCTCTCTTCCCCTCTTAATCTGGTAGGCTACTGTCTTCTTCCCTCTGTCTTAACTCGTTCATTGCCGATGGCACGTATATGTGACAGATAGACTTGTTATATATTCATTCACCAATTGCCCGACCACGGGAAAGGTATATGGTGGTCAATGTATATATCAAAGTTTTGAGCATAAATCAAGCATTCCAAATATATGATTATAATATATGCTACCATAGAAAATTTCAGAGAAAATTGCAGATTCTTGAAAAGATAGTACCTTATTTTCAACATTAAACAATAGTAAACAAATGAGAAACCAAAATATAATGGACCAAAAAGAAACTCAAATGTAATTTTCAATAATTCTCATGCATAAAGTTGGGTTTTAAAAGTAAGAATATTTGGTATCATAAGAAATGGTAATACATTTTCCACAAGTTTTGTACACAACATTTTGTGAAATAATAGATGGTTCATGAAGTGCAGACATTTGAAAAGTAAGCAGTGATCACATTTTGTTAAAATTTTGAAGAGAGCTAAACCCCTTGGCACAGTAAGAGTGAAATGGTACCTATCACCAACAACTATTTTGCTCTGTATTTTAGAGGTTCCATGTCATTATACTTATCCAAACTATGGGCTTCAAATATTATTTCTATAAAGAGATATATATTGCAAGTTTAACGACACTCTCTGTAATCGTAAATATTAATACATGTATGTAATCGTGAGTAGTCTAGCGTACGCACTGGCCAAGATATTAGGCTCTGAGTTCAGTTCCACGTGCACTTTCATGTTATCATTTATTTCCTTCATACTCCTTAACTGTTGACCTATAGAATGCCAGATAAAGTTCTTTGAGGTTGAATTTGTACTTTCAAGCTGTACACAAATTATCTTTTTAGCCGATTGGTACACATTAATCCCTGTCTTCATTAATCTGTCTCCGTCTCCCTCTCATAATCTCGTACTCTCTTTCTTTGTTACTCTATTCCCCTCAGCACCCCCCCCCCCTCTCTCTCTCTCTCTCTTTCGTAATCCCTGTCTTCATTGCTCTGTCTCCGGCTCCCTCTCCCTCTCATAATCTTTTTCTTTGTTACTCTCCAACAACCCCCCCCCCCCCATATCCTTTCGCTCTCTCTCTCTCTCTCTCTCGTCCTCTATTTCTTAATCCCTGTCTTCATTACTTTGTCTCGGGCTCCCGCTCTCCCTCTTGTTCCCCTGTTTTTCAAAATGTTAAACTTCAAGTGTCTATGAACATCGTGTGTATTTTTAAAAAGTATCCTTGATAGATTTCATATCATTTGTAAACATTTAAGATACAAAGAAAAGGGAATAATACATGTACTTCATTTTTATCTTAAACAAATTCTCTGAATGCATCTTTGTAAGATTCATTTCATTTGTAAACATTTAGGATACAAAGTGAACAGAAAAAATTTTGATTTTAAATGAATATTCCCCCGAGTACTTTGTTACGAATTTAACAGAACTGCATGTATATAGACATTGAAACCAGAATTATAGCTACACTGGGGGGCAGTGGGTGGCATAACCCTCCGCTCAGGTTTAATTTCATAATAATAAACCGTTCTTGTATATTGCATATCACATTACGTCTCTATGCACTTCCAATGGGTTTGGATATTATTACCCTGGCTTTAGCTCCGGCAGCCGTAATCAGTGCACAATGCATTTCAAGACAAACCTTTGATCAGCAGTACTGGCAATAGACCCCACCACTCGTGTCATTTACGTTTGCAATCATGATATTGGTTTCGGCAGAGTTGAGGTGGAATGAAGTCACTAAAGCGTTGTACGGAATAAACCGAAACTCTGAGGAGTGAATGAGGGGCGATTTATTTCACGATAACGCCACTGTTTTACCCATTTCCATTAAATAACTTTGAAAAACAAGACATACTTTTAATGCAAAAATGGACACAAATATTTATGATCGATTCAGCATTCTTGGGTAACTCGGCCACGATTGCAAACGTAGATGACGCCATTATAAATGTCCCTTAAATTGACCAAGAGTGTCATATTAACGGTGATTGGTACTATGACTCTATTCGTCTATTTAAGTGTGAGACTGGGTTGCTTGTATTGCCGAGTGGTGCAGCGCGCAGTATTGCAGCACACAGTAAGTTGCAACACACAGCTTCTTGTTGCGAACAGTTGCTGGCTCAGTGCAGTGGAAAAATTTGCGAATTTTGACAAAAAGGATTAGATGATGATTTGGGGATCCATGTTATGATAATCATGGTTACGACCTGTCTGCTCTAGATGTCTGATGTGGATGATAATAACAATATTGGCTGGCCCCTACTTTCAAGAGATACATGTACAACATATACATGTATTGCCTTCACTAGATTGATATTGCCCTCATCTGTGACTCAGGCATATTGCCCTCATCTTTGACTCAGGCAATATGAATCTCGTTCAGGGAATATACATGTATGTCATATCCCTCTCAAGGCCAGTCAATATCAATACCATCATAACTGGAGCAACCCTTGTAATCATTGCTTCATACAGGAGGGATTCAAGAAGGTTGACCATGACTACGTGATGAAGATCGGAGAGCTGGCGAAACAAAATGGCTGCGAGCAGTACCATCTGGTCTCATCCGTTGGTGCCAATGCCAACAGCAGTATGCTGTACACCAGAGTAAAGGTATGGGACTAAGGAACAGGAGAGAGAGAGAGAGAGAGAGAGATAATCAAAGAGACAGGTAAGATGGGAAGAGTGTTATAGTAGACGGGGATATTAACAGCAGTATTCTGTACACCAGATTGAAGCTATGGAACAAAGGAAAAGAGAGAGAGAGAGGGGGGGGGGGGGGGGGGGGGGTAGGGTAATCAAAGATACAAGTTAGATGTAGAGTGTGAGACAAGGATCCCAATAGCCAGATGAGATGCTATACATCAGAGTGAAAGTATGGGACTAAGGAACAGAAGAGAGAGAGAGAGAGAATCAAAGAGACTGGTAGGATATGTAGGAAGAGTGTTAGTAGACAAGGATACTAATAGCAGTATCCTATACATCAGAGAGAAGGTATGGGACTAGAATAATTAAGAGAGAATGCGGGGGGGGGGGGGGTAGAAAGACTGAAAGAGGGGGAGATACAATGTAGTTAGAGTCTGAGAGAGTGATACTGACATCAATATGCTTTTTTCCTGTGGTTAGAGTAAGGCACAGAAGAAGTTCGTATACAGAGTGGCAGTAAAGAGAGAATGGGTGGGGTACATGTATACAGCCTTTTCACACGAGAGTAAAATTCATCATATGGAAAGCTGATTAACTAATCAGCTCTGAAGCAAATTTTCCGCGTGAACTTCGAACTATACGATGTTCGGACAGATACGAAATAGCGATTTAAAGACTGGTTAGAGTTGTTGTTGTTATGATTATTTTGTTGATTTGTTACAGGGTCAAACAGAAGAAGAGACAGCGAATCTTGGATTTGAGAAGTTCACCATTTACAGACCAGGGTAATTTTATCATATCATTTTACTTTCATATCATTTATATTTGCATCCACTCTCGTTTGAAGGGGTCTAGATTTTAATAATTCCTTATGTTTGGTGTCCCGTGCTGTTATGCAATATTCAGGCTATTTTTTGTGGTCCCAACAGATTTGATTATTCATAATTAAATCTGTTGGGACCACAAAAAATAGCTTGACTTTCACAATATTTGACTTGGGAAATGTAAATAATACATATTTTGCTTAGTTTAGGAAAAAAAATTGATTCGGGAAAGTTGGACTTATGCGACTTCAAGTTATATGTATGCAAGGTTAACTGTGTCAGCTTTTCAAATGCTACTTTTGTAAAGAGATGTTATGAATTTAAATGCCCAATATATGACATAAAAGCGACTTGTACGACATGTGCTCCGTCGACGATTGTTCTGTAGTCAATTTCTAACACTATTCAAACTCTTACCTTCAACCTAGTACATGTACCATACCCTATATAGCTAACCTTGATTTCAAGCCTAACCTAAATCCCAAGCCCTAACCTCCGTTTTTGACCAGATAAAACCTGGAGCAAAAGTTGCCAGAGAATATGTCAGATTATTATTGATTATAATTCAAGAAATTTCTAGAGGTGCATCTCCATATTATTCATAATCAGTCTGTAGATAATCATTGAACAGAGGCGTCGGAACGTCTGGCTCGGATTGGGGGGTGGGGAGGCATCTTTTGTCTGCCAGACTAAAGATGCCCCCTCCCAGTGCATTGTCCGAGCCCGACATTCCGACGCCTCTGTCTTTGAACCTTTTCGAACATTATATTGTACCATTATGTTCATGTATGGTATGTGCACTTGTGTGCATGATATTTCCTGTGCTTGCGCCCTCTACCGCCGCTCCAGCATGCTAATGTGCGATCGGGAGGAGTTCCGCATAGGTGAGCGGTTGATGCGTGGCTTGCTTAAGCCAGTGGATGCAGTCTGCCCTGGTAGCCTCACCAACACCACGCTCTCCGTCGCCAAGGCAATGATCGCCATGACTGTAAAGCCGGGCGAGGAGGCAAAGACGATTCTAGATGGGAAGGCCATTTATCGCTCATCGAAAGAGATCTAAGAAAGTGTAGGGTCTTTTCAAATGCTGTGCTTGTGATATTGAACTTGTGCCATTAGTGGAAACTGTGCTTTGTATTTTGTATTAGTGGTGGAAAAAATGTGCTCTCAAGTTGTTTGTTGTCACTAGTGCAAAATGTTTTACGAGACCTATTTGCAAAAGCATTAGTAGAAAATGTGCTACCGATGTGGATTGGTAACTCTTTATTTGCTACAGATTTGATTCTTCACAGACTAATGCTCACTTTCACAGTTCTTTGCCCAGAGGCATCATACAGTGTGCTTCCATTATTTTATGATTTGTGTTGCTTCTGCATGCTGATAATTTTGAATAATTTCAAGGTTGCATTGTCACTTCCAAAGGCACACAGGACAAAATAGCCAGTTTGAATTACTGCAAATCCAGAAATTTTTGCAACATAAGACTTTCACGAATTGTTAATGACAGCCCATTCTGCTGCAAGAAACTTCCACAAATCAGGAGGTTTTTATGGCGCGAGAGGGCACGCATGATCGTTACCTGATCATGCCGTTACCCTGCGGGAGCAAACTTTGAACAGGCTGTTTCGCTGCGCAACATACACGCTCCGCTTGAGCTTGAGCTTTCGTGCGGTCCGAAAAGTAATCCTTGTAGTCCAACGGACGCGTTCGACGCACAAACTTCGTGTACAAGTGAATGGGGCTTACGCAATCCTGACTTTCCCCACGGCCGCCTGGTGGCATACCGGTATCCCTTTAATTGTGACATGATAAATTTGAGGCATGAAACTTTCGCGAAGCTTGACCATCACTCTTGAAATTTGGGAAAATTTCTGGTTTTGCAGTATGTGATATTCCTTCTGTTTCTTGCGAATTTTCTTGATTTCTTTTTTGCTTGTCCTTTTACTTGTATTTGATGTTTTAAGGTATACTTCCCTCTTTGTGCTGAAATATATGACCAAGTATGGATTCAAATCACGTTCTCATTCAGTCCTTCATGTTTCCTTTGACTCGGGTAGATATTTGTGAACACGTTGATTTTTGCTGACTTGTGTGTGACGAAAAGAATCCAAGCCATATCGATCTCTACAAATTTACCATGTCCAGATAAAGATAGATATTCTCCATGGTTTGAAAGGCATTTGAATAACAACATTTTTGAGATGACTACATATGGTTGATTTTCTTCTATCTACTTGCTCATTACTTTACTGTTATACATGTATGAGTTGATATTCTTTATTAGCTGTGAATACGTATGAGATAATTTTCTTTACTTACCTTACTACATATGTATGAGTTGATTTTCTCTACATAGCTTTTACTACATATTAGTTAAATTTCTTTACTTAGCTTTCGAAACATATGAGTTGAGTTTCTTTACTTAGTTTTTACTAAATGTATGAATTGGTTTTCTCTACTGAGCTTTTACTACATATGAATTTATTTTTCTTTAATATCTTTTGTTGCTCAATACTGAACTGCTGTACGTTTATAGCTAAATTATTTGACAGGTATCATTTATTTCTGGTTTCGAAATATGGTTTCATTTGTAGTTGATTAAGTCCAAATTTGTTTTACAAATTCCCAAAAAGAAAAATATACATGTAAACGTTTAAATACCTGGATACAAATACATTAAATATAACAGATGCTGACAATAAGAAAATACAGGAGTAAGCTTAGAATTGGAATTTATGAGGATTGATTGTAAAAGAACCTCTTGGGTTCTGTTTCGGAAATAATCCTATACAGTCAGGTGAACAACTGTTTATGAACCTTTAGAAAATACAAATCTTCAGAAAAACAAGTTCTCCCCCCCCCCCCCCCTCCATACATGCACCCAAGATATAAAGTAATCATTGCATGTTTTTCCACACAACCTATATAAAACCAATCTATGCCTTTATCAATAACTAAGAAAAATGAAAATCTGTGAAGTTTTCTGTACAGAGCAAATGGGAGAGGAGCTCGCAAGATATGTCACAGAATTATCAATTTGTGTTTGATTTATTTCAAGCTCAAAAATTCATAAAGTTAAAAATCTGTTTCTCTTATTTTCTGCTTTTATTCAAATCAACTAAATACCGGGCTGGATCCCTCCCCTTTAAGATTACCTTCTGGTCTCATTTCTGTCTCTCAGGCTGTTGATGTGTGCACGTAAGGAGACACGCATCGGTGAAGGAGTTCTGCAATTTCTCCTCAAACCCGTTGATTACTTAAGCCCTGGAAGAATGACCAACACCACCCTTACTGTCGGTCAAGCAATGATAGCAAGAACGGTCAAGCCAGCAGAAGAATCCAAGACCATCGTACAAGGGAAAGCCATCTACACTGCTTCAAGGGAAATTGTTGGCTAAGATTTTTGTGTCGAAATTGGCTGTGAAACCAGAAACCTTTGCAACCCGAAACCTTTGTGAATTCTATAAAATTGTCATTTAAGCTGCAAGACCTAAGACCTTTATGACCTCGGAACCTTTGGGAATCGTAAAAAATGGCTATGTACGCGATAAGATTCGAAAATTTTGTAACCTTAAAAAAAATGGTGAATTGTGGGGGATGGCCATTCAAAAGTTAATACTTGGAAACTGTATGACTAAAACCTTAGTTTGCAAATTATAAAGAATGGCCATTTAAGCTGAAAGATTTGAAACCGTTATGGCAGAAAACCTTTTTGAATCAAAAGAAAGTCTATTTTCACCCCAAACTCTTAAGTGTATAGCAAACACCAACTCCGGGTTGGCAGTTGTGATGAAATTATTCCGCAGCATGAAATTTGGGCAAATTTCGGCCACTTGTGAAGTTCACAAACGTTTCCTGCAAACATAGATTTGTGGTTTTACAGTATGTAGCCTGTTCTTTCAGATACAGTAATCATACTCTCGTGATTTTATTACATGTCTTAGTGCTCTAATGTGCCAAAGGTCAGAGAGACGTCTGGGAGAAAAATTCGCTCAATTTGTTCTTAAACCCGTCGAGTACCTGAGCCCCGGATTGATGACCAATACCACTCTCTCTGTCGGCCAAGCGATGGTCGCGAGAACCGTCAAACCCGGGGATGAACCGAAGACACTGTTGGCAGGGAAAGGAATCTTCGCTGCTTCAAAAGAAGTAACGGGTTAAAGAGAAGGTTGAGTTCTGGGAAAGGTAAAAAATAGTTTGTGAGCTTTTCTCATTCTTTTAATGTTAGTCATGGAGCTCATGGACAGTCTCTATAGGAGAGAACTATTTGGAGCTCTATGAAATGACTGATCAATCAGAAGTGACTTCTACTGTCACAACTATCTCTAATCAAGTACCTGGTACATGTAGCTATGGGTTAAGTGCTAGAGGTACAGAGTTTCCCACAGGTCCTAATGAATCGGCTTAGTCTCCTCAAATTGCCACCAATTATACTTTTATTTAACTCTCGTATTCTTTAATCAAGCTAAAATGTAAAATGTAAGCCTGTGAATAAGAATAGCAAACTTTCATGGAAAAGACTGGAAATTTGTATGTTGAAATAGTGATCATGAATTGTACTTTGCTCTGCCAATTTGAAGATCTTATTAATTGTATCCCCTGGCAGAATGCCGGAGGATACTTTGGATTTAGCAGCGTTACGCTGCCACAGCGTCATATCCTTGTGGGCGCTCCACACATTCCTTGACATTCCTTGACGGATTTCTTTCAAATTTTGTATGGAGGTGTATCTTGGTATAATCTACACACCTATAATTTCTGGTGATGCTGCCCCCAGTGTTCTGTCTTTTATAGGGTAAAAGACTATATTTTTGTGGATGGTTTGTGTGCGCTCTATCGGCCACATTTCTCAACAGATTTTGTTCAAATTTAGAATAAAGGTGTATCTTGGTATAATCTACAAGCCTGTAGATTTTGGTGATGCTGCCTCCAGTGTTCCATCTTTTATAGGGTCAAAGGTCATATTTTGATGGTGTCTTGTGTGCACTCTTGTGTGCGGTTTAACTGCTACATTTCTTGACAGATTTCTTCTTTTGTATGGAAGTGTATCTTGGTATAATCTACGCACCTACAGTTTTTGGTGATGCTGCCACCAATGTCCCGTCTTTTTAATATAGGGTCAAAGGTTATACTTTGGAGGATGGCGTGAGTGCACTATGGATATTGTTTTGGTAATGCTGTTCCTAGTGTTGACCTAGTCCGGGCCACTGGTGGCGATCTCTACGTCATCCTTTTGTTTGAGGGAAGGAAGGGGGGAGGTTCTTTGTCCTTCCTTCAAACAAAATGATGACGCAAAAATCGCTGCCAGTGCCAGGGGGATACATTCGCATTGCGCGGCAATGGACATTTCTAGTTTAAATTTAATTTTGTCTTAATTGCGATTCCCATAAAAGGTTGGATGGCCCTTTACTTGATAAAACACATCTATATTAACCATGATGAGAATAAGAACAGCTTTCATTGCCAAACAATATGAGAAAAGGGTTTGCCAAGAGAGATGGAGAATCTAGAATTGTGTAGAAAATGTATTTTGGTGTAAATTGGAGTACATTGGTTTAATACTGTGCATTTTGTGATACAATAAAGTGTTTTTTAAGCTGTGATGTTTTAGGGGCAAGTGGCAAAATTAATCATTACCATCAAAAGTCAAACAAAAAATAGTTCTATTTTTTCTAATGACTATCTTTATATGTTTTTATATTTTATTGTATAAATTTCAGGTTACAGGTTCCATATACATGTACATGTATTTCATTTGTTGCTTTTCGCAGAAATCATTAGTTGTTAGTCCTCAAAAGATGATTTTGACTCTAACTGTATAAAGTATGGATTATTCTTTACATGTTAGTCCTAAAATTAGTAATTTGGCTCAAATAATTGTATAAAATCTAAGCATATTTTTTTATCCACCAGGGCCCTGTTTCATAAAACTAGTTATCATTAAAAAGTTGCAGTTAATGTTGTAAGCTACCGAAATCCTTACATCTGATTGGCTGAGAGCTAATTTGTCATAGAAATGTGACAGTTGTTACTGATAACAAGTTTTATGAAACGGGGCCCAGTTGTAATAACATTCCATTTCAAGGATGTTTATTTGTAGATGGCGGAAGGTCAGCAAATTGATGGATTTCAATTCCTAAATCTGAAACAGAAATGTAACAAAGAATATGAATAATGGAATGTAATTTTGACTGGTTGATATTACATAAACATGTTTGTTAATATTGTTGTTTAATATTGCTATTTTGCTGCTTGACAGATATTTCATAGTACTGTAGTGTATGTACATGCATGTTTGGTGCAGAATATTTTACATTATTATTAAAACTGTGAAGTGTTTATCAAAGTTAGTATTTAAAGATGTACTTTTGGTTTATGAATTTCCACTGCCAGTGTAAAAGGTGATGTATTCTTTCTTTTTTTCTCTTTTTGTAGATTTTCTTTCTTTTCCTCTCTCTCCCTCTATTTCTCTCTCCCTCTCTTTCTCTCTCTCACTCTCTCTCACACACTCTATCATCCCTGTTTCCCTGTATTTCTCCATCTCACTTCTGTTTGTTTCTCTTTCTTCAACTCAGGTGCCCCCCCCCCCCCCCACAATCTCTCGTTCTCTTACTCTCCCTCTTTCCCTCTCTGTTTTGTTTTCTTTCATGCTCTTCTCTCCTCATTCTTTTCAGGCTTTTCATCCCACCTGTATAGTTTCTCTCCCTTGTATTGTAAGAACAAATTCATGGATGTTTTTGTCAAAACTATTTAAGAAGTATTATCTGAAGTAAATCAGTTAATGTATCAGAATGTTTTATATTCATTATAATATATATTCCAATATTTTATGTTGATATGTGTAAAAAGTGAACTTGTAATTTTGTTGAATATCAAATAATTATTCTTTGGTCAAAACCATGTGATTTTTGCTTCCATTTCTTGTTATAAAAGTTCAAACATCTAAATAGATTTGGATTTGTTGATAAGGTGTTGACATTTGGATTGTCCATAATCATATCCTTCATTTAGTGGTTTGTAAAGCTTTGTGTGCAATTGCTTTCATTTTGGGTAATATCTTATAATATGTACATGTAGCTTTAGCCAAACATTGTATCAAATTTAGATGTGTATTATGATACTTTTAATATCATTTTGGTGTGATAAATGGTCGCTGTTTCGCAAAACCTTTTCATGTAAAGCTGTTTTAGACATGTACTGTGAAGCAGCTGTAGGCATCCATAATACAGTAAGCCCACCGCACACTATACGATAACTGCGATCCGATTTTGGAAGTACATGTAAATCTCAATTGCATTTAAAGGGCAATCCAGCCTTGGTAGTACTAGTAAGATGACTTGTGTGAAAGCAGAAAAATAAGAAAAACAGGATGGTGAACGTTTGAAAGAAATCGGACGAGGACTAAGAAAGTTATAGATGTTTGAAAAATGAAATCACTACATCTATGCGAATCTCAAATTGGCAATTTGGTGAGTCGATTGTGATGACATTTTTGTGGACAACTCTCCTGTTTGTCGTACACAAAAATATCATTAATTTGCGGTTTTCTTTGAGGCGCTCTTACCCTCGGGGCAGTACTCAAAATATATTGCAGATAGCATATTGTTATAGGTCCTCATGAAAGAAAAAGATCCTACTGAGTAATAGATTTTGAAAAAAGTGACATTTTAGTCATTTTGTGTGTTTGGAGCGAATGGAGGAGTTGTCCACAGCTACATCACAGTGACCTTACCTATTCGGCCAATTTGAATTTCCCATATGTATAGTTATTACAACATTCAAAAATTCATAACTTTCTTATTGCTTGTCCGATTTCGTTCAAACTTTCACCAATCTGCTTCTCTGATTTTTCCTCTTTCTTTCAAAGCAACTTGCAATTAAGGTTGGATTTCCCTTTAATGTGGGGATTTTAAATACAATGAATTAAGTTCAGTGGATCTGGTAGTTTGTTTAGTAGATAAATCAGAATTCAAGTTAGGATTTAATCTGGTGATCATGGAAACATGCTAAAAAAAAGCTACCCACCTCACAACATGCTAAAAAAAAGCTACCCACCTCACAACCTTTCAAATATAATACTATTTACTATATGTATGTTTGGAATGCTATAACGTTGACTAGAAAACAATGCTATGGACCCATTATCACAATAATGGATTGGATGATTCCAATAGTCTTGAATGTTGGCGGAGTCTGTAGATCATTGAAATATTGTCTATTTTTCAGATACGGTAGTTTTGTAGTTTGTCCCATGCGTGAGAATGGTAATCTGATTGACTAATGAAATCATATCATTGTTGAAATATTAAATCCTATTTCTTGATGTCTCACTTTCTTTGTGAATGATTTCCAACCTTGAAAATAAATTGGAAGTGTGTGTACCTGCTAACATATTTAGGTTACAACCTGAAACTAATCATAATTTAAAGCTAAACCCCCGAGTTCTAATGATGGAAATGCATTTCAAGAGACATTCTGCAGTGTTTATCCTGCAGAAGATTGGTTGTTAGCATCAGCATTCAGAAATTTTCTCAAAGTTGTTAATGATGGCTGATTTTGCTGCAAGAAGCTGTCGCTAATCTAGGCCACTCCCAGAATTCTTGAAAGTTTCTGTGTTCTGGTATTGGTTTTACTGTGTAAACCTTCTCCATGTCCGATATTTCGCAAATAATTGTTACAGCAGTACCATTAATCACCTCAATGTTGGGTAGCTTAGCGAAATGACGAATGCCGGAAAGACAAATGCAAAAGATGATAGTGCCAGTGACACTGGGAGATTAAAAAATGTAATTTCACATATATCGGAATAGCAGTTATATTATCTAGCCTTATTAAGATCATAGAGGTATTTCACATGCTCCGTGTCCTAATGATATTGTTTTACCTCTTCTATCATAAAATTGATTTTCCAGGGCCATGTTCCATAGAACATGTTATCAATAACAAGCTGTAATAACTTTTATAACCCATTGAAATCCTTGCATCTGAATGGCAGAGAGAGGAAATTTTTCATAGAAATGTGGCAGTTGATACTGTTAAATTTTATGAAACTGTTAAATTTTATGAAACGGGGGCCATGAAGTATGCATTTTGCGTTTTTTCTTGCCACTACATTTCTTGCAGAAAGAAACAAAGAAACAAACTTCAGTTTCAATTTTAAAAGCACATCCTGTTTAATAACATGCTTCTGTTTTTGAAAAGACACACACAAAAATGCTTACAAAAAGTGCACCATTTTTACACTATTTACAATGATCATCTTAAAAAGAAATATGTACACTGAATGATGTCAGAAACGGTAATTTCAGAGACAGATTATTACAGAATAAATGTAGATATATTGATATATTGCTACATGAATAGAAATCAAGTTCAATATATTACTAAGTTAAATAACACAAAAGTAGCACTTAATCCCCACAGATAAATTGATAAAACAATCACAAAATATATACATCATTAAAAAAAAGCATATCAAATCCGATATATTTACCATAATCATGATTTTTCTTTAAGGACAAACATACAAAATACATTATAGGACATGTGCAGGACACAGAATATATTACTTTAACAAAATTATTGGCAATATACTATAAACCTTAATTTGTTGATAAGTTTGAATATATATTACTTTCATACAACCTTCAAAGGTTGTAACTATTTTTTAGAGTGTGCAACATATGTGAGCACCTGTGCAGCATTAACTTCAAACCCCTCTCACTTTCTTTCGTTACAACCAGAGTAAGGATAATTATGCGTGACCTGTGATTGATCAGGGAACACCATTTTATTCAGATCTGTCACAACTCAAGAAGACTGGGTGCAGGTGGAAAAGGGTTAACACTACAATTTCCCTGCAGCAATAAAGATAAGGTTAAGATTTTAAAAAAAAATAATAAATGGAGCAGTAGTACTTCAAAACACTGCACTTAACATTTTTAATGTTTTCCCCCCAACATACAGTAGTGGAGAAAATTATTAGAACAAGCTTCTGTAATAAGGGTACTATGCATACAAAATTTTAAAACAGATTTTTCTTTGTATTTCATTGAATAAATAACAAATTCCAGCAATTGTACCTTGCTTTTATATTTTATTTCCTTCTTACCACAAAAATAACACTATTAGTAACCATTCTTGGTCTAATAATTTTTTCTGTGGCTGTAGATGTACACATGTATGTACAGAATGTATGTAGAACTAAACAAATTCCAAAATACCAACAATTTAAATTGGTAGAACTTGACCAGTGCCATCTTACAGTGATTGCTAAATTAAGATGGTAATCTGAAAATGAATTGCACTTTATTTTGAATTTTGACAACAGCTTGTTTGGATAATAGGTACATTTATATTTCAAACTATTATTTTTGGACTTGGCAAATGTGGAAAATTGCCTGTAGGTACATTCTAAGCTTTTACAAACTAGAATGGGGCATGATGGAAAAAATGAGAGGCACAGACACTTTTCAAATCCTGTTAAAAGATGGTGCTTTTTAGGAGCTTCAGTTTACTGTCAGTCTTAAAGGCCAAGTCCACCTCGATATCAAGTTGATTTGAATAAACAGAGTAAAATTAAACAAGCATAACAGTACAAATTTCACTGAAATCAGATGTAAAATAAGAAAGTTATGGCATTTTGAAGTTTGCATTATTTCATGAAACAGTGATATGCTTAACATGGGCGGTATGCAAATGAGTGAACCGATGATGTCATGCACTCACTTTTCTTTATGTATTTTATTATATGAAATATCATATATCATTTTTTTGCTTCAATAATGTAAAACATGGTTTGACTCCATATGGAACATGTAAAATCATCATGATTGTAACTTATTTTCATAACAGGAAGGGATTCTTTATTATCACATCTATAAAAATTGAAATATTTGAAATTTCATATAATAAAATACATAAGGAAAAGTGAGTATGCGACATCATCGGTTCACTCATTTGCATACCACCCATGCTATGCATATCACTGTTCCATGAAATAATGCAAAACTTCAAAATGCCATAAATTTCTTATTTTACATCCGATTTCAGTGAAATTTTTACTGTTATGCTTGTTTAATTTTACTCTGTTTATTCAAATCAACTTGATATTGAGGTGGACTTGGCCTTTAAGCGGAATTATGTTTATACGAAGGAGAGCAATGACTTCATTATAAAACACCTTACTATACATTCAGTTGTCTACTCTACTTGTACACAGGAGCTATGTCAAGTACACGCCAGTTCAAGACGGCCCCCATTTCATAAACTTGTTATAAATAACAACTGCACCATTTCTATGATAAATTTGGTCTGAACCAATCAGATTCATGGATTTCAGTAGCCTATAACAATTATTGTAACTTGTTATTGATGTCAAGTTTTATGAAACAGGGCCCAGAATGCAAACATTCATACCTTGTAGCCAATCCACATCAACCTTGCATCTTCAAAAAAAAAAATTTACACATCTCTTTTTGTTTTTTAATTCATTTTCATCTAGAAAATTTATGATGCTTTTACATCACAAGTGAAATGCCTGAATCTATTCTGGCACGCAATATTGGTGGTTTTGTGTCGATGAATACATTGATGTGAAAGGCAAAAGCTATTTATTCAAAATGAAGATACAGAAAAGGTGACATCATGAAAAAAATATTGCTTTAAAGATTATGATTTCTGTCGATGAATACATTAATGTGAAAGGCAAAAGCTATTTATTCAAAATGAAGATAAAAAAAGGTGACATAAAAAAATATTGCTTTGAAGATTACGATTTCAAGATTACTTTTTAAGATCTTGAATCACAAGACACAATTATAAGGCTGAGGAAATTACAAAAAAAAATTTTCTCTCCTTTTCTCTCTTCGATATGTTTGCTGAAAGACATAGTCCAGACACTATCGTGCGCTTAGGAAGAAGGGCATGAACACAAATTTTGGTTGATTTTTCATTTTTTCTCTAGTTTCATAATGAAGAGATAAAGTTTAAATAGTGTTATATCCTATTACTGTAAACAACTGACAATACACACAAAATGAAACATGTTTCACAGAATTCCGTAATCAAAGAAAAATCGAAACTACTGTAAATACCGAAATTTTTTGCGCCTTTAATGTTCATGAATTTCGGGAGTGGTTCAGGTTGGCAAAAGTTTGATGAAATTGTTGAATCGCAAATTTTGACAGAACACTAAATTTTTGCAATTCGCGAAAGTTTCATGTTGCGAATGCATCTGTTAGCTGCAGCCTTCTGCCAGGCCACTCAATGAAATATTGCATATCAACATTTCTTTACTCTGCACACGTATGTACATCGTATGCCCACAATAGCATTATATAGGTTTCAAATAACATGATACAGTCAAACCTGCTTTAGCGACCACCTGTATAGAAAGACCACCTGTCTATAAAGACCACCATTTTCGTTTCCCTTGAACCATGATTCTCATTGAAATGAGTATTAAAGGAACCTGTCCAAAAGACCACCTGTTCATAAAGACCGCTCTTGTCTCCCTTGAGTGGTCTTTATAGACAGGTTTCGCTGTATTACATAAACTAGTGTAACTTGATTCAGCAGATGAAACGCAATCTTATTATCATACTAGACACACACCGCAGTAATACATGTACAATTGTACATGTACCTAGTCAAGTTTGCAAACTGGTGCTGTATGAAAACCTATCTGAACAAGGGTGCTTATTATCTCAATGTGCCTCACATGAACACTGCCTCACACCATTATTACATCTGGGTCCTGTTTCATAAAACTTGTTATAAAACGGGTTCAAGAATGTAGCCATCCTGATTGGTCAAATAACACCATGTGACCGTGCAAGAAAAAGTGATAACATACAGCAACAAGGCTCTAAACGACGGCTGAGCTGCGCGTACGCGTACCTCTGGTGCGTGCAAACTTAAAACGCAATGAAATCGCATAGTTTAATTGTCATTTTAGCGCAGGGATTACATGCGCGCACTGAAACGCGCATGACTTTTGTTGGCTGCGCACGCTTCTGTGATGTCATCCACGAAAGCAAATGGCAGCCTCCATGACTGTGCGACTCTTGGCGTTTCTATGGGGTTCGTAACCATTTTTATAGACTTCATAATCATATTGCCGACCCGTTTTATAAAACTATTAATACATGGTTGTGAGTTCATGCATTAGTGCGATCTGGCAACACGCAGGTTTTTATTGTGGTGTCAAACACACTTGGCTTGCGCCTCGTGCGTATAGTACACCACGATAAAAACCTTTGTGTTGCCAGGTCGCACCAACGCACTCCCAACCATGTATTAATAGTATATTATCAATAAGAAGTTACAATAACAGTTACAAGTTACTGAAATACTTGCATCTGATTGGCTGAGAGCAAATTAGTCACAGAAAGGGGGCAGTTATTGATTATAAGTTTTATGAAATGGGACCCAGCAGTATTCTGAAAAATCATCAAACTTCTGTTTTAACAACTGACAAGATTTATTTCAATTGTCACAATTTATACAAATTACAGCAAGACATTGGTTAATGTCTACAGATACATACATGTAGGTGGCTGGGTATGCAGAGCGTTCTTAAAGACTTCTGCACTAGCACCACCAAAAGGTGCTTATTCTGCATCTTTTCATTGTTTTTCAAAAATTGAAAAGGAAGATTGAAATAAAAAGAGTTTCATGAATACCATTCTCAGACTATAATTATTAAAACTATTGCCATAAAACAGGGCACGACACATACAGTGAATACTGGGTAATTAGGAGGGTTCATGAAAAAGATTTCTTGCTTTGGAATGATTATATTTCAGTCTAAAGATCGGTTATCCTTTCCATTTAGTGGGTCAGTATAATCAATCGTCAATTGTACAATTACATGTAAGTTCTCCACCCATCATTTGCATAGGAGAAAATGGGTTACGAGTAGAAAATTGAAAGACATTATTTGGTGCTATAGGTTGGAATAAGAGTGCTTGCATCCAGTTTGAAAACGAATCTTTCATTTACAATTTTACCACATTGCATATTGTGTGAATAACGACACTTTCAGAATTTCAGATAATTATCATGTTAAGACAATCACACTTTCACGATGACATTTTACAAATTCTAAGCATGGCAATGAATCAGTTAAAAATTGAAAAGGCATCAGATAGAATGGACGGAAACTCCATAGATTCAAGAACCGGTGTCCTACATGAATTACTCTTTAGTGCCATAACCACATTTACTTGCAAGGTTTTACATTGCGACCACAACTGGACATTACTGGATGGAAATGCAAAGGCCTCAAACAAAATGAACAGAAAATCCAAAGGTGGAGTTGATGACAGAACATGTACATGTACTCGCGCTTGCAGCTGAATGAGGTACATCTTGCAACACCTGTTTTTCACTAGAACTGTACTACGCAAATGTTGCAGGAATGTCTAATGATATAGCTGGCAATCGCTGGATTGAAATTCAAAGGCATTATAGAGAATGGACGGAAACTCCAGAGAATACCGCAAGTGAATGCACAAA
This sequence comes from Heliocidaris erythrogramma, assembly GCA_025617745.1. Classification (NCBI taxonomy): domain Eukaryota; kingdom Metazoa; phylum Echinodermata; class Echinoidea; order Camarodonta; family Echinometridae; genus Heliocidaris; species Heliocidaris erythrogramma. The sequence goes on along the minus strand of CM046863.1, from coordinate 46,736,904 downwards.
AGGCATGTTCATTAAAAGCAAAATACTGATTGAACCATATAAAAAAAATCAAATAGCAAAAAAGGCATTTGCAATAACCAGTAAAGTATACATCCTAAATGGCTATTGAAAAACAGTCAAGTGATGTACAAATACAATCTATGGTTGGACTAAAACTGCATTCAATAGGCTAAAAGTAATTCAAAGTAAAATTTGGCTGTAGTCATTGCAACAACACAAAAAGGAAGCCATTTGCAGACTTGACAGTCGACATGACTGAAGCAGTTTGACACTTGTGTTCCATGACTTCTTGAATAAGACACCTACAGAGAATTAGCTTTCAGGCACTCCTCTCTACAAGAAAAGCTCCGTCAACAGAGCTTTTGGAAGGGCGTAGTTCTGCCTCCCCAAGTGGTCTTGGCCATATCTCTCAACATTAGCTGCTCCGAATGACACTCGCACAATGGCTCCATCAACTGAACTCAAACATTGAAGAGTTCTTCCTCCCTTTGGTCTTGACCAAGTCCCTCAACACAAGCTGCACCTAAGTGACTGAAAGAACAAAACTTTAACAGGGTGAATCTCTCAGGCACTTCTCCATGCTGCTATGGCTCCATCAATTCATGCATTAGGTGCCCCTAAACAAAACTCTCAGAGTTATTCTTTCAGGCACTTCTCTCTGTAGCAATTGCTCCATCAATGGGACTCGTGGAAGGCGTAGTTCTTCCTTCCCATGGACTTTGAAGAGTCCCTCAACATCAGCTTCCACCAAATAAGACCCTCTACGAGAGAGAGAATTAAACTTTTAGGCACTTCTGCTGCTGCAATTGTTCCAACTGCTCCATCAACGGAAATCATGTGGGGCGTAATTCTTCCTTCCCTTGGACTCTGCAGAGTCCCTGGAGATTGGTTGTTCCCTGAACACGATGGGTCCTTCTTCAATGGAGGTGGACGATATTCTAGTCTGGTAGTGCTCTCTCCCTCTCTCCTTCCTCCTCTTGATGAAGGGATGCTTGAGGAGTTCTGAGGCGGTTGCTCGCTGATCTTGATCCCTATCGGACAATAATGAAAGAGATTTATTAGCAAGGCATACACTACCAAGTTATAAAATGGCTTGAACAACTAATCCATAGATTAGCTAGAACAACAGGCCCAAAAATTGAAATTCCTAATGTCTTATTGATTTATTTATTCATTTATTGATCAATGATGACTTCACATTTTTTACTTTTCATTTATACCTATTTTGATTCTTCTTTTGTGCTATCTTACTGATGATAATCCAAAATTGTTGAATTTCCTTCAATACATTGATTGATTATTGTCTATTCAGTCTTATAGCCATATAGACATACATGCAGAACAGCCGTCATATAAAATGCCAATGCGCATCCCCATCCCCCTCCCTCTCCCACACTTCTAGGTTCTCGGATAATGGTCATTACCTCGTCAGGCAGGCATTGACAAAAGTCCTTGCATCTTCTGAAAACTTGTCCGGCATCTGAGGAACAGGGTCGCCAGAACCGATGGCAAAGATGGCCGGCATGGGAGGCATGTCGGCCCAAGGGGGTTTACGGGTTGCCATCTCAAATACTGTACAACCAATAGACCTACAGAGTATTAAACAAGCAGGTATGATTTAAAATCAATCTGTACATTATGGAGCAAAAGAGTAATAAAGCAATAATACATTGGTGAAAACAGGGGCAGTATAGAGGAGGCAACTCCACCACTCCACATTATAATTTTAAAAAAAAACAACAACCCATGAGCCCCCGAAATTGGAACATGTTTTTCTTTTTGCTTTTCAGCACCTTTTTAAACCTAACAAAATACTTAGCTAGCATCCCTGGTTAAGGATAGAAAGAGAGAGAGCAAAGGTTGTGGAGAGACTTATGGGGTGTTGCAAGAAAGTTGCAATCAATTGCAAATTGTAAAGCAAATTAGAACAACCATTCTGAATGGTTCAGGGTCTGCCCACTCAAGAAGATGCGCTTGCAACAATGATTTTGATTGGTCAGTACCGATCAGTTTGCAACTTGCAATCAATTGCAACTTTCTTGCAACACCCCATTAGAGATACTAGAGAGAGGGGGCAATATGAGAAAGGGAGAGAGATAGAGGATAGAATGAGAGCGAGCGAAAGAGTGAGGAAAACAGTGAGAGAAAGAGATAAAATAAAGGCATAGAGAAACTAGAGCACTCGGAGGGGGACCAGTCCGAGTACATGTATCCCCCAAAACCGTCACCCATCGAAATTTGAAGGTGATCCGACAAAAACTGCAGCCAGTAGAGCGCTCACAAGAAAATCTCTGCGGCGGACGCGGCGCGACGATGCCAAATCCATAGTATCCCCGAACTATACAATACAATAACTACTGACCATCCATCAGACTTATGGAGCAATCCAGTTGAGGGTTATCATCACTGATTTGAGAAAATTATAATACTGATTTTTACTTCCCCATCCCATCCCTACCCCCCCCCCCCATCTCTCTCTCTCTCCCTCCCTCATTCTCACTGCCTTGTCCCATATTTCATGGTCAATGTATTGCTACTCACCATATATCAGACTTCTTGCCATGACCTGTCTCCATGATGACCTCAGGAGCCATCCAGTAGGGAGTTCCCCTCATGGACTTGAGAACATTCTGACTGCGACTGATCTGAATACACAGACGTTTAGCACAACCAAAGTCTATCAGCTTGATGACACCTGTAGACATCAGCATTATGTTAGCTCCTTTGATGTCCCTGCAAAGATAAAAACAAAAGAAAGATTGTCAGTTTCTGTGAATTCTTGAACAAAATTTTTGAAGATAGATATACTTGTAATCTATCCCCCTCGGTTGCTGCGCAGTTCTTGAAGAACCTACCCACCAACCTCAAGACAGCTATATATTTGGACCAGTTGTAGAAGATTTTGGAGGCCCTCCTATTTTGTTAGACAATATGGAGTATAAAATGATTCAATGGCTCAACTGGTCTTTCTTATTAGCGATAATTGTGGCCAACGAACTACTCATGGAGTAAAGTTGAAGTGCACTGTAGCTGTTGTAGCTGTTGTAACCGTAAGAATAAGTCGCGACTGTAAACTACGAAACTTTTGAGAACTGAAATAATTCAGTGTTGAGATTCAAGTATGTCGCAGCATTAAACTCTTCGAAATCATTCGAACACAAAACAAGAGCTTTAGGATGCTTATATTCCCACCTGTGAATGACATTGTTCTCATGCAGATACTGAGTCCCTTCAAGGATCTGTTTGGTGTAGCGGCAGAAGACTGTTTCATCCAGCGATCCAAACCTAGCAAGTAAGGATGCGATTGAACCACCTGGGATGAACTGCATGAAGATGTTGACTGTGTTATCTTCTAGAGACACTCCCAAGAATCTTAAGCAAAGAAAAACATAAAACTTTCATTACTGATATCATCATCGCCAAGTGTTATTGTCATCCTCATCTTCATCACCATCACCATCACCATCACCACCATCACCATCACCACCACTATCACCATCACCATCACCATCACCATCACCATCACCATCACCATCACCACCACCACCACCACCACCATCACCATCACCATCACCACCATCACCATCATCACCATCATCACCATCACCACTACCATCACCATCAACATCACGATCGCCATCACCACCACCATCACCACCAGCATCACCATCACCATCATCATCACATTTCATCATCATTACGATCATCACATTTCATCATCATTATCATTACCATCAATTATGATCAGCATCTTCAACAAGTCTATAATCATCGTCATCAATTATCATCATCATCATCATAACCATCATCACCATCATCACCACCATCATCACCATCATCATCACCATCCTCACCACTAGACTTTCCAAAGTTCAATTAACATACCCCACAATGTTCTTGTGACGTAGCGTCTTTAGAAGTTGTACTTCTTCCTGTAGTTTCTGATATTGTTGCTTGGCCTTCTCTTTGTCTCTTTCACTCAGTTCAACCTGCTTCACAGCCAACAACTGCCCTGTGTTAGTCAGTCCACAGTACACCTATAAAGGTAATTGACACCAAAAATTGTTAAGTGATACTACAGGTACATGCTTTAATCATTTCTTACAAACAGGTAACATTTAGACTTGAACGAAATCCAGTCCCAAGCTCAATTACCTAAAATTCAAACCCACAATGCAGAAGTTGCTAACCATTTGTTTTTCTGGTCAAAAGCACATACAATTTCTAAGGTAATCAAAATTATTGCAAACATATCTTTTAAGATACCAAAACTATTGAATGTACTTGAAATGGTAACATCTTGTAAATCCGAGGATAGATGGATACTGAAAGACAGTATCAGAATGCAATGACATTTTACAAGTTGCAAATTTCAGATAACAAGGAGAATCCAGCTCTTGGATAGTTTCAACTCACCGTCCCAAAGGCTCCTTTCCCCAGCAGATTTCCTTTCTTCCAGTGAAGCAGCTCTGTACCCTCTGACTCAGACAGTGTGGTGTTTGTGCTAACACTACGATCTGTGCTACTGATTATACTTGAAGACATTGAAGTCGCCTGGCTGGTGAAGACACTCTGTAATAATGAAAACAAAACATTCGTTAATAAAGCACTGTTCTTTGGTGTTAGTGCTCAGACTGCGATATGTGCTACTGATAAAGCTTGAAGACATAGATGTAGCCTGGCTGGGGAAGACACTCTGTAATAGGAAAACAACATTTTAAATGAAACATCGACACTGACACTGTGGTGTTAGTGCCAATTCTATGATCGGCCCTACTGATTACACCAGAAAATATGCATATACATATTGATGGGTCAATAACATCAGTAAAACAACATTCTTAATTGAAACACAGAAGACTGACACCTTGGCGTTCAGACTTAAATTCTCAATCGACGCTATGGAGTATGATTGACAGAACAGATGCACACTTACATTAAATACAGTACTGATAGTGATTAAACTAAAACCATGCTGCTGAATAGAGTGAAAAATAATGATGCACCTCAACTGGTCAGAACTTTCTTACATATGGTCTGTCAAAGAATATCATGTTTCCTTCAAGTTAGAAGATTTACTGAAATTTTATGCAGGCTTAACATACATTACAATCTATGTTTGAGAATAGGTCTAGTACATGTGTAGCTCACCTCTCCTGTGTCATTGAAATCCCTGAAAACCTCACTACTGGTTTCTGACAGGGCTATGCTCCGGTCCAGGAACTCTCTTTCCTCTTGGTCACCACCTTGTACATTGATAACATCCCCAGCCCGGGGTGACATGCTCCTCACCGAGCTCCTTGCAGTATGGATGGTTTGCCCAGCAACAGAGGATGGGGGTCTGGTGTGGATGACAGATGTCGTGGTAGTATCAAGAGACTGAGCTATGGTTTCAAACTCCTGGAGGGTCTTCTCTGTCAAGGTCTGGACGTGTCTTGTCAAAGGTTCTTCCTCCTCAACCAAATCATCATCTGCCGAATCCATGCCTTCATCTTCCTCAAAGATTGGGGATTTTGCATGAGCACCAGGTATGACGGAACTTGAACTGTCAGCTAGGAGGGATGCATCTGATGGTAAGTCTCCAAGTGATTTGCCACGATTTTTCTTGACTGAAGAGGTGGGAGGGCTGAACTTCTTATCTGGAAGACTGCTCTTGATAGTTGACACTTGGGACCTGTTCTCGTCACTCTTCTGCGTGAATTTCTGGACAGAAGCTGTAGGAGAGGACACAGTGTCGGTCTCAACAGGTGGTAAGTTTGGTTCACTCGCTCGTCTTGGGCTGGGCCTCTTGGAAGACTGAATCTGATGCTGCTGGAGAGGTTTCGGAAGCGGTGGTTTCTTCTTGAGGACATTGGCCTTCAGCACACTCTTCTGTCCTGGTGACACTTCCTCAGACTGAACTCTCTTATTAGCTCCTCCAGAATCTTCATTGGCATCACTCCCACTGTCCGGCTTGTTCAGAATCAAACTTAGATGTTCCCGCACTTGCTCCTCATCTGACGTGATGGACGTCCTGCGTGAATCTTGCGAAGACAACGTCTCGTAGTGATCCTTGATTTGGAAAACCTTGAGGAGGTCTGGGTTGGTACCGTAGTTTGAGAGCTCACCGGTCAGGGCTAGGGTCCGACTGTGTTGTTCAGAGTTGTTGAGGTCGCCGTCCATCTCAGAATGGGTGCTGCTTTTCCTCACCCTAACATCAGGTACTGGAGGACTATTCTTCAAATCCATCTCCATTGCTTGATCAAGATCATTCTGATTAGGCTGCACATGACTTTCAGACCTTTCACCTAAACCTCCACTGCCATGTTCAGCCACATTGTCTGGTCCCTGAGAATTGGAATTATTATCCTTCAACACAGTTTTTACAGGGCTCATCTCCGAGGATGAAGTGCTTTTGAGCGAGTCGGCAAACTCCTTGATTGTTCCCATGGTGTCCGGAATAAAGAGAGGAGCGTTCATCTCAAGAGGGCTCAAAATATTCACCAGGTTCTTCTTCTCCTCAAGGGATATGGACTGCATCACAACCAACTCATCCAACTTCAGTGAGTTATGTGGACTGAGCTGCACTTCTCCAAGGTCAGGGACCTCCAGATTTTCTTCATCATCTGAGGAATCATCATGGTTACCCTCTTGGATGATGACATCATCATTCTCATTGCGTGATGTCTTAATGCTCCAACCCTGCCCTGTGATGAAAGCAGTGGTGTTTTGCTCAGATTCAGGCATCAATCTGAAATCTACCTCCTTCATTTTCTTCTTTGACTTTGTCCTCCCACTTGATTTCTTTGTCTTTTTGCTAACCTTCGAGCCTTCACTAGCCCTGCTTCCTCCACTCCCTACTCTTCTTTTGCTCTTGCCACCACTGCCTACTCTTTCCTTCCCCTTTCCTTTGCCTCCCTTTGCTGGCACAGAGCTTGAACCCTTCTTTGGTACGTTCTTCACCAACTTCTTGACAGGTCCCTTAACACTTGCAACTCGATCCTTGATTTTTCCTAACACTTCAAGTTTTACATCAGGAGAGGAACCAGAACTAGCCGATTTAAACATCTCCACAATGTCCATGATTACCGGTGACTGCTTTGCAGCCATTGGATCACGAATGAGCTTCTTTTCAGGCATAACGACCTTTGACTTTGTCAGGTCGCGAGGCGACGTGTCTGGTGACTTGTACTTCCCTTTCCTGAAGGAATTGTTGTTTCCAGGTTTGGGTTCTTTTGGACTGATTGGGTTCAGAAGAACGTCATCGCTCTGCGTTGACGTTATGACCTTTACTGCAGGGTCAATGTAGTCCTGACCAGCAGGATTGACCTCTGAACTTTCAGCTGATGCCTTTGAAGAACCTTCTGATGACTCATTTGCTGCCACTGTTCCCACAACTTTCTGTCCATCTGAGACTGAAGTATTCTTCTCACTGTTTATATCTATTGCAACACTTGCTTTCTTCTCCGACACATCTACTTTGTTTTCTTCTTTCATATTTGGAGAACTCTTCTCAACCTTCACTGGTGATGCTGCATTTTTCAAGACAAGCTTTTGTGGTTGTGGTTTAGGCATGTTCTGTTCCTTGTTGCGGAACTCCTTCCCTTCACTTTTACTATCTGTGACAACCTGAGCAGGCTTTGGCTTCAAAGCACCAACAGTGCTGTTCTCCGACACATTTGCTTTGGTCAGATCAGTCTCACTTTTGCCATTTGTTGAGGCATTGACAGGCTTTCGATTTGTAACAGTCAAGCTGCTCTTCTCTCCAACCTTTTTCAAAGTTGTCTCAGTAGCAGCACAAGGTTCCCTGGCTGTGCTCTTTTTCACAGGAACACCTCTTGGGGCCACCTTGCTTTTGCCTGTCTCATTCTGAGCATCCACTCTCAAAGGCTTCTTTACAAAGGTTCCCTTTCTTTTTGCAGAATCCTTGACAACACTCTTCTGCTGTTGGGAACCAGGTGTAGGTTTCTTAGTTGCTGCAATTTTGACTGTAGATTTCTCTACAGCCACTTTGGTTACCTGTGGCACTGATGTCTTCGGGTTCTTTGAAGATGCCTTAGACGGATCCCTGATCTGCTTTCTCTTTGCTTTACCAAGATCTTTCGGGGTATCTTCATCATCGCTGAAGATCACCTCCTCTAAAACTTCCTCAGCATCACTACTTTCTACAAGGTCCTCAAAGTCCTCAAAGCTATCGGTCTTTGTGCAAGGTGGCACCGTACTTCCTTTCCTTCCTTCCTTCTGCCCTTTCACACCTCTTACTGTAACAGGTGTCTCTTCCACAAATCTAGATTCTTCATTCTCAAAGTCCGATTCTGATGAATCATCATCGTCACATGATATTCTCCAAGTGATCACCTTCTTCTCTTCAGCATCTGGTTTCCCTGTTTTCCCTTTACCCTGGTCGTTCTCGGTTTTACTTGCCACTCTGTTGGCAGCAGCTGCAGCACCTTTCTTCACACTAATTGCACTTTTCCCTTCAGATTTTACATCAGGCTCTTTCACCGACTTTGACGCAACAGTCTTTTTATCTGCCTTAGTACAAGGCTTTTTATTTGCAAGGTTTGGGGCAGGCTTTACAAGATCCAACAATCTTTTCTCCTTCTTTGTTTTACTTGCCACTGTTGTATTCTTTCCCTTACTTGCCATCACAGTCTTGGTCTCTGATTTAACAGGGTTGTCCACTTTTATAGTTCCACTGCTTAAGCTTGATTTTTCATTTCTCATTCCAACTTTCACCTCTGTTTTCTTCACAGACTCGTCTATTTTGGATCTTTCCTGACTATCAATCTTTCTGGCATCCTTATCAGAAAGTTTTCCTGATGATTTGGTATCTACTTTGGCAACAGGCAAGACTTCCAATGTCCTAATAACAGGTTTTGAGACACCAACAAGTGTTGACTTCTTCTCTTTCTCTACACCACTTTGTGTACCAGGTACAGCAGTTTGAGCCTTTGAGGACCTCTCAACCATTTTCTTCACAGAGTTTCCTGATACTGATGTATTTCTACAGGAAAAGTTTTGTGCTGCTTTCTGACAGGGCAAAGATTTAGCGGAAGGAGAAATAGGAGTTACTTTCCCTTTTATGGCACATAACGGTGTGACAAGGGCAGTGTTTCTCTTTGATAATGCTTTCTCAGCCTTATTGTCCCTAGGTATAAGTTCATCAGCCTTTCTTACTTCTCCTGTGGCATTGCTCCCTGTCAAGGGTGACACACTACTGGACTGACATGCACCAATTGGATTAAGAACCTTAGGTTCATCGGTACAAGATGATCGCTTCCTTGTATCTAGCAACATAGAATTGTCCTCAAGAGATATCTTTCGTTTCCCACCCTGCCGATTCGAATTATTCTGTGAACCCTGCAAATTCTGTTCAATCTCATGACCATTCACTGAAGACTTCCTTTCACCATCTTCCTTTTCTGTATCGTTGGAATCCACAGCGTCTGATGACATGACAGCACTAATAGAGGACATTGAAAGGACAGACAAGCACTCTTCACCCATGTGTCGCTTTGACTTTTGTCCTTGAGACTGGTTAATAGATGGAGAGGCACAACCCAGGCTCGGAAGCCTCATCTGTGCCCTCTGAAATAGAGCTATTCTTTCATCAGGCACGTTGGTGGCGGTCGGCGTCATCTTGATTCCCAAGCGATTCTTCGCTGCTTCCTTGCGGTCAAGTTCAAGTTGCGGGCTTGGGCTGGACAAGACAAGGCTTGCAGAAGAAGAAGTGTGACTGACTGTTGATCTGGATGACCCTTGACCAGAGTCAGAACTGTCTTTGAGCGGGTTCACGCGACTGGCTTCTATATTGAACATAACACTGCGATGCTGGAGCAAACCCTGCTGACCTTGGCCATCATCTTCATCCTTCTCCTCCAAGTTCAACCGCAGTGATGGCATCTCATTCTTTCCATCCTTCCCACCATCATCACCATTCTCATCCTCAAATTCAAAGATGGTTTCCTGGAGCTGGCGACTGTCACCAAAGGTTCCGGGTGAGAGGGGGAGGACACTGCGAGAGGTCGGGAACAGACTTGAAGCCTCAGGGTTCGGACTGGGTGTTGTCAACCTCAAGTGCATTTGCTCTGTGGAGGAATAAAAATTATCAAACATTACCTGTTGATTGAAAATTTGCGTGGTTTTCTTTCTGATCTTATAGCATTGCAACAAAAAGTGGACTAAAATAGTGAACTTGGTATAATTCTAGGTTAACCTGCTCTCTCCTTTTGGAAATTACATACTTATCGTTTTCATTCCCTGACTTTTCTATCCCTTTTCTAGATTTATATATCACTGATGGATCCACATGTAACTCGCTAGTGCTAGTGACAATGAAACAGACTCAGTGAAACACTCGATTCAATTCAAAGTACCATGTTGGTAAGATCCAAAACCTAATTAATCCTTACTCATTCAAGAAAATCCTTCGGATTCTGAAACCCATTTACCACACCTGGATGGAGAGAGGCAATTTTGAATATGTCTTGCCAAAAGATCTTGGTGCAGTACCAGAGCTTGAACCCACAACTTTCCCAACCACTCACCTAGATTCAGGAGTTGTGACGTGCGTATAGGATGCACATGAGCCAGGGCAGGGCTGCTTGATAAACCTTTGTTACAGAAGGTCTGGTATGCCTTGGCCACGTCAGAGATGCTTGGATCCGACAAACGGTGATGGGTAGGGTCACCTCTATGTTTGCTGAGACAAGAGTCACTCTGCGTCGAAGAGTGCCGATCCAGCTGCTTGACACCTGGGGGCAGTACGCGCTGGAATCTGAAACGCAAAGTAAATAGGAATTCCTAGTAAAAATTGCATTTTCACTTTAGAATAAACTTTTCCAGTGGTAATGGCCGTTTTTCAATTAAGTCTATAATCACTCTAATAAAAAATTGACTGTGGAACAGGAAAATGTGTGGAAGGCCTATACCGGAGCTACACATAACCTTAGAGCTATAGCACATTGAGATTCTGTCTTACGGAAAATTAACACCAACTAAGTGCAATTCCGATTTTTGTTTAACATAATAGATGATACATGTAAGTTAGTTTGTTGAGGTCGCTAAAATTGTATTCAATTTATATGTTTGTCCTGATGAACAGGGTTTCGCAGTAAAGAGAAGTAAAATAGTGCAGAATTTCCTCTTTCATTTGTAAGAATAAGACATATAATTGGCTGGAATACATTTAACTTGGTCTAGTATTCAATCTAATCCCATAGACCTGGACCTAGACTTACCTGACATCCCTGACACTATCATTCAGGTACAAGCCCACCATAGTGACTGGTATCTGAGCTCAACCACCACTTAGGTTCAGTGTAATCCAGTCTCTTAATAAATAATAATAATAACTTATTTACCCAGGGCAGCCACGTCAGTTATCAAACTGCTCTTACAGCAGGCCCTGCATTTATATCATTACCTTTCTCCATTCTAATATGCTGGGCGCCTGGCTAGAAGGCAGAATGTCCCATTATTGAAGCCGGGGTTGAACCCACGACCTCCCGTTCATGAGGCGGACGCTCTAACCAACTGAGCCAACATGCCCGGTTAGACCTGGACCTATTCATACAGTCCAATCCCCATAGACTTGGAGCTATATTCTTACCTGACATCTCGAAGACTATCATCCAGGTCCAAGCCCACTACAGTAACTGGTATCTGAGCTCCATCACTGCCTAGCTGTTGACCAGTAGGATCAGCTGTTGAAGGTCAAAGGTTATACAGAGGTCATGATATGTCTTGATGGTTTCAATGATTAACCTGAGATTTACAAACATTAGAAGCTACTTCAAACACGTACACATAAAATAATTCATTTTCAAGTCCTTAAACATATTTTACATAAGTACAAGAATTAATACAAAAAACAAGATTGAAATCATCAACTTGAAACAGTTTAAAACAATGAACCTTCACTCACATCTTGCCTTCCCGAGCTTGTTATGACCTTTTGACCGTTGTTCCTTCGAAGCACTGTTGACCCGACCAGAGAAGGTCAGCGACCTGCGCGGCTTCTTTGACCCTTGACCTTCTGAGGATTTTGTCTTAGAGGCGGGGCTAGAGAGGGGATCCAGAACGCGGGGTGTCTTGGGAGGGGCAGGGGCTCGGTGGGTGGAGGATGGGAGAGGGGAGTTACGGGACGTGGTCCGTAGGAGACTGAAAGTCCTAGTTTGAAGTCTGTAGAGGGAGGATTGATCAACAAGGAGAATTAATATGCTTGCCAGTCATGGTGCTGCATACTGATGTTGTACTATTTACCTTAAGGCTGTCACAATTTGCCAGAAACTTCTGAAAATTAAATAACTGCACAGCACTCTCAATGTGGAAAACAAGAATAAAATGAAATATGCTAGAGTAAAAAAAAAAAAGATATGATCTGGACTTGCCTTTTAATTCTGCTTTGAAATTAAAATATTGGCCAGATTTAGGCCACAAATAAAGTGCTTTCAAAGAAGAAATTTGTTTTTGTTATCTCTTGTTTTGAGCATGAGTTGTAACACAAACGGGAGGAAAAAAACCACCGAATACAAAAATTACCCACTAATGTCATTTTTGAAGGTATATATATGTTTTATACGTTTGTTTTTAATAGGTCAATGTCTAAAATACTGCCAAAGCCCCAAACTATTACAAAGTCAAAATAAAAATAAAAATGTTATAAAAACACAAGATTCACATGATCAGAACATGTTTTGGAGTTCAACATGATTCCATTTTTAGCCCAAAATACAACTAAATGTTAGCTCTATGCATAAAGTAACAGATTTATCTTTTTATTATCTCTTCTAACACTCACCCAGGAGTAAATCGTCCAGCTTCAATATCCTTCAGCAGTTGTTCTTCCTCCTGTAGTGTTTTATGAGCTTCAGTGAATTTTTGCATCATCCGTTCTAGGGAGAGATATGAATAAATCAGGATGAGTGATAGTTAATATTCTCTCTTATGATCAGATGAATGCTACATCTAAAAAGATACACATAATGGACTATGGACCGAAGCAGAACTTAAGTGCAGAGGTACAAAGTCACGTAGATGTTAAGTTACACTGATAAACGGGGTCAAATTTTTAAGTAAATAACCAATTCAGAGAATAGCATTAAACAGAGGCATACTGAAGCTTTTTATCTTGCACTCATCAGAGAACACCGGAAGAATGAACAGAAAGCCGATATCAAACAATATTAACGGAAACTAAAGGAACTAAAGGCGCAAAATATAACAAGCTTTGACATACGACAAATACTGAACAAACGCAAGGTCATAGATACTTGTGAGTAACCCGTTCATTGCCATCCAAACTTTTATATTGTATCTTATATATTATATTTCTTTTCTTGGAAAAGCTTGCGCTTCTTCTTAAATTTCAAAACGGGTTCATAAATGCTGAAGTTACTTGTAAAGTTTGATAAAATAATTGTCAAATGAAATAGTAATTTGTGATACATTTTTGTACAGTAGGTGGCAGATTAAGGATTGTTACAGGTTATTATCGTAAACAACCAAATCTTGCATTAGTTTACAGAGAGGGATAAGAGAAAAGGTTCAAAATTGTGATAAGATAAGGGTCACATCTCACGTCCATGACTGTTGTTTGGTGATGAAGTCAATGTCAAAATGAAATCATACAAACATGGGTCAAACCCATAAAGAGAGCAGGGTCAGAATCAAGGGTCAAAGGTCGGTAATCGGTAATAACACGGAGGTCAATCTTACTTCCAAGACTATTACTGGGCGGGGAGTCGGATGTCAGACTGAGTTATCTAAGTTTGTCATGGACTACAATCCTCAATAATTAATTTAACGTTCTAATGGTAAACCACCAAAGGTTGAATTAGCAAAGAGACCTGGGTCAGTGATACAGGTCAAAGGGCAAAGGTCACTTACTTCCAAGGCCTTCATTGGGCGGTGAGGTGGATGTGAGACTGTGTATTCTAGTTTGACGAGGGCTACGATCTTCCATACGGGACGGTGGTTTGACAGGACTCAGCACCTCTGATTGCTTGCTCTCTGCTACCTCCGTCCATGCATCTATGGGTAACAAAGGGTCAAAGGTCAAAGGTCATAGGTCATATTCATGTTCATTCATTCATTATTGGTCAAGCACAAAAATATGAATACATCTGTGGTATATGATCAAAAGAACGTTCTTTCATTAAATGGTAGTGAAAAGTTAAATACAATTATGGACAGAAGTATCACTCTGTTGTAATTTCCTAGTAGTCGACAAAATATTTCATGTATGCCTGCAAAAAAATCTCTATTTTGGATCTAAAACAAAACAACTTATGGCTTTGGAGAAGAATAAATACCAATAAGTATTTGCTTGTAACTGCTTGTAGATTATGCAATTACATAAACATGTTTCTGGAATGGAGAAAATATTGTATTTTACAAGGAAAACTGTATACACATTTCTATAAATTTTTAACACAAAGAAGGTAGAAGTCATAAACATTTGGGTCATGAAATTTTACTAAAGATCATGGACTATGTGAGATGTTGTGTCTAGCCAAAAAAGTTAGGACCCTATATAATGTGTCATGACTGACAAGGGTATCTTTTAACAATACAAGACTGTACCTCTTAAAACAGATTTTATTATCTTAGTTCCTGGCTACATCAAATACTACTTTTCTGCTGCCATAAAATGATGTGACATCAGGGGGTTGTTTCATCAAGTGTCTTGTCTGTGATATTTACTGACAAATTTGCTCTCAGCCAGTCAGATGCAAGGATTTTAGTAGCTTATAACAGTTATTGCAACTTGTTATTGATAATAAGTTTTATGAAACGGGGTCCAGATCCATATGTACGTGCAAGGAAGCATCTGAAAATACTGACCGTTATAAATGCTTTGAGTGAGTCACACTGGGGGTCAAATGTCAACCTAAGAAAATGGTGGACCTTACCTCTCAAAACAGATTTCATTCTCTTAGTCTTGGCTACATCAACTGCTGTGTTACCACCATCGTCCACTAGGGTTATATCAGCTCCACGGTTTAGTAGGGTGTTGGCTACTTGGGTCTGGCCTGCTTGTGCCTGGAAAAAAATGTAAGGGTCAAATAGGTCAAGTCATAGATGCTATTAAACAGAGGTCAAAGAGGTCAAGTCAGAGAGGCCAAATAGAGGTGTCACCCACATGGGAGTAGCGAAGCACAAAAAGTTAGCATGAATAATGTAAATCAGAATTTGAAATGTGCATCATTACATGTTCGGATTATATGAGTTACCATTCCACAAACTCCTATCCCGCCCCCCAGCATGGCGACCCAGCATGTTCTACTCCCTGGAGGAATCACCATCCCTTTCTTCCACCAACTACCAAACAACTAAAACTGTATATCCTTGAAAGGGGAATTATCACCATGGAGGTAATCGTGTTAGGAGGTAGCTGTAATATGAGGTGACACAACATTTGCCCAGCTGCGATATTTGCTCCACTGACCATATCTCGAAAGGTCAAAGTTCAAGGTCAAGGTCATCGTTTGATTTGTTCAGGACAATGTGAATATTAGGATTAGGGTTAGGTATCGGGGTTATGGTTACATGTAGGTTTAGGATTAACATTGCAAAGTTAGACCGGAGCAATTGTCACAGGAGCAAATGTCATGGAACCGTAATATGGCTGTAGCTGTCAAAGGAGAAGATGTCCATGTGATCGTAGTATAGATGTGAGGGATTAGACACAGCGTTTGTCGGACCCTACATACTGCACGCACAAAACTTACTAAAAATACCCAGGGGATGTCTGGACCATGTAAACTTACCGAAACATGTAGAGGTGTTGCGCCGGCAAACCCTCTCGTATTCACATCTACCCCATGATCCAAGAGAGCAACCACGACATCAACGCTCCCACTTTTTGATGCCACATGGATCGGCGCAACAGATCGGCCATCACGAGAGTTTGCAAGCAGAGGAATCTGCATGAGCCGGATGGCTAGCTCGTCTGTGAGCTGCGAGCTTCCGGAGGAGACGTAGTGCAAAGAGGTGTGGCTTTCCCGGTCTGTCGCAATCGGGTCGGCTCGATGGCGGAGGAGGACTTCGATTACGGAGAGCGGATCATATGATTCTAAAGCAGATCCGACTATGGTTCAAAAACAAAAGACGAAAGGGTTAACAAGACCTGTACCTAAAATTTAATATATGTTTAGAATTTATCAGTCGGCCAAATGGCACACTTGGCATTTTCAAGACCTGAAGCTTGTCACATTGGTAATTTCATCCATTTTCACAACAAGAACCTTTTGCAAAATCTGGATCACTCAAAACATTCGCAAGAGATTGAGGCATAATAATAATGATAATAAGAATAATAATAATATTTCTTGTTAATACCAAGGATAGCCTCATCAGTATTATATACTGTTCTCCCTGAGGGTCCTGCAATCATACTATTACCCCGGCTTTAGCCGAGCTAACGTGGTGCTCAAGCATTCAAGGAATTCCTTCCTACCGGGTCCCGATTTACCTCACCTGGCATACAAGAGTCTCTGGATTTTCAATAATTACAAATACTTATTATCATTTATAGTAATTACATTCATATGATTATTATTACAGTTAGCTTTGTATAAGTCGAATCTGTTGGGACCACCCAAAATAGTTCAACTTACACCACATGTATGTAAAGTTCAGCTCAGGAAATGTAAATAACACATGTTTTGCATAGTTTGGTCAGAATAATTGATTCGACTTGGGGAAAGTTTGACTTATGTGACTTTGAGTTATGCAGGTTTAACCGTATTTTCTACTTACATAATTATATTAGTGTAAAACCTAAAACTTTGGCAACATAAATCTTTCGCGAATTGTTAATAAAAGCCACTTTTGTAGTAAGAAGCTTTTGCGAATCACAATAATTTTATGTTGTTTCATTTGTGATTTTATTATTTTGCAGCATGAAATTTTCGCGAATCTCGACCACTCGCGACATTCATGAAAGTTTCATGCACGCAAAATTTTCTGGTTTTATAAGGTCTTTGAGATGAGACAATTTCTCTCTTGACATTTCTCTCTCCAATATCTGTATTTCGTCTGTTTGGAGCCAGAAGGGCGTTAACTCTGTACAAATGATGGGACTTAACGCCCTTCTTGCTCCAAACGGACGATTTCTCTTTATCTCTCCCGTCGCCATACTTACTTGATTCAAATAGCTCCACATCTCTGGTGACAAGTAATAGAGGAGTGAATCCATCGCCATTCCTACAGTTGATGTCCAAGATCTTACTCTCACTCTGCAAAGGGCATGGAAAATAGTTTGAGTTATATCCCTAGTCAAAATAAAGTAGTCTATTAAAATATATTAAAAACATAGCAAGAAAATATATTTTTTAGCTTTTTTCTTGCCCGAGAAAATATAATGAAAATAGTCTAGAAATATGGGAAATAGGATAGAAATAGAGAGAAAAACCCCAAATTGAGCCACTTAAAAATATTTTTTTTTAATATTTTTGATCATCTGTTCTGTCACTAGTTTACATTTATTTTTTCTTTTGAAATGCATTTAATAAACAGTAAGAAGGAAAGAAAGACTTTTCACAAACGATAGAATGGCTTTCCAGTCAAACTAATAAAGAATAAAGAAATTATCAATTGATTAAAGAGAACTTCAATTTTCACATATATTCTTCCAAGGCAGTGGCTCATTTAATTCATTAACTGATCATTTCATTTCATTTATATCTTCCTCTGATACATGTATCTATGCTTTCTCTACAAGCAATTTGAAAGAGAAGGTTGAGTTCAGGGAAAGGTGAACAATAATTTGTAAGCTTTCTCACTCCTTTCCATGTCAGTTTGGAAAAACATCATAGTAGAGGACGTCCCCTGAAAAGGATTGCTCCTCAAATGCCCTCATATTCAAAATATGACGAGAAATAGCTGAAATATTCGGGCCATACAATGTACATTCATGCTTCATGTGTATGCAGTCCCATATACCTATTTCTGTGTGTAGTGCATGCGCTTTTCAGCGAGCTTGGGTCAATTTTTTATCATTTTGATTATTCCTAAACCTCACAGTTTACACTAATTCTTAGGTAGCTAAATAGCTATGCTCAACCTTTCACAATTGCTTTGAGACAGTTTCTTTTACAATGTAATTGCATGACTAGAACTCAACTTTATCTTTAGGAAACTTCCTAATGTATCTCCACATGTGGATGGTGTTGGCACGACAGTGTCATCCTAACCCGCAAGACCCTCAAGACTTGTACAAACATCGTTGGACAATTTGAAATCTCTTGTTTCAGAAAATACACCAACAATCAAATCGATTCTGGCAATCTATTCAGAGGGGTCACATACATGCAATAGTAATTTTTCTTCACCAAAAGTTGTTTAACGACCTGTATAGTAATACCCTGCCATGCTGCCTGTAGTAGATGCCTCGGTGACACACCATTCCTCAAAACAGACTCTAAGAGTAGCTTATTTCCTCCGCCTCCTCATCATCATACTCATCATCATCACTATCATCATCACTATCATCATTACCATCATCATCATCTTATTATCATAATAATATTCAATATCTTCACCACTACCACCATCATCATCATAATTATTATAATAAAGTTCGATCGGTCATAGCCACTACATTGTCGAACTCACCAACAATTGTTTAACAACTTGCACATTTCCCTGCCAGGCTGCCTGCAGGAGATGCCTTGGTGACACACCCTTCCTCAAGACAGACTCTAGGAGTAACTTGCGGATCTGCTGATCTTCAGTCAGGTCTAGGACCGTATATTTGGAAGCGTTCCGCAGCGTCACATCGGCTCCATACTTGAGGAGGAGCCGGATGAGCTTGATGTGACCCTTCAGGACGGCCCACATGAGGGCAGTGTTCCCTGTTTCCCTGTCTCTCACATCAATGTTCACAACCTGGCATGAATGTTTAGATATCATCAGTACACAGAATACCAGCAGATAAAGGCTAAGCATTACTGTAAACGCAGAAATATTTGCGGTACATTAATTTTCGCTGATTTCATGCTAGTTTCGGGGGGAGGGGGGGGGGCGCAAATTTTATAACTCGCGAAAATATTAGCCTGATTTCCTATGCTGGTTAAATTGCGAGCTTCAGCAAATTAATATGTGTGAGTGCGTCCAACTCATTTTTGAGCGCATGTGTGTAGTTGCGCATGCCGTATGCATTTGAATGGACTGAGTGTGTGTAAATTAATAAATGGAGTGGGTGTACATGTACATGTATACAAGCGCGGAATCGTGCAGCGCGAATTTAAAAAACCTGCGAATATGTTTGGGGTTTGCTCAGCGCAAAAAATTTAATCGCGCAAAAATAACAGCGTTTACAGTATAGAACTTAACACGTGGCTAGTATGGAAATGATGCACAGTCTATTTAATAAAAACAATGATGATGCTTTTTCTCTCTCAATATTACACCAACCTGCTTTTTATATTATCCTTTACTGTCAATGAACTACCAAGTGCATGTGTTGATACATGGATATCACATACCTCATGGCTTCTCCTCTGTAGAAGGTTCTCCACCCTCTCATAGTCCCCGCTCCTGACCGCTGCCACAAACAGGCTGTCACTCTCCCCACCTCCCTGGCTGGAGCTAAACAGCTGCATGGTGAAGTCGTGGTAGGACTTCAGAAGCTGCTTGTTGCGATGGGAACCGGTAGAGCCCGCACTGGATAGGGGGCTTGATCCCGAGACTCTACCCCTGTGGCCCTGGGGTTGGGTACCTTAAAAAAAAATAGTGAAATTAATAGTAGGAGCTGTTTGGGGTTTAAGTGAGGATTTCTTCATTGTAAATTTTCATATTCTTTTCTTTTACCCCAAGCTCCTTTAACCCTTTCGCGACATCACTCCACAATACATTTCGTGGTTTGGCTCCATTTAACTTTCGATTCAGAGTCCTAAAAAATTACCAGATGCATGAGTAGAAAGAGCAAAAATTCTGCACACACTGTGTCCATTTTTGTTGCATGACCATAATGCATTTAATACGAGGAATTTTAAAAGGAGAATAAGCCTTAAAAGATTTAAATTTGCAACACATTGAGGGTTACATGTACAAAAATCATTGTTTTTTAATCAAAATTGACAAAGTTCCTCACCATGTACATGTATAATGTTTTCAATGACATTACATCTTATTAGAACCACATGTGTAGCACTAAAAGAAAAATATTGTTGCCAATTTGAAGAAAAAATGAGATCAATTTAGCCCTTAAATAATTCTTGTCACGAAAGGGTTAAAGATTTACATGTAAAGAGAAGCACAGGGGTGATTTGCGAAGATCAAAGCAATTTTTCTGGTTGAAAGTATACAGTACATTGACAGAATTATCCTTGTACGCTAAGGAGATTTTGTCCTCATTTTTTTTTAAATCTACATATTTAACACCCATTGCAAATACCATCTTACCTGTCTTAGGGCATGTTGCAAGAAAGTTGCAATCAATTGCAAATCCCCCAAATCAATCGCAAGTCTTGCAATTGATTGCAAGTTCCATTTAAAATACATGTATCATATTTGCAACTTTCTTGCAACACCCCATTAGTGCAGATATTATCTACTGTTACTCTGTTTTATGCCATAGAAACTTTTTACAAGGAAGGTATTCAATTTATAATGTACATGTACATGTACGTGTAAGTGCATTATTTGTATTTGTCTGAAGGGCGCCACACCCTAACAGTATTGCTATCTAGTGGTGTCCTATTTATACCAAAGATTCGTTTTTAAATTTACACCTGACTACATGTAGTACTACATGTATATTGTGATCAATTTTTGGTAATAAAGTTCTTTCATTCATTAGCACAACTACATGTACATTATATTTTGTACTCATTTTTATCTCAAAATAATCAAATTTACACTTTTGACAGATTTGTCAAAATGGTACAGAAGTGGTATAAAATAAATACATGTACATTCCTACCAATCATTCTCTCCCTCTTTCTCCCCCCCCCCCCCCCCCCCATAATCTATCTCTTTCTCTCATCCTGTATCTCTTTCAATGTCTCTCTGTTTCTCTGTCTCTCTTTGTCTCTCTGTTTCTCTTTGTCTCTGTCTCTCTGTTTCTCTCTGTCTCTCTTTCTCATTCTATACCTCCCTTTTACTCACCTGAGTTTGGTCTTATAACTTCAGTTGCCATGGCGGTGGAGGAAGGGCGGTAGGAATACATTGAGTGAGTCTTGGAGGAGACTACTAGTCCTGTTTATCGTATCCATGGTGACCGGTGATCACTCTGGAGGCTCAGCACCTGCAAGGGAACGCAAGAATGCAATTTTCTCATCAAATGTTCACCCAGCATCAACATCATGAATCAACGTGTGATTCCAATAACGTACCATAAATTACATGTGTGTACATGCATGTTTGTATAAAAAATCTTTTAACAATCCCTGTACACATGTATGCATATCCTCCTATTTGTGTTTGCACTGAATAAAATGAAACTTATTATCAGACCATTGAGAAGAAATGTTCAGGGGGAATTGTAAAATGTGGTACACTAGCTATAATCTTAAAATAACACAAAATCAATCCCAAATATATCTGTAGCGAGGGAAAAACAGTTATGTACATGATCCAATGTATACAACTGCAGTATTTTTTATCAAACATATTAATAGTTCACTGAATGTGATTTATAGAAAATAAAACAAAGAGAAAAAGAGAACATTTATATTCAAAACTTCAATAAAGTTTTAATGAAAAACAGCAATATAATAAACAACAGTATTTCTTTAACACTGACACATCTTTGTGGAAAACATACATGTAGTAAGCTTTCCACTTTTATAAATACAACAAACAAAAAAAATTCAAAAGAAGTTCTCTAGAATATCAAAATACCATAAAAAGCTTGCACATGTCTGCGGATGTACATGTACATGTACATGTACATTACAGTATATTATCTTTAGGCCAAATTTAAAAAATACATATTTAGCGTCCCTGCCCGCTTCCTTTTTGGAGGCCGCCTCCTTTTTTTTTTTGGGGGGGGGGGGGTTGTAAAACCCCCAAAAAGTGTAAATTTCATGATTTTTTCGGGAAAAGTATTTTTTAAAAGTCGTACATTTTATATACATGTACCCAATCGTCACTGTAATATATTAAGCAGTGGAAATTGTCTATTCATAAGTGTCTTCGAGCACGATATACCGGTAATTCGGCAAGACGTGCATGTTGTTGTTCAGTGATGGTCGGCCATTTTGAAAAAAAAAAAGAAAAAAAAAGGGCCGCCTCCTCCTGTTTTCCAAAAAGGCAGGCACTAAACATGTATTTTTTTTTATTTGGCTTACAATTTGTGAATAATTTATACAACTCGCTGCTCATTAAATAATTTCTGATGTAAAACACTGCTTCAATTTGCCCTCTGGCCTACTCGGTGCAGTGAACATGCTGTGACTATGGTAATGCAATATTCAAGAGAAATGTATGGAATTCCTATTTCTACTTGGAGGTGGAATGTTCAAATCACAAATTCCCTCTACATTTATAACAGTAGGCCTAAATGTATACATTTATGAGCTATACATTTTTTCATAAATTGTGGTGGGTATGGGCAAAGGTGTACATGTACGTGTATGCTTCAATGTGTACAGTTGTATGTTTACAATACTAGCGGACAGACATGGCCAGCATTTTTTTTTCTTTCTTTTTTTTAAGGACAAAAATTAAATGGTATCATTCACTATTGCCTTTTCTGAAAACTCTGATATAGAATATTACTTGTAATGTACATGTACACATGTATTTCAACTTACCAATTGTGATTTATTTAACTGTATGAATTATATTTGATTTCCATCCAATTTTTAAGTTATACTGTGTATACATGTACATGCTAATGTATGCGCAGAAATCCATATTTTTTAAAGGAAATCATGTGTGAAATACGCGGAAAAAAACTAGGCTCGGAGGAAAAAGCGGAAATCCGCGGATACGCAGAAAATTTTCATGCTGTAAGTACCTTTAAGTCGCAAATAAAAAAACCCAATACTGTGCTACACTAGTATCGTTACCAGTCTTGACTAAAAAAAATCCATTTCATTTCTGATATAAAGTCCATACATACAGTACATGTACATGAACATGTAATTTATAAAACCTCTACACAATGATGTAAAAAAAAAAAACTTGGGAATCTGCACTTTTCACAATAATGCAAATGGCTAATTTGCATTTGTAATTTAAATGTGATTGCTACAATACAAAAATTACCGTTGTATTTACATGTACATGTAAGCCCTACAAACTAATTATGATGACTGCTGAATCTCTACAAGACCAAGTAAAACTGATTCCTAGTTTCTCGTCCAGATATTTCAAAAATGAGGAGGGGGTACCATGTTATTTGATAAGTTTTAATTTTAGGGGTCTGCAACAAAATGTTGGTCATGAAAACAAAAAACAAAAAAAGGGAGGCGGGCGCAAAAAAGGATGCAGACGGGGACGAGAAACTAGAAATAATTTTTATTTGGCCTAACAGCTGTACATAAGGTGCTAATGGAGTACCAGTTGTGATGATGTCATTTGTGAAAACTGGACTTAAAAGTGTAGAGACCCTGGAAGTTAATCTTCTCTTTCCATAGTTCAGACCCTAAACATTGTGTAGCCAAATAACATCTGCACAAAAGAAGATTTCATCCAGTGCAATTCTCTCTCTCTCTCTCTCTCTCTCATCATCATCATCTTCTTAAAATCTTAAAGTGCAGGTCAGGACCAACATAAGATATTTTAAACAGTATAATTTATTAAGGGAGTGATCCAACCTGCAACATTTCATGAACTTCAGAAGTAACTGGGTCTGCGATGCAAGACTAATAGATGTGAAGAATCATTACAATAGAAGACTAAACCTGCTATTTGTATTGCTAATCTACATGACAATAGAGTATGAGTGTATTCTAAGCTCCTATTCAATGTTTGTGAATAAACAAAGAAGCAAGGGGCTGTGTGCATCCCCTGCAGGAAGGGACACCCACCTAGTCTGCAGGTACAGACTCTATACAGAAACTTTAACACAATTTCAGAAAGTCTTGAGCCTGAACTAACTTGATCAGTCTCTGACTGTGTCACATATTAAGAGGTGAGGCTACAGCAGAGAGTGTATGGAGAGCAGTAGACTGTCCAGTTTACATACATACACTGTCCATGTAGCATTTTAGCTCAGACACAATGAGCTACATGCCTAAACAACTGATAAAAGTTTGTACCTCCAGACTACACCCAAACCAAGTGTACAAGAAGAAGAAATGCCCAAGGATGATCTGATGATGTCTTTCCCAACTGAATGGGTAGCCTTATGAGAGTAGCAAATATTGAGACACTAGGCATGTTTACATTTGGACTGAAGATGTCCTTTTCAAAATTAACACCCAAGGTCTACTCTTAACTCATTTTTTTTTTTAAAAGCAAGTTATAGTGGACAACATTTGAGCATCATAATTACTAATTTCATTGCCATGATTTCATTGCCATTATTGATGTACATAAATTTCTTAGCTACCAAACTTGTTTGTAGTTTCCTGTAACATTTATAAATGTAGGCTTTTTACACTTACATAGTCACATACATGTATATATGTACAGTGTACTATGACTAGTAGTACAGTGACTAAGTTTAGCCCACGTTCTGTTCACATTGCATTTTTAATACCACAGTGGGCTAACTTCATGATAGTACGGGATTCTTTTGGCCCTGGAAAAAATGTCAAAGGGTGGGGTTAATTGCTCGGGCGAGGGAGATAGTACGGGACTAAAACTGCAAATGAGAACTAGAAAAAAATATTGTCTGGGGTTAAGGATAGTACAGGGTTTAAAAAATCAAATGTAAAAGGCCTATTATATATTTTCTTGATATTTCTATCAGGATGCAGCCCTGTGTATTTTTTAAAATTAAAAACCATTTGCTCCATCTCCAGACATGTTTGTTTTTCAACTTGTAATACAAATACAATACAATAGGCCTTTACAGTGTACTTTAATATTTTTCACTTTAGGTTAATATCAGATTTCACAAATATTTGATATCTGATAAGATCTCCCATAGAAACTGTGTATTGAAAGGAGAGAAGGCCCCTAAACGGACCACGTTGATACACGTGTGCATGTACATACAGCAGTCTTCAGGCGAAGACTGAAACTAAACATGCACAAAAGAAAATTTGAAATATAAATGATCTGACATTCTTTTCCTATCTACATGTAAAGGAATCATGCAGACCATTTTCAATTCCTTTTTTATCAAGAGATTAAAGATGTATTCAACCCACTGTTTTCTTTAAAACCCCTAGGCCCGAATTCACAAAGGAGGTTTAAACCTAAACCATGGTTTAAACCTCCGTAAAGCTTTCTGAAATAGGCGTAAATAAGCGCACATTGCCCATGCGCGCGCTCAAAGAAAATATGATTGGACCGGATTCCGTGCGCATGTACATGTACATTTAAAACCACCAGGAGGGGGTTTAAACCATGGTTTAACCAAACCTCCTTTGTGACTTCGGGCCCTTGAGTAGATGCACATGTAAATTTGTATCTTTGGTCAATACCCTTTCCTATATTCCGTATAAATTCTCTTTTCTCTCTCCCCCCCCCCCCCTCTCTCTCTCTCTCTCTCTCTCTCCCTCTATATCTCCTGAAACATTTCGAAGGGGAAAATTATGTTTATGCCTCTTTCATAATACAATAACTAGTACATGTCATAATGCAAACTCATACATATTACATTGTACACTTGAAGGCCTACACATAAAAAAATATATTGGTATTCAAAATATTTCTAAATATTATACCTTGCATGATCACTCTGCAAACAGCATCAACACAAAGTCAAGGTCAGCAAACAGTTAGAGATATGATACATGTATAGTAAGTATTCAAAGTCTCCAGTACAATGAATGTCCAGGTGTATCAAAATATATTCCACTTCCCTCTCCCCTTTCAGATGATATATAAAGTTGAAGTGATATTCGTAAGCCAGCTATTAAACATGTCCTTAATTTCTGAATGGAGCTGCACACAGTCAGAGTACAATGTCAATATACAGGCCTACATGTACATGTCAGTCCAAAGATCCACTGTGGGTATACAAAATTGCACACATTTGCCAATCAATTCATATCTCGCCGGCTCAGAGCCCCCAAACAAAGACACGTGCAGCTCATCCCTATTTGAGCAGCATAAGCAGGCCTGGCAGACAGAGAGATATGAATATTCAAGATTTATTGGATAACTGGGCAGCCCCACCGGATGCTAAGTATCCCGTTACATACACAGGGACTGAGTGTAATTAGCACTGGGAGAAAGAGAGAGAGAGAGAGAGGGCGGGAGATGGGTTGGGGGAGGGAGGGGGAGGAAGGGGGAGGGAGGGGGGGGAGGGGAGGGGGAGGGAGGGGAGAGAGGAAGGGGAGAGAGGAGGGGGAGAGAGGAGGGGGAGAGAGGAGGGGGAGAGAGGAGGGGGAGAGAGGAGGGGGAGAGAGGAGGGGGAGAGAGGGCAGGAGGGGAGGGGGCAGGGTGAACAATATGAGATAGAGAGAGACAGAGAGGAAGAGAGAGAGGGGAAAGATGGGGGAAGGGAGCTTCATGTTATTGGGAAAGATATACATGTACGCAAAATATTAGGGAGAAAGAGCGCGAGAAGGATAGAGAGCGGAAAGAGAGAGAAAGAGAGGGGAAAGAGAGAGAAAGAGAGAGAGAGAGAGAGAGAGAGAGAGAGGGAGAGAGAGAGAGAGAGGGAGAGAGAGGGAGAGGAAAAGGGTGAGAGTAAAATATATAGAAAGTGAGGAAGAGATACATGTATGTGGTGGAGTGTAATGGAAAGATGGGGGAGATAATGAAAGAAGCAGCAGGCAAGAGAGAGGGGAAGAGAGAGACTGAAAGCAAGAGGACAGGAGAGAGAGAGAGGGGGGAGAAGAGAGGGGGAGAAGAGAGAGCAGACAGACAGAGAAGGGTCGAGAGGCATACATGTATTTTGGTATTAGGGAGGAAGCAATCACCATCTGGTGATTGATCAATGGGAGACAGATGGACAATACACTTGCAAGTCATCTCATTAGCATAGATGCACAATGAATGATAGTCTAGTATGATCCAACCACAGCTTATTTATTACATTGCACATGTGTGTACAATGTAATGTAAAGTGGACATTTTACATCATTAACTTTTAGCGCTCGGCTGATTAAAGTAAATTTCATGAGTTTTTAATTCCACCGACGCGCTAGGCTCATGGGCAAAAAACAAAAGATGTTTTTATTTCCACAACCCAAAATATTCCATGTTGACAGTATGAGTTTATTTTGCACATGAAGCACATACCATAATTTTGACACTTTATTGGAAAGAAAAAGATCTTATTGAGAAATATATTTTGATAAAATGACATTTTAGTCATTTTTCTGTGTTGGAGAAAATGTGTGAGTTGTCCACAACTACACCACAGTGACATTACCTATTCGGTCAATTTGAAATTCCCATATGTACGTATATGTACATCTACGTGATTACAACTTTCAAAAAATTCATAGCTTTCTTGATGCTTGTCTGATTTTGTTCAAACTTTCACCAATCTGTTTCTCTGATTTTTCCTCTTTATTTCAGAGCTACTTGCCATTAAGGTTGGATTTTCCTTTAAAGGGATTAGTTAATTACCCATGAATTCAATTACATGTATACTGAAATACATGTAAGTTTCACAGAAAGCATTAAAGCAAGTATTCATTGCAGATCAAAATTAGTCCTTTTGTAACATGTATCAATATTACAGGTTAACTCCATCGATGGGCTTCTATTATTATTCCCCCAGGGGGTCTTGCTGTTTCCTTGTTCTTTTAAACAAAACACCTTACAATTACAGGTTTGCTGATGTTCATGAATTCACACATTTTGAAACAAGTTCAATTCATTCCCATCTACAGTCAAAAAGTACAATTTTTTTTTTTTTTTTAAAGTGACAATACCTTGCCAGCTTGCTTGTTTTCTGAAAAAAAGCTTCGCTGGAGCATGGCATATTGTTTGTCCCATCTCCTAAATTGTTGCTGCCCGGCAACAAAATAATCAATATAAAACATTCATACATCCACATTCTATTAATAGTTTTAGATTAGTCCAAATTGAAATGATCCCCACGAATTTTCATTAGATTGTATTCGATATGAATGAAAATAATCACAAAGAAAAATTCACATAAAAGAAATTTAAGCCTTTCAGAAACTAAATTTACATAGAGTACACATGAGCAGTTGAAGCAAACCCAAGTTTCATCAATAATAACTTTGACATTTAAATGTAAATGTAATAGCCTACATGTACATACATGCAAATCATAATGTAATTTCAGTCTGGACAGCATTTCTACAATTCAGAGGTGTTGTGGATCAGTGGATAAGTCCCGGACTGTGAACCATGAGGTCCAGGGTTCGAATCCCACCGCACCACTAGCGTCCTTTGGCAAGACGTTAATCTACATTTGCCACTCTCCACCCAGGTGTTAAATGGGTACCCGGTAGGATGCGAAAGTTAATGTCGTTTGTTTAGCAATTTGAGCGCCACTGTGCTGCTCTTGCTGGAATACTCCCCAGGGAGCGGATAAAGTGCACGCATTGTGTGCGGGCATGTCAGAATCCGAGGACCGGGGTAATAATAGTATCGTGGTATGTAAAGCGCTTTGATATTAGTTTACTTCTGAAAAGCGCTATATAAATAGACGTTATTATTATTATTATTATTCTATCTCTCTTTGGTTTTGGAAAGTATGGCAGATGGATATTGGAAGAGGGGAAGCAAGGAGTTATCACAGTTCTGTGATAACTCTTTGGGTGACCGTGAAGTGAGAGACATGTAAACATGTACAAGCACAATGCACATTTTTGCTATTAAAAGAGGCTTTAACTAACTCTTGCACATCATGTAGATTTCCAAGGAGGTGAACTTCAAGAATCAAAGCCATTTTAGAAACTTACATACATGTATGTATTTAAATTCGCAACTTGCAAGTGCATTGCTTCCTTGTGTAGTCTACATAATCAAGACCTTGTCTAATGTATTAGTACATGTAAATTACATACATTGTACATTGTACAGTATAAATGTGTACGTACATGTATAGTTTTGAAGTGTATACTTTATAAAAGTAAAGAAAATCCAAAAAATTAAATAAATAAAAAACAGAACAATTCAAAAACAAAATACAGTCTGGCTCCTTGCTAAATAGAAAGAGGTTGTACACCAGGGATGCTACTTTATAGAACTGATAAAAAAGTAGGAAAAATCCATCTAGAATAGGCCCTTGTGTACATAAAAAGTGGTTTTCTATGGCTAAAAATATGTTGAAAATGTAGGAATTCCTACTTTTGTCTGAAAAGTGGCATCCCTGATACACATACATGTACATGTATGTACAAAGTCTCCAAACCCAATAATAGAGTTTTCGTCTGCATTGAGAGAGCTGGAAATTATTTCATCTGGAACGGAAGCCAAGACAAAACCTTAATAAGTTTGAACTGACCAAGTATTTGATTTTCAAAGACTTTATAATTGACCTCATTTTAATTCACTCACCTGCATGAGTAAATTTGCCCTCTTTCTGGCTTCAGAACTAAGAAAGATTAGGTTGTTTCACAACAAATTCAACACAGAATACACAATTGCAGTATGCCAATAGGAACAATTTGTCCATGTACACAATACAATAGAATGGATGGTCTCTATTCTCTATCAAATGTAAAACAGTTTTACAATGTACATCATACAAGTACTGTACATGTACACTGTAAGTTAAATATAATAGGGGTCCTGAACAACAAAGGAATTTCTAAATTTGTTCCAACTCACCTCAAAATGAAAGATACACTGTACAGTATACACAGTTCTTTTGGACTGCACCCCCCCCCCCCCCTTCCTCCCATTTCCTCCTATACCCTATGGAATCCCATTTTATTTCCTCTTCACAACCACCGAACCACACCTACAGTACAATCTATATGTATATATATTTTTTCTTGGCATCTCATTCATTATACTTGGAGCAGTATATCATCTGTTTGGAGCCAGAAGGGCGTTAACTCTTTACAAATGATGGGACTTAAAACACCCTTCCAGCTCCAAACAGACGATATGTACATGTAGGTGACAGGTTTTTGCGAATCCCATTCCACATAATGGAGACCCTTGAGAGGCCACTGAGAGACTCATAATTGGCAAGATCTCTCAGCAGTCTCCAAGACCAGATAAAAATAGTGTCTACACATGGCCCTTCTAAAAACCCTTGAAAGATCATTGAAAGACCAAAAAGTAATTTTCCAGCAAATTTCTCTGTGGGACCTTGAAGATTGCCGAATGTTCACTGAGAGACTAATAAGACTATTGAAAGACCCCTGAAAGATCATCTGACATACTCCCTGAGATCTTCGAGAGATCAATAAAGATCTCTGAGAGGTCGACTGATTGAGCCCCCTGAGAGAACAACTGAGATCTCTGAGGTCTGTCAAATCTTGCTGATCTTACAGTAGTCCTCCAGCGATCTCTCAATAGTTTTTCAGTGATCTTTCATGCAAATTATGGTCTCTCTGCAATCTTCATGTAAGTCTTTCACTGGTTTCTATAGGTTTTCACTCGTCTTTCAATGATCCCTCAATGATCTCTCAATAATCTATCAGTGATCTTCTCCAAAAATGTGGCAATCCTTGAGAGACTGTCGAAAGATAATTGAAAGACTAGCAAGACCCTTGAGCACTCATTGAGAGACTGCTGAAAGACTGCTGAAAGATTACTGATAGATCATTTTCATGAAAGACTGCCGAAAGACTATTTTGAACCTTTTCAATTTTTTTTTAGACCATGATATTCACTGAAAGATTACATAAATTTTAAGAGTCATGAAAGACCTCAGAGATCATTGAAAGTTCACTGAAAGATCATTGAGAGATCCGTCAATTTTTTGCGGTGTTTCAGTGGTCTTTCAGAGGTCTTGCCCTATGTGGAATGGACCCATTTCAAGTTTACAAGCATTTATTCATCAATCATCATCATCACAATTATTCTGCTACATGTATCTTCAACATGTTTATACTAAAGCAGAATATGAATAGTCCTTCAAATGATGCAAAAATTAAACAAAGATCACACCAATAAATACAATGTATAGTAGTACATATCTGTCCGCTTTAATAAATTATCCAAAGAACTTTTTTTTAATACCCAGTGTTTTATTCAGAGCGGCAGCTCAACAAAAGTTTATTGCAATTTTTTTTCAATTGAAATATCATACAAGCTTTCTCTATCTTTTTTTTAAATATTGTGTATTCTAGACTACTATGGAGGGCTTGCCCGTAAAAAAAAAAAAAAAAAAGCAACAACGGTACTTACTGTACAGGACAAAATGTATCCAAATCCCCAAATTTCAGCCACAAGAGTTAGAGATTTCCACTGGACCAAAAATGAAACTCAAAACAAGCCCAAACAAAATAAAATTACAGGACTGAGAGGTCTGAATTCTGTGATAACTCCTTGGTCTGAAACAGAGTGGTCCTTCAATCTAGCAAGTCTGTTATAAGCTACTGAAATCCTTGGATCTGATTGGCTGAGAGCAAATTTTTCGGATAAAATATCTGACAAGTCCTTTCATGAAACGCCCCCCAGATCCAAATTCACGAATGATAATGGGGCAGACAAGTACATGTCTTTGTAATGTAAACTGGCATCCATAGGTAAATACTGTACGCATTTCAGTCATTCCATCTTTATATGGCCCTGAACTTGTATGAGTTCTTGAACTTGCAACACAAAAGCCTTGGATTTTTAGAGTGACCCTTTACAAATACAACAAAGCAGTGATTATTATTTGGTTTGTGTGCACAATGTTTAATGAAGTAAATAACAATCACTCAAGGAGGTACATTGTATGGAGTTGTACTGTAGTCTATGCTTTCAGACTCCATGTAGTGCTTATACACAGGGAGTCAAAGAAATCTGACCTCATGCACATGTACATGTACATGTAGTATAAACACAGATGCCCGCACAGAAATCCCAACATTCTTTCTTCTAGAATGTTCATATTTCTTCAGAATTTTTGTATTACAATTTGAATGACAGTATGTAGATTTCTATTAAGTAGTAATATGTACATGTACATGTAGGTCTACATACATGTATGTAAATCTTGAGAATAGTTTCAAAAGTTCTGCAATTCAGCTTTAACAGAACAAAGAATAAAAGATACATGTACGTAATAAATAATTGAAAATAAACCCATAGACCAGTGGAGCGTTTCATCAAGCGTTTTGTCAGTGATTATTACCAACAAATGTTATAGGCCTACATGTAAGCTACTGAAATCCTTGCATCTGATTGGCTGAGAGCAAATTTGTTAGTAAAAATCACTGACAAAATGCTTGATGAAACGCTCCCCTGTACACCAAAAATGTACATAAAATAAACTTGTTCTGATTTTCACAATATGCTGACAGCTCATCAAAAATTAATCATCAACAATTTTCTAATTTCAGTAAAGATGTACAAATACATGTACATGTAGGTCTAAACTTTTTTAGAAACATTTTGGAGATCGGGCAAACCGGCATCAAAATGAAATCTGGGTCTTTGAAGCCAGACTACTGTAAGTACATGAGCAAGGGTATAGTGCATTACCCTTTATCTAATAGTGTATTACAGTGTCTTTGTTTACTGATGGAGTGAGATGTTTAATGATGTACTCAGCAGGGCCTACATGTGTACATGTGTAGTTTTGGTCAATAAGAGTCTGAGGATAACAAATCATGAGTCTACATGTCACACTAAATAACACATTATCAATGAATGAAATGGGCCAAGAAGGAACTGATAGTATAAAGTTTGTACTCTTCTGTAGTTTGTATATTCTCCCTATAAACCATCCTTTCTAATACACCAATTTGCACAAAAGTAGAAAAAGAAAAGAAAAAGAATGAAATTTGAAAGAAAAAGGACATAATACATGTAGGGTAATAAGGAATAAGAAAAACTGAATCATTCAATCTGTATGCAGTGGCAGAGATTTGTTACGCTATTCTATTCATCAGGGTGGGTTGGGGGGGGGGGGGGGGGGGGGGGGGTACCTACATGTATTATTAAGTTCCCCCCCCCCCCCCCCACCCTGAAAAGAATTTCCTGCATATCCATGCTTCTCCATGTAGACAGTACTCTTTTTTCTTTCTCTTCTTTTGTGTTGAGAAAAAACTGAATTCAGCTTGATATTACAGTACCACAGGCTTCATGGAAATGAAGAGTAGACCAAAAGTCATGCTGAATATTGTTAACCCTCTATGGCAATGAGAATAGAAACAAAGAATGCATCCATTATATAGGTCTTGAACCCTAATTACCATCACAATGACAATGATGCCCTTAGTGGAAGCTTGGAACAGCTGAACAGCCTAGACTTGGAGGAACAAAGAAAAAAAATAGGGTCTTATAGTCCTGCCCTTAGTCTACACCTGGTATTAAAGCTCTTTGTTGGGATTATCATTGAGTTTTATCAGTAATGATGCTCAACAATGCATCCCATAATGTTTGGACCATTAGCGCCATTACATGAACATACTATAAAATGGTAATTTAGGAAGAGCAGAGAGTGAAAAGGAACAAAAGTTTTTCAATGTACAGTAGTTTTGAATCTCCAGGAATGATATCTAGACCCTTTGGCCTTTTTAATACAAACAATAATCAATTCATAGAAATTTTGATGAAAAAAAAAGGATTTTGAACCTCTCAATGTGTTGCCAATTTAGGGATTTTATAGCTTAATCTTGTTTTAAAAATTTGTGACATCAAATGCAATATGGTCATGCAACAAATCATGCATCTGGTATAATTTTTAGAGCTCTGAATCAAAAGTTATTCAACCAAACCACAAAATGTGGTAAATTATCTTGAAAGGGATTTAGGAAATATACATGTAACTGTTTGTTGACCACTACACAGCGTTATATCGCACTATTATCTTGTTCATTCACACTACACAGATCTACCATATACATGTACCAAAGAAACACCTGCCTCAGTCCCCCCCCCCCCCCAGCTTATTCATATTTCTATAGTATCCATGGCAACCGAGCAAAACATTGTATCACAACAATCGCTGAAAAATGGGGGACTTGTGCGATGTACATGTTGCTGAGAGTGCATTCTTCATATTTAAGCTTACTGTAAAAAGAGGGATATCTACATGTAAATTGAAAACACAAATTTGTGGGGTTTTCAACATGTACTACCATAGGCCTACATTGAATGATTTATTGACTTTTTCTTCATTTTAAGCAAAATACCAAGAAAAGGTAATAATTTCTGCATGCTGCTATTGAACAAAGCACAAATTCTTCCCCTGTATCGTATTAGATACTACATGTATGTACATCAATGTTATCCATTTCGAGACAATTTATAGGGAGCTACAGTATTCTGAAATCTATGCAAGTGCTGTACATGTACATATATTAGTATTAAAGGTCAGACAAAAAAAAAAGAAATTCAAATTATGCCATTTCTTTTGAGTCAAGAAAAATAAAATGTTACTAAATTATTGTTATCATTTTGATACAAATGTACATGTACTTAGATGCAAATTACATGTACATGTATGTACAAAGCCTTTTCAAATTGTTATTTATCGCATAGACTACTCGCACAAAATTTAGGGCTACAAAAAAAAAAGAGTGCATGGCTCTGATCATGGGGACACTTTTAGTGCTCTGTAACTTCATCCCATGATTATTTAATTTTGTTTGTTTACAGGATAATAGGCAATCATATTTGGGAGACCTACATGTACATGTAGTAAAGAGTACGAGGAAGCTTACCAAACCATAGCTTTTTTCATATTAAAGTTTATTTTTCTTGGTACACCACAAATCATGAAATATCACTCATATTTGTACAATAAAATGTTACATAGGAAACACACTTAATATTTTCGTGTCAGGTGTTATGAATTCATGTAAACATGGCTATTACTTTCACCCAGCAATTCGTGGGAAGAATTTAATTCTCGATACCCCAAATACGCAATTTCGCCAACAGATGGCGTTTGTCATGCAAACCACGCATGCGCAGTGCTGACAATATCCCGATTGGGTCAACAAGTGTTTGTCTTTTTGCATGTTATGAACGTAAGATGACCTCGCGGCGATACAGTGTGGTGTCAATGTTATGAACCTACATGTACTTGTAATAATTCACAAGAAAAGTAATCTTTATGTATTAAATTGTATGGCTTCGAGAGTGATGAAAGATTTCTGTTGATGATTTAAATGACACTGGATTTTGTCAGATTTCCTAAAATGCATCCCTTTGTTCACTTTCCACTTTCACCCTTTCACTCTTCATTACGTTCATAACCCTGACACGAAATTTTGCATAACATTGTAGCATAATATAGGTGAGGGCAGTGTACCTTTACTGATTAAAATGTTGGTTTTTTAAATCATATTAACTAAAGCCCTTCCTGGTGTATTGGATTATTCTCTTTCTAAGACAGCTTTTGAAGTAATTTGTTCCATGGTTTGAGGACGAGGAAGAAACATTGTCTGGTAGAGTGCACAATTCTTAATACGTTAAAACTCTGTGTCAGTTTTGGGTTCATGCCGTATCATAACTGTGTTTGCAACATTAATGCCTCTTTGATCACATGAATTGAAGGCCTACCTGGAGTGTACTGGATTATCCTCTTTCAGTTGAGACTGCTTTTAATAGAAATAATTTCTAGGTTTGGAACGTGGAAGAATTTTGAGTGGTAGAGAGTGAAATCTAACGTTCATAGCTCGGTGTCAGTATTGGGTTTCGTCATATCTTCACTGTATTCTATGATTCACGTGTTGGGAGGGCAGTTTGATATTATTTTTGAGGTACATTTTAATAAACAATTCATTTTAGTTTCCACAAGTGAAATTAACCAAGTGGTATTATTGCATACACCGGACACCAAGTTATAAACGTAAGATTTTTGAATTTGTGAACTTTGGTGACTTGTTGCCAAATGTTGATGAAAGCTGGAGGTTCAATTTCTTCAGGTGTCTATACTGCCATGTTAGAACATCAACTTCATAACACCTTCCCTGTCTCTCAGTGAGTTTGAAATTTTGCCTCATATGTACATGTACATGTAACACTAGTGTCCCTAGATCAGAGCCATAAGAGATAAAGTAATGTACCTTTGAACACCCAAATGAAACCTGATACAAGTACATTTAGCTCCTTAGCTACATGTAGTAATAGAAGGGGAATTCCCCCTCCTC
The DNA here is from genome assembly GCA_025617745.1 of Heliocidaris erythrogramma. Lineage (NCBI taxonomy): Eukaryota > Metazoa > Echinodermata > Echinoidea > Camarodonta > Echinometridae > Heliocidaris > Heliocidaris erythrogramma. The sequence continues at coordinate 46,700,650 of CM046863.1, read as the reverse complement.
CCTCCTCTCCTCACCCCCCCCCCCAACTTCTTTTTTTTCTCTCGAGATCTCTCTCTTCTCTCTCTCTCTCTCTCTGTCTTACATATTGAATTCCCTTCATTTTCTCAAAGAGCAACGCTCTGCCTTTGGCAAACCCAACTAATCTTCCATCCATAACACATCTAAATGTATTCCCAACCATTATCCAGCTTACTGTATTGTAGACTACTTCAAATAAATTTCCGAATGACAATTTAAAAAGAAAAATCCCAAGGCAAACAGGGGGTGTGGCCATTTCAGCACCCCCCCCCCCCACACACACACACACACGTCAACATTTTCCTTTTTATTTTATTTTATGATTATTAAAGTCCGTTTGAAGAAAGAAAAATATTGATGGATAATAATGCACATTTTAATACGCTACACTGCTCACAATGCGTAGATCTACATGTACTTGGTTCCTGGACAGCACGACCAACGGATAAAACGACCACCCACCATGGACAGCTCCACCCATCGAGTTATCCCCGGTGGGGTGCCTCGCCCAACAACTCGACCCACTTTTTGTTTGTCAATTTTTATGAACTAAATTCACTCAATTTACAATGAATTACCATTTAAGTGGTGAATTATAATTAAATTTATATATTCATGACGGGATACACGGAAATTGTGGACTTTTTTAGAGTTTATTTTTCCTTCACAATGAGAATACTTGATAAAGGACTCACCGCCAAAGAGTAAGTTGATTTTTTGAGCCAAGAGTCACTGTACTGACAGAAAATAATTTTTAATATATACATGTATCTCTACATAACATTTCCTTTCCCTGGGTAAAAACTAAGGGTGTTTTCTGTTTTAGAATTACACACTGTATAACTGAGCATAAAAAATGATAAATATTTCATGCATTACTTCCGACACCAAGGTGTCTGCTAACTCTAGGGCCAGGACAGGCCAGGAAACGCCACCAACAAAGGCGCCTTTGACCTCGGCGGCCGCGCTCCCTGCGTGTGTGCGATCCTGTATGACGGGGAGCCCTATGAAATTAAAAAGTGCAAGAATTTCTTTTATATTCTGTTTTATACCCTTAGAAAGACCTTTACCCAGGGAAAGGAAAGGTTATATTGAATGTAAAGATAAATATCAAATAAGTATTTTCTACCAATGCAGTGATAAAATCAACCCAACTCTGGAATCTTTGGGGGGTCGGGTCCTAATATCGAATAGGCCTATTCTCATTGCGAGGGAAAAAATAAATTCTCAAAAAGTCAGTGTTTAACATACTCATCATGGCTATATAATATTGTAAAATGAGTGAATTTAGTTCATGAAAATTGAAAAACAATAAAGTGGGTCGAGTTGTCCGGTGAGGTAATGTGGGCAACTCGACTCGGACAAGTTATCCAGGGTAGGTGGTCTGGTTGTCCAGGGTACATGTAGGTGTGTGTGTGTAGTTGGGTTTTTACAGACGTGTATCAATCAGATATGATTATTTACGTCTGGGACCGACCTTTAAACGTCACCATCCGAAAGACGTGATTCAGTCTCGAACCTGAGTCCGCTGAATCAGTTTATAACTTCCACTGGTAGCTGGATTACAGGCGCACGCCACAACGCCCAGACCAGGTGGTCTGGTTGTCCAGGTTGGGTGGTCTTGTTACCCAGGGTCGAGCTGCCCGTTGGTCGGCTGTACGGTGCCAGCCCAGGTCCCAGGAGTGATGGTGTTTAGTGTGCTTGTAATAACACTAACACTAACACTATTAACCGTCAACAGTACACAACTGCAACTGGAAAAGACTACGGCAAACCCGGAGAATAGGGAACCAGACACGCGTGCTGTATTCAATACTGTGTCACGCCTGACGCGCATCTCTTGACGTAATATATAGTTTAAAACCGTACCGTCACACACAGTGTTGAATAGAGCACGCGCGTCTGGTCCCCTATTCTCCGGGTTTGCCAAGTCAAGGCTGCAATAATCTTCAGAAGTTGCACCCAAAATAGAAGAATAAGAAGAAGAGAGTGGCGGGCCTGCACTGCAGGACAGTGTCATCCCCGAGCAACATACACGTTGCACAACAAGAATGACAGAGCATGCAGCGCAAGGCTTGGCTAGAGACTCAGTTCTGGGAGCTACTTGCAATCCATGAGTGACCTAGAGAGAGCAGCTCCCGTAGGCGTCGGCGTAGGAAATGAATGCTCCCAACACGTCCGAATGATCACTCGCACTGCACGCACTCACTCACACTCAGTCAATGGGTATACACTCAATGGCAATATGCTCCACACGTACACCGACTGTCTCGCATAGATACCTCAATAAGTCAATTTGGAAAAATTACCATAGGCATGAGGATTATTTAAATAATACTTGAACAAATAGCATAGAATGTCATATTACTAAATTTCAGAAATATGATAAATTATCGTTATATTTACCTCCATTTCAACATGAATTTGTTCCATTTTAGTCTCCTTAGATACGAAACGCTACTGACGAGATCGCCATTTTTAGTAAGTGTTCATGGCTACGTCCATTTTTTTAAAGGGGGCGGGGTATGGGTACGGGGAATGTTATCAAAATTTTAGCTAATTTACCTAATCTACTCAGGGTACTCCAGTAAATATGATAAATTTCATTTCTAATCAGCTAGCAATAATACGATTACTATTTCAATCTTGATTTAACTGGTAAGGTAATTAAAAAAGTACTTAGTTATATTTATTACTAAATTTCGTCCCTCAATATTATTAAGTTTTTTAAAGTCCCTTAATAATTTGGTAGTCAGCTGATACGTACCACCACAAGATGGCAGTCTTTCTCTCCTAATTTCTTGGATTCACTGCATTATAAAAAGAGAGATCCTTTCATTCACTCTTTGAAAACGAAAGTAAAAATCACTGACAAAACGCTTGATGAAAAACGCTCCCCAGCGGCGGGAGACCAAACATCCCCGACACAAACTTGCTTGCTTGTCAGATACTTATACATCAGTCACACTATAAAAGAGAGCGACACCACTCATGAGGGCAGGGCGATACCATACCGAACAATCGAATTGTTTGGTGGTGAGACTGATGTATCTGTAAAGCACTATAGAAAATCGTATAAGAACCTTTATTTTTCATCGGAATCGTAGAAACTACATCATTGGAGAATCTTTGGAAACAAAAATAGCAACGCAAATACCAAGACTGGACATCATTTTATTTACCCATGACCCGAGGGCGCTGCTAATTAAGGCATGAAAACTAACACTCCGAGCCCATTATTAGTCCTTCTACTACAACTCTTCCTCGCTTGATATTATAAGTTTTCTGAAGCACTTCGGTGTCCGATCATTGACAAGTGAAACAGGGGAGAGGATCATAGATCAGACCACAAAACGTGGTAAATTGTCTCAAAAAGATTAATACAGGGGTGACCCGGATCCCGTAGACAATAATCCAAAGTAGCATCTTTAGGTTACTATATATTAGGCCAAATAAAATTGATTCCTGGTTTCTTGCATGTCTCCTCATCGTTCCCCCCTTTTCCATATTTTTGGTTATTTGATATTTTTTTATTAGACATGAATGAAAAAAACAAAATTTGATGAAACCTAGACAACGAGAATAACAAATATCATTAATAATATACGGTACAGTTTCAACTTGTTTTTTGAGGTTTTGTTGTGCGTCGATGCATACAATTTCATTTCAAAGATATTGTGTGGACATTAACCCAATAGCATTTGAGTGTGAGAAAAAAAAAATCACAATATCAATAATAAGGAATTCCCTCCTCTTCTGACGAGAAACTATGATTCAATTTAATTTGGAATTAGTATCATTATGCACATGATTGTAGGCCAGTGGCGTACCGGGACCTTGGCGTCAAGAGGGGCAAAACTTGTGAGGAAATGATGAACGGAAACTGTGTGTAGGGAGATCCGTATTTTTCTTCTCGCCAACCCTTCAAAAGTCGCTCGGGGGGGGGGGGGGGGGGGGGGGGGGGGGGGGGGGGGGGGGGGTATATGTTGTTTTTCCCCATCCCTCCAAAACTCGCTCAGTGTGTGTGTGTGGAGGGGGGGGGGGTTACAAGATTTTATGGTGTCCAATTCTCTGGCAAGCAAAAAAATAAATAAATAAATAAAGGTTCTAAAAGCAAGGTGGGGGGGGGGGGGGGGGTATATACTTTGGGGGGGGGGGGGGTGGTTGGGTAAAAAGTTGTCGGGGGGGGGGCAGTCTGCCCTTTGCTCCCCCCCCCCCCCCCCATTGGGTACGCTCGTGATGTAGGGGCATTCTTTCTGTGATCTGCTTTATTAAAGGAAAATTCCATCAGAATCAGAAAAAAATTAAAGAAACAAATCAGTGCAGGTTTGAGCACATACGATAATAAATAAGAAAGTTATGAATTTTGAACTTGTTATCAATCAAACACAAAAACCGTAGGTAACTCCGTGACGTATTTTGCGAGCTTCTCTTCCATTTGCTTTCATTTACCCCCAAACCATGATTAATCTTAAATTTTCTCTAAAGAAAATATTCAATCATATTCATGTACCTTTGATTAGATATAATATTTGCTCATATGTTTCTTTTTACACAAAACCTGCATGAAACAAATCTATTCCTTCATCAAAAAGTAAGAAAATGAAAATTTATGGAATTTTCTGTACTGAGCAAATTGGAGAGGAGCTCGCAAGATATACGTCACGGGGTTGCCAATATGTGTTCGATTGATTACAACTTCAAAACATTCATAACTTTTAGTATTTCTTATCGGATTTTGCTCAAACTTTGACTAGTCGGTTTCTCTCATTTTTCTGCTTCTATTCATATCAACTTAATACCAGGGTGTACCTTCCCTTTAAATAAGTACTGAATAATATTATAGGCATGAGTAGTCTACACTATAGGCAAAAGTAGCTGGAGATTCCACTTTTGAAACAAACTGTACACAGTCACTATACTGGGATCGTGTAACATACTCTCTGTGTATAACTTTGCGACGTTCTTTTCAGTTTGATTTATATTAATTTCATTTCGATCAACAAGATAAAGCATTGTCATCAGCGACTTTGAACCATCCAGTTGTTGTGGACAAAGTGCATGTGCATGGGCCCCGATAAAATAATGTAATATTCCCCCCCCCCCAACCCGCTCATTTAGAGGGGATGTAGCCTCACATCCCGCTCGGTCGCTGAACTTTATCCCCCACCCCCTATCTCTCTCTCTCTCTCTCCCTCTCTTTCTCAGTCGGTTACTACAATTGAATTGAATATTTCATTTTAAAAAACTTCCTATATTTAGAAGGGAATAAAAGAAAACCATGGTGGTGATTATACGAAACCCGGATCCAGGGGAAGGCTCTAAAGTTCAGAGTTCTGGGTCAAAGTCTCACTTTTTCGCCTCATCGTCATAGAAACGTGAAGCCGATCGCTAATGACGTCATAATTTTTACTCACGATGGTTCAATCTGTCACGCGCGATAGGTGAACAGGTGGATGCCCGCTACCCGTAACGGTACTCTAATCCATAGTCATAGAACGACACACTTCTATAAATCTATTGATCGGAGGTTTTCGAGTTCCAGGATTTGGAAGTATTTCTATTTACCTCACATACCCCCCTTTCATCCATCGATAGGATATGTAATTTCCTCTTTGGATATAAGATCTGGACTTGTATGCAGCGCAAAGTGGAATAGGGGTGGAATATTTGGACCGCTGGAGCTTAGTTTTGGAAGAAGGAATACTCTCTGCCGTCATTAAAACCCGGTGCATTGGCTTTTCATGAGTTGTCAAACTGCTGACTGGATTAAATATTTGGATTAATTGTTGTGTTTTTGATCAGTTGAAAGTGGAATGGACATTGAAATTATCATCTTGAGAATGTATTTAAGTTGATTTTGACAATTTTAGGCATCGGAAAGAGAGCAAACGATAAATCGAAAGGTAAGCAAGTTCTCACAATTGGTATCCCCAAGTCTGCCCTGGCAAGACCATAATGTGACCAGTGATAATTCACAAAGTGTCCTCAAGTAAGTGTTATCTGAGACACTTATGAGACACAATGATGAGCTAAATGTTGAAGAACATTTACATACAAAGATCAATAAGGCAAACAGACTAATGAATTTAATCAGACGAACCCAAATAGAATACGCTCATGCTGTGTGGAGCCCCCACCTTAAGAACCATATAGATGCTTTGGGAAATTTCCAACGAAGAACAACTATAGATTAGTCCCAGAGTTAAAGGAGCTGTCTTATGCACAAAGATTGAGGAAGTTGAATATCCCTGCTTAGCTTACAGGAGGGCTCGAGGCGATATGATTGAAACGTACACAATTTTTAATAAATATGATTCTGGTGTAACACCAAATCTTGAATTACAATCCAGAGATCAGACAAGAGGATATAGTAAAAAAAAAATGTTTATTCCTAGGACCAAAACTCTATGTACGAATACGTAAACCATGGAATAATCTTCACAACGACACCATTACTGCCCCGAGTGTGCACAGTTTTGAAGTAACTGTGAAACAATCTGTGAAAGTGTGATTATAACGATTGTAACTTGAATTTTAAACTATATTTCGACGGTTTTTGGCAAAAATAAATAGTTGTTAATAATACTTGTCCCAGTTCAACCCCAAAAGGAATTGACCAATATGAATTTTTACGATTTTTATGTGGACCAAAAGATATTTCCATGTAATATGTCTATAGATTATGACTGATAAAAGCTCATTTTCCTTACACACACAAAAAGCAACCGGGATGAACTGGGAAAAGATGTCCCAGTTCAACCCGAGAGTAAAAAAGACACAACAAATGCCTGCAAAATATTAGTGTTGGTATTTATCGCTAAAGATAATATTGCAAATTATAGGGTCATATGAGACTTATATGCTGAATGCGGGGTGTTCACTATAGCAAAGTGGTATACTTATTAAATATTTGACAATGAATGATGAAAAATAGAACAAAAAGTGGTCAAAAAAAAGAAAGAAGGGAAGATTAAACCTACAAGCAAAATCGCAGAATTGCTGTGGATGTATATTTGTGACCATTGATAGTTAAGACCTTTCGTAGGTTTCAAACAAATTTATAAGTTGGACTACTGTAATGGTCTACTGTATGGGATCCCTGACTGTCAAATATCGAGACTGCAAAGAGTTCAAAACACTTGTGCAAGGCTGATTAGTGGCTGTTCCAAATTCACCCGTATCACCCCGATTTTGAGAAACCTACATTGGCTACCTGTTCGCCAAAGAATAGCTTTCAAAATCTTGCTTATTGTATATAAGGCGCTTTATGGTCAGGGCTCCTATGTACATCAGAGAATTGCTGAATTTCAGAGTCAATCAACATAATCGAAACCTGCGCAGTTCCCAAGATACTCTGCTTCTCCAAATCCCATTCGTAAAAACAAAAGTAACACTGGGTGATCGTGCATTTGCTTGTGCAGCCCCTAAACTCTGGAATAACTTGTCATTGGAAGTCAGGAAATCACCATCTGTTAATATGTTTAAATCAAAACTCAAAGCATATCTATTCAATTAATAACAAGCATATCAGGAGCTCATGCAGCGCAGTAGAATATATACAAATTGTTGGATAGTTACTGGGCTTTATAAATGTATTATTATTATTATTATTATTAAATATTTGTTCAGTTTTTTATATGATGGAATGCAAAGGACAGTATTGTAAACACTCCATTGTACACTCATTAGTGTTATCATTGTTATTGCTACAAAATCCATCTTCATCCACATTAAGTACAACAGGATATTACCTTTTTTAATTGAATTGATGTTGTTTAAGGTCATTGCTATGGTAACAGTCACCAATGAGCAAACGTCCAAGGTCAAAATCAAGCAGCTTGCATTGTGTTGCCTCTGGTGGAGAGACTTATATCACATTATATCGACAAGCTTTGATGACCATGACTAATCGTGATCAGGGTGCGTGAAAGGATGATTTAAAATAGAAATGAATGATATTACTCTACCCCCTTCAGACAGTATTTGAATTCATTGTATAGCTATGCGATAAGTAATTCAATTTTCATAGTATGAACATCGTATAGCGAAACGTATGCTTGAAATCTCTATTTAAAAAAAATCAGCATCTCTTTGAAGTCCTTTTTATCAACGAGTTAACTTCGCTGGGCTTATCGTATGTGTGCACTTATGTGACCGATCAGCTGTAATTTTGTGTGCTCCATCGCTGTCCACTTTATAACCTAATAAAAAACATATGGTGTCAGCTGACTTCCCCAAAACCTTTTTCTTTCAAGATGAAATGAAATTAAATTGTGAAAAAAATTGTCACAAAGCAATTGGAAAAGGGTGGATTATATAGCACATAAGAATTGCTGTACGCTGTAAATGTAAGGTCTTGGAATCACGAAAATGATAAGAAATTGACTTAGTCCTGCTGAGAGTCACATGCACTGCACACAGAAATGTGTATATTGGGCTACACACAAATGTTTGGCCCGAACAGTCCAGCTGTTTCTTCTCATATTTTGAATGTGGGAGCATTTGAAGAGCACTCAGACCTTTTCAGGGTACATGTCTACTATGATAATCTTCCAAACTAACATAAAAAGAATGAGAAAGCTCACAAATTTTTTTTTTTTACCTTTCCAAGAACTCAACATTCCCTGTAAATACGATGTTGTAGTCCTGTCTGTACGATGATTCTTTACAACGTTTCTCGTACAACTTTTTTGTAGTCTGAACAGGGTAAGAGTAAGTCTTTTTGTTGTTGCTATAATGCAATATGATGGCAGTGATGGATCAGCAGAGGTATTGTTATGTGGTTTTACACTTTTAACATTTGACTTACTGAGATTAGGAATCTATGAAAGGGCTGTCAAAAAACAGAAATGAATATGACTGCTGAGCACCAGAATGACACAAACTCATATACTGTACTTTTACATAATGAAAAATTAAATCCTTCTTCTTACAATGTAGCTCTCGGTGACCTAGCTAGATGAACAATTTTTAAAGTTAGTTTGAGCTATGCAATATGATGGCAATGATATGGATTGGAAGAGTCTTCATGCAGTTGAGGAGCCATGAAAAGACTATCAGGGGAGCGTTTCATCAAGCGTATCGTCTGTGATTTTTACCGACAACTGTTATAGGCTACTGAAATCCTTGCAACTGATTGGCTGAGAGCAAATTTGTCAGTAAAAATCGCTTGATGAAACGCTCCCCAGAAAACAGAAATGGATACTGCTGAGAGCCAGAAAGGCATAAAGCTATAACACCCTTTAGGCTGACGTTAGATGAAGGATTTTATTGTGTCACCTTATATATAAATATTTCAATTTTTATAGATGTGATAATAAAGAATCCCTTCCTTGTATGAAAATAAGTTACAATAATGATGATTTTACATGTTCCATATGGAGTCAAACCATGTTTTACATTATCAAAAAAAAGCAAAAAAATGAAATATATGATATTTCATATAATAAAATACATAAGGAAAAGCGAGTGCATGACATCATCGGTTCACTCATTTGCATACCGCCCATGTTATGCATATCACTGTTTCATGAAATAATGCAAAACTTCAAAATGCCGTAACTTTCTTACTTTACATCCGATTTCAGTGAAAATTTCACCGTTACGCTTGTTTAATTTTACTCTATTTATTCAAATCAACTTGATTTTAGGGTGGACTTGGCCTTTAAAAGACAATTGGGGAGAAAGTTAAAAGAGGAGTAATTGAGAGAGAGAGAGAGAGAGAGAGAAGTGAAGTAAGAGAGAAAAAGGGGGAAGAGAGTAGAGAGACAGAGAGAAGAAGAAAGAAAGAGAGTGAAAGAGAGAGAGAGAGAGATGGGGATATGATTGCAAACATGCATGTGTCAATAATGTACACACCCCTACCTAGCCTCTAATCGTGCATAATACAATGCACAATACAATACATAGCTACCTGCAAAATCCAGTTACATTGTCTGTAAAGTTTCTAGACCCTTTTCTATTATAGTTCCTTATTTCTGATGCCATCAATCATTTTTTATAACCCCGCCAATCGAAGTTTGAAGGGGGTATGTACGGTCGGTCGGTCGGTCCGTTGCACATCTTGCGCATCGAACTATATACCTCCTCATTTTCGAGCAATAATCGTGAGATTTGCCACACACATTGGTCTTGGGATGAAAATGTGCAAGACATATTTTTTTCATGTGTCGGAAATGCGTTGCCATGGTAACGGCATATTTCTGGTAGTAAATCAGGTTGAAATCTTTCGGATCGAACTACTTCCTCATTTTTCGAGCAATGCTCATAAAATTTGGCACACACATTTGTCATGGGATGGAGATGTGCAAAATGCGTTGCCATGGTAACGATATATGGCAATAAACCAAGAAAATATTGCAGATCAAACCACTTCCTCATTTTTGGAGCAATGCTCAGGAAATTTGGCACACACATTGGGGTGGGGGTATTAATCACCTTCAGTGATATTTTGGTTTGTTCAGTTACCAATGTGAAGCATTTCTTAAAGTTCAGTCTGCAAGGAAGTTCTCTTTCTTAATAGTGTCTTTCTTTGTGCAAAGTAAACTTTGATGCTCAGGTATCAAGGTACCGGTAGGTTAATTAGCCTACTAGGTATAAAATTGGAAGTTAAGCATTATTAGAAATGTGCATTTTCTTATGATAAATCAGTTTAGTCTGTTGAAGTAAGGAGTATCCTTTGAGCGCTTTGGTAGAAGTGACAACTCGATTTGGTTGAGTTAAAGCGATGGTACCCTGAAAACTTTTATGTATACACAGTTATATATAGTTATTTTTGTGATTTGAACCTGCATGTGAGAATAGATTCCAACGTTGAGCAGTTACAAAGTTAATTATTGACAGAAGTCGAGCAGCAAGTCAACATACTCCCTGATGTTGACACTCGTCGCTTAGATACTGACAACAACCTCTCTGTCATGTACGAGTCCATGTGCATTCTTCTGAGTTTGCCATGGTTTATGTTTTCAGTCTGTCCATAAACGTCTGTGTTATTATCTCAGTTTTGTGTTATATCTTTCTTTTGTTCAAGTTAAAGCTCATGTACAGTTTTGGTAGCAAAAGGGAAATTGGAAAGAAATGTGTTAAATATAGTCTTATGTTGTTTTCCATGTATCAAAAAATGTTTGTACGAGATCATTTGGTATTCGCGCTTTCTTCCTTGTATTTAAAGTTATTTATTCTAAAAATGTTACTTTATATTATATTGTACTATGTAAGCAAATGTTAAATGTCAACAAAATAAATGTTAATTTGAATGAATAGAATGAATGAATTCCATCTATGATTTTTCAGTGAATTTTACCTTAAATATATATTCACCCCGACAGCTCACCGCACAGCAATCTCGAGGCTTCGCCCGCTGAAGTTATTGGGAGTTTACATGTATATCCCTAACCCGGCACGTAAATTATTATTTTGTCTCTCATTTGTTTAATGGCCACTTTAGGGCGTATCTTGCAAGTTATCAACAAAAATCCAATAAATCTGACGAAAAGTTTTTGAGGGCTTACCAAAACTAAACATTACCTGTAAAGTAATTTACAGTCTTGTTAGGCCATCATAGTCTGTTTGCCATGGTGCACTGTAAGTATGGAGTTGCAGCAATTTGTTCAGTACCTGATCATGAGATTTTGATCTATTTGCTTAATAATCAATAACAATTCAGCTCATGGAGTACTGTATATTGTATTCAAACCATCCGTTTCAAACACAGAAGTGAACATAGGAACATTATTGTATAGGTACATTTCATTCTTGTCTTTGTTCTGCTTGATAATCAATAATTTATACATTCAGGCTTTTAGACACAATTTAAAGGGATTCGGTAACTTTGTGGATGCTTGATTTAAAGGCCAAGTCCACCCTAAGAAAAAGTTGATTTGAATAAATAGAGAAAAATCCAACAAGCATAACACTGAAAATTTCATCAAAATAGGATGTAAAATAAGAAAGTTATGGTATTTTAAAGTTTCGCTTAATTTCGCAAAACAGTTGTATGCACAACCTGCTCAGTATGCAAATGAGGGAACCAGTGACGTCACCCACTCAATATTTCTTTTGTATTTTATTACATGAAATACGAAATAGTTTAAATTTTCCTTGTTATAATGTGAAACAAGGTTTGATTCCTCGCTGAACATGTGTAATTGCCATTGTTGCAACCTATACACAATTCAATGAGAGCTTCTAATTGTGAAATCTGCAGAAATTAAAATATTCTATATTTCACATAATAAAATACAAAAGAAATAGTGAGTGGGTGACGTCACTGGTTCCCTCATTTCGATACTGAGCAGGATGTGCATATAACTGAAATTAAGCGAAACTTTAAAATACCATAACTTTCTTATTTTAAATCCTATTGTGATGAAATTTTCAGTGTTATGCTTGTTGGATTTTTCTCTATTTATTCAATTCAACTTTTTGTTAGGATGGACTTGGCCTTTAATAAAATGCTGAATTTTGATGTCTGACTTGTATAATGATGTTCAGAAGGATAAATAAATAACCAGGCATAGAAAGGTTTCCAAATATATAATGTTATTATTAAGATATCTATGACTGAATAATCCCATTTACGAAAGCGTATGGCCATACGCTTTAGACTAACACTGAATCTATGGGGAAAAATGAGTCTGGCATTTCCGGTCACTTGCATATGTTTACTTTTGTGAAGGATATGATGATTTTGAAGTGCTTTTTTCCCCCTGGGCTTCATTTTTGACACCATATCACATACACTGCTAGCATGTAAGGCCAGGCAGCTCAGATTTTATCAAGCCTCTACAAAGTTACCAAACCACTTTACATTGAAAAATAGGATGTCAAAAAAAAAAGAATGAAAGAGAGAAGAAAAGGTCGTTGATAAATGATGTGGATTTAAAGAGAAACTATAGGACATATCTTCCACAAGAAGATGGTGTCTTTTTTTACATCCAGACACCCTCCCGGCTAAAAGCCTGAGTACATTATGTACTGCACTAAAGAACATTTTTGTTTGTAAAATGAAAATGAACAAAGCAAAACGATTTATGTAACATTCTAAATATGAACATACATGTAGCAATATAATAATTTGTGTTTTAAATCTAATTATAGTCTGCATGTTAAACTTAAGATATGAGGTGGACATAGTAACAAGGCATGTTCATTGAGGCATCCACGAGTTACAGTCCATTATGCTCATTTTTCATACCTTGTGACTAATGGACGATAATTCGTCATGCTTCAACGAACATGACTTATTACTATGCCAATTTACGGCATTTAACTTCTCTTTAATTTCATGTATAATTAATCATACTTCATTCAGAATTACTGTACACTAATTTTTCTTGAATGCGTTTTCAAGATTCTTGGATACACTGGTAATACATATGGACACTATAGATTAGAAATTCATAAGTCGTAGTTCTGTTGTTATTTACAACAATAATAATTAATGTAAATACACAGAATTTTTAATCAAATTAAACATAAATACATCACCTGGGCAAATTAGAACATCATCACCATTGAGGCACGAAGAGTTATGGTCCATTAATCACAGCAAAGTCTGAAAATGAACGTTGTGATTAATGGACCGTAACTCCTCATGCCTCCGTGATCATGAGTTTTTAATATACACATCTTAGCGACGATACAATTATTTTCTTTTAGTTGATGTACAATTTATTGTGCTTTATTTGATAGTATTTTATAAATCTGAACTTAAAATGGTGTTATTGTGATTGTTTTATGGATCTATCAGTGTCTCCCAAACTCCAAATAATTATAGGTTACACTGTAGATCAAGATTCGGTGAGAGAGAGAGAGAGAGAAAGAGAAAGAGAGAGAGAGAGAGAGAGAGAGAGAGAGAGAGAGAGAAGAGGTGCCTGTTGAATTAAGGTACTTTTTTGAAGGTTATGCACTGATCAGCATCTTATTTAAATCAGTAGATCACTGATGCTTTGATTATAATCCAGTGTTTGGGTGAAACATTACACACACACACAAAACAATAACAAGCCCCCCCCCCCCCCCCCCTCCAAAAAAAGGGGGGGGGGGTGAGAGGACTTCTGAAAATCACTTTTTGCTTGAAAGAACTGCAAATGCATCCGGATAATCCCAATGCTACAGCCTTGGGGTTTGTATGTGCAGCCAAACTTAGATCTTCTGGTTTTATCGCACGTAGGCTTACATGTAGGAGACCCCCCCCCCCCCCCCAAGGTATGAGTTAGTATCTTTTATGAGTCCAAGGCTATTAAAGGGAAAAACACCATAAGTTCTTCTATTTATGTCTTTGTAATGAGCTGTCTAATGGGCTTACTCATTGAATTGAAAATGATTCCAAAGTCTGCACTTCGATCTTTGGACTCAGTTCCCAATGCAGATATTTGGATTTTTTTAAAGAGACTTTGAACTTCGTTATATTGGTGAAGTTCTCAATTCAAAAAGAAAACAAAGGAGCCGTTAATAGAGATGATTTGATGATGAAGAAGAATCGATCATCATATTCACTTGCTCTAAAATAGTCACTAAATATTTGAATATGGATTAATTCCAATAAAATGCTCAACATTTGGCTTCTTAATCTAGTGAACCCATCTACATGTACGTGAAGGGATTAAATTTATACTTAAATGTACTTTAAAGTCTGAAAAACTTCGCTTTGTAGTTTACAAGGTTACCATTTTCAAGACCCCCTGGATTATCCCTTTGTATTCAATTTGATTTTGCTAAAACATCAATTTTCTATAGACTCCAGCCTGATTTATCATGGGATTAGTATTCAATTGTTAAGAAAAAATGAGGAAGTTCCCTTTTAGAAATATTGTCAAAGCACATTGTACAGTGGTATAATAGTCATCTGCAAAGGTTTTACCATGACAACAAGGTAAATATATAATTGCATATCAAAACAAAGTATTCAATTATTGTCGGAGTCAAAAAGGGTCTTCCTTTTTTAGTTTATGAGCATTTTATAATTCAGCAAATTTCAAAAGAATTGTGGTGTTGTCAATTTACTTTGCAGGAGGTAGTACAAAGAAAACTTTATATGGTTTATTTTTAACAGTTGATAGACACTACAATAATCCGTTGCTTTCATTGTGTTTGTGAGTAAATGGCATAGCATGGGGTCTAGCAAGTAAGGGGAACTGGCACTGATGTCGGAGCAAAGGTTTTTCCTGGGTAAGGAGGATGTGAGAGGGGGGAGGGTGCCGTATCACCCTCTCCTTTTACTTTGCCTTCTCCTCTCCCTTTCTCCTCTCCCTTTTTCCCCTTTAATTTGCCATTCGATTGGGAGATGGAGGGATAGTGTTCCCCAGTTACTATTGTATCTATGCCACTGCTACATGTATACCCTATAGTAACACCGACAACAGACCCCAACGCCCCCCCCTCCCCCAAAAAAAAAGGGGAAAAAAAAGAAAAAAAGAAAAATAATAAATAAATAAATAAATAAAAAAAAATTTAAAAAAATTAAGAAATGAAAAAATTGAAAAAATTAAAATATAAATATATATATATATTTATAACGTTGCGTAGCTCAATCAAAGTTCCCCAGAGCTGTCCTCCCTTTTTGAAATTTTGGCAAAGGCTGAAAAAATGTCTCCGCCGGGAATCGAACCCGGGTCGTCGGCTTAGAACGCCAATGCCTTAACCACTAGACCACGGAGACGGGTTAGTGGTTTCGGCGACACCAGATTCAATTGACCGACAGATTTTGACAAATCTTCAACCTAATTAATTAATTCCTTTGTCGGGGGCAGGTGAGTTTTGAACAAAGACAAGCCGCGTGCCTCAGCTGGATCCAAGCGAATGCTTTGAGATACATGTATACATTAGAATAATTATTAACAAGTGTAAGGAAATAACATATACAACAGATTTGGCAAATCTCGTGGGAATAAATACAATGTGAAAGAAATGCGAGAATAACGTTGCGTAGCTCAATCAAAGTTCCCCAGAGCTGTCCTCCCTTTTTGAAATTTTTGCAAAGGCTGAAAAAATGTCTCCGCCGGGAATCGAACCCGGGTCGTTGGCTTAGAACGCCAATGCCTTAACCACTAGACCACGGAGACGGGTTAGTGGTTTCGGCGACACCAGATTCAATTGACCGACAGATTTTGACAAATCTTCAACCTTATTAATTAATTCCTTTGTCAAGGGCAGGTGAGTTTTGAACAAAGACTTTGATTGAGCTACGCAACGTTATTCTCACATTTCTTTCACATTGTATTTATTCCCACGAGATTTGCCAAAGCTATTGTATATGTTATTTCCTTACACTTATATATATTGAATAAGTCATAAAGAAAATGTGAGAAAATTACAATGCCCCGACCGGGATTCGAACCCGGGACCCTGGATTACATGACCAGTGCTCTACCAACTGAGCTATCCGGGCTCCCGTCGAAGCAAAGTAACACTCTCACTTATATATATATATATATATATATATATGACCCTAGTGCCCAATAATTGGTTATTTTGGGATTGGTTAGGGGTCTGTTTGCTGTCGTGACTGCTCAAGTATTAGGTTTGTGCCTTTGTAAGTGTTAGCATCGGGCCATGAAGTTCGATAAAAATAGCATCAGGAGGGACTTTTCAGGAATTTATATGGTTGCCTCGTAAAGAATGGGGCTGCCACAGTCACTAATCCACAATACACCTTTTCACACAAGAAAAAAGTGAAGTTTATTAAAAAACCGTGTTCACATGTTGAATGATCTGTTTTGTTTTCTCACTTCAGCTGCACATTGTTGTAACACATGCCCCAGTAACTCTTTTTTTTTTTTTAATTTATCCTATGGGAAATATTCTATGTTATTCATAAAATGGTATATTTGTGATATTTGAATCGCAATCACAATCTCACTAATTTTTTTCTTGCCAAAAAGCGAGGTTCTGATAGTGGTTCAAAAATTGATGTTTGAATCTCATTCATTGCTCTGTGTTAATGAGTCTAATCTATATCCTTGGGTCATGTAAAGTGGGGCTTTGGTTAGATGTGCTTGATAAGTACTTTCCAAATTTTATATGGACTGTGTTTCAACATCATCGGGGACATCACGTTTTTTCATACAAAAATTAAAGGTTGGCACGATTCCTCCCAGATCTGTCTCCCCAGGGCGTTTAGAGAAGTGTTACATTTACACGAAAACGTAATTTTAAATGGACAATACCTGTATGAATAAGCTTCAGGGATGTTAGTATTAGCACGTTTTTCAAACAAAGATCTCCATCCCTGGGTGATAAATATATAGGGTGCGTAAATACTCCCATTTATCAGGCCATAATGAGCCTATTGTTACGCGTTTTAGTTCAAAACACGGTTGCGTTCACAGTCATTTTCGTGTAATTGCCAATTCAAAACTCGCAAAAAAAGGAGCGTTTTGAATCAGCGTTTCTACAAAAAAAAATGGTTTCTGGGAAAGCATAAACTCACAGTCATTTGTAAATGCGTTTTATATGAGATCATAATATGTACATGTAAATGCGGGGCATGCACAGTAAGGTTTGTAGTACACAGATTTTCTTTATCAAATTAAACATAAATACACCACCTATACATCATAATGGGCAAATTAGAACATCATCACCATTGAGGCACGAAGACTTATGGTCCATTAATCACAGCAACGTTGGAAAATACGTTTTATATGAGATCATATAGGCTACATGTATACGTGTAAATACGGAGCATGCACAGTGAGGTTTGCGAAACCAGCTGCAGAGCCCGAATTCGATTGTCTAGAGAAAAGAAGTATAAATAGTACCTCGTGAAACTGCGTTTTAGATGAGCATTTCAAAACGCTCACTCTGCCTTGCATAGGAAGTATAAACACACCCATAGAGATCGAAGCATTTTCACTTACAACAAGAGGAGATATAAGTACGTGGTCAAACATTAGGGATTAATAGTATCGTGTAAAACCCGGCGCACACTGCACGATCTAACTGCGATGCGATTTTGGGGAAAGTTGTTATAACACTTGAAACATGTAAAATCTTCGTGATCAAAGTTCCGAATAGTAGTATGAATACTAAAATCGATATTCTGGGCTACTGCGAGCCCCCATGTAGGAATAAAAGCGAATTCAATTCCAAATCGTAGTGACGTCATACCAATATTGCGATCGACTAAGATTTGAAGCCGATTTGGCCTTTACTCTAACCAGAAGAAATTTCGATATTAGTATTCGTATCATTATTCCGAACTTCAAATGAGATAATTTCAATTCTTTTAATCTTTCACATTCAATGCAAACTGCAATTTGTTCGAAAATCGGGTTGCAGTCGGATCGTATAGTGTGCGCCAGGCTTTAGGTGTGTAAAATTACAGTTTATATACCCACTGAAATTCATTTGCATAGGTTGATACATTGTGGGAGCACTATGTACAGTATATTGGCAAAAGGTCCAGTGGACTCTCATACGAGAGGTCCTGGGTTCAGTCCTCACACATCTTTGGACAAGGCATTTCGCCCACATTGTCCCTGTCAACCCAGGTGTATTAAAGGGATACTCAACCGCAGATTGTGGACGTTTTAATGCCGCGAGAGGGCACCGTGATCGTTACCTGATCATGCCGTCGCCCCGCGGGGCGCAAACCTCGGATAGACTGGTCGCCGCACAAACATGCACGCTCCGCCTGAGCTCGAGCTCTCGTGCGAGATTCGGTCGGCTTCGTGCAGTCGAAATGTAATCCCACTTAGTCAAACGGACGCGTTCGACGCACAAACTTTGTGTACGGGTGAATGGGGCTTACGCAATCCTGACTTTCCCCACGGCCGCCCGGTGGCGTATCCCTTTAAATGGGTATCTGGCAATGTTGGGAAGCAGTATTGATACTGATGAGGTTAGACTGGGTGAATAAAACCTTATTTTTATTACGTGATGGTATTGCTAGTTACCATTGCACATTTGAAATGTAGGGAAGTGAATTAATGTTTCTTTTGAGGGGATAGTAGAATAACAGTAAGCAAATTAAAATGGTTATCATAATAAAATGGCTATCACAATAAAATGGCTAGTGAATAAAATGTATAAGTCTAAAATGAATAAATACAAATATATGTAAATTTTGTACCTGACAGAAATATGTTATTTTCCCCCATTGCATGCTATACAATGACAATTAAAACATAATCTTATGTTAGTTGAAATTCATAACATGAAAAATGTTGAAATGAAAAGAATTAAAACACTTTTAGCTCTGACAGAATATCAGATCATCTAAATACATGAACATTTTTATTTTCTCTTCCTTTATTGATTAATCTAACAGAACTTTTAAATGAATTGAATCAAAGGAGATGGGTTTATCATCAACTTGTGGATTTCTCATATTGGTCCTGTTTGTGTCGTTGACTGATGCAAGCTGGTATGGACCGGACTATTGGAATCAGCGGTACGGAGACTATGGGATTGAATATGAAAGTAAGTTTAAAATGGTATCATAAGCTCAAATCACATTAAACAAACAAAAAAATGAATTGGCACTATTGAACAGATTGCAAGTATTGCATTGTCTGATTGGGGGCAATATAAGATGTATTTTATATCATTAAATTAATTAGAACAAAATTTATTCAGCAACTGAGGCTTGCACCATGTATGATATCATTATAAATTAATATCATTATAAATTACCCCCTTTATGTTGAAGTGCAAGTCCATATCAGGTTGGTTATAATCGTGTAAACAAATTAGTGAAAATTAGGAAAATATGATACAGGATAAGAAAGTTATGAATTGTTAATATTGTAATTCATCAAAGGGATATAGTCTATGATATTCGTTGTCTTGTGAGCTTTTCAATCTGATGTCTACTGATTTGTAAAAAAGAAGAAGAAATATCCCTGTTCTGTGTTGTTGATTGAGGAAAAGATCAATCTAATGTACATTCATTATATTATGCACAGAGAAAACGCTGTTTAAACATGCAAACAGTTGTTTACGATATGAACTGAACAACCCGTTGTACAGTTCATATTGCAAACAACATGCATAAGTTTTAAACAACCTTTTAAACAACGTTTCTACTGTGTGGAGACGATGTGTTCAAATATGTGTGCAGTTAAATATATAGGTTTGAGAACGGGTGTGAGAAATAAATTTTCTTTTGAGAAGGATAAAGGTTGATAAGGTGTCGCTCCATGTCACTTCTTAAATTTCCATCTATCTGCCTGTCTCTCCCTCTGCTGTCACTTTCTGCCCCTCCCTCCCTCCCTCTCTCTCTCCCTGTTCTTTTCTTTTCCTCACTGTCCCTTTCTCTTGACCACCCTCCCTCACTCCCACTGTTCCATCCTGTCTCTTGACCACCCTCCCTCACTCTCACTGTTCCATCCTGTTTCTTGACCACCCTCCCTCACTCACACTGTTCCATCCTGTCTCTTGACCACCCTCCCTCACTCTCACTGTTCCATCCTGTCTCTTGACCACCCTCCCTCACTCTCACTGTCCCATCCTGTCTCTTGACCACCCTCCCTCACTCTCACTGTTCCATCCTGTCTCTTGACCACCCTCCCTCACTCTCACTGTTCCATCCTGTCTCTTGACCACCCTCCCTCACTCTCACTGTTCCATCCTGTCTCTTGACCACCCTCCCTAACTATCACTATTCCATCCTGTCCCTTGACCACCCTCCCTCACTCTCACTGTTCCATCCTGTCTCTCCTTGTCTCTCCCTGTATATCTCTGTCTCTCTCTCTGTATCTCTTTGTGTCTCCCTTTCTCCCCTCTCACTTTCTCATTCCTATCTCTCCTTTCTCTTCCTCTTTGACATTCCCTCCATCCCCCTCCCTCTCCCCCTCTCTCTTTTCTATCCCTCTCTTTCCCCTCGCCTCACATTTGGCTCTCACTCTATCTTCTTTTCTCCTAGCTGGAGGTGACCGCTTCAATGGCATTTGGTCAGCAACACCTGTCATCAATGGAGGCTACGGTAGAGCTGATGGTGATTACAGTGGTAAATCAAATACAGGCTGTATCATAGATGAAAATAAGGGAACTATTGATTGCTCTTCAGCTACTACTGTGTAAGTTATATTCGCCTCTCCCCCATTCATACATTTGCAAAGTATTAATAACGATGATGATAGAAGTAATAAAATGAACAACAACAAAACCCCAAAACAAAAATGACAACAAATACAACAACAACCATAATGATTAAACGATCTTGATGATGATGATGACCATAATATAGTAATAGCAATAATGATTACTTATGCAACCTAATAGGAGAGCTAATAGTGATTACAGTGTGTTAATCAAATGAGGTTGTACTTAAAGAGCTCATATTGAGAAAAGAAGTGGTATGCGTTTTTATTTGGTAATATTAAAATCTGTGTATCAAAGAAAACAATCATATTTAAATTTTTCAAATAGCTCAACTAGAAAGTGCATTTAAAAAAAAATAAAAAAAACCTTTTTGAGGGTTTGAAATTGTCTCGCAAAATGCTAGCTTGTTTACTTTTCTATGCAAATTAGCACTGACGTCATTGGGTAGAGTCGTATGACCTCCGCGGTGTACTGCTGCACAACATAGCATGGACTGGCAACCGAGAGTGAAGAGAACTTTGCTCGACATGATTTTGATACTTCAAAATTATGTTTCCAAATAATAATAATAATAATCCACTCTAAATTTTATTAATTATTAACCGAAATGGAAATTCTTTTTTCCCAATTGATCGTGGCCCGGCAGCCACTGTGCAGCTCCAGATCGACGTTGCTCTATCCTTTCAATTGTTGAACGCCAAACAAGGTAGCAGCAACTCCCATCTTTTAACATGACGCGGCTGAGGTTCGAACCTACGACCTCCCGATTGTGAGGTGGACGCTCTACTGACTGAGCCAACACATCGGTATAAAATCCATCAGTTTTGTTATGAGGTGGACGCTCTACTGACTGAGCCAACACATCGGTATAAAATCCATCAGTTTTGTTAAATATTATATGAGAAGTAGTTTACATTTTAGCCTTGTATTTCGGGCCAGCTACATCTCCAAAGTCAATCTTGCAGTGACGTTCAAAGGCTGATTTTTAGAAATGGTCCCTACTATAGTACAAATTCGTGCATGCTTGCTGTGTGTTGCTGCTGTGAAATCTTTTCGCCGAATTTTCACAAACTTCACCCACAAATTCCGTTGCTTATTGAACTTTGGAAAGGTGAAGAAACTGATGTTGGTGTTCTTTAAAGTATTGTAACCCCCCCCCCCCCCCCCACACACACAACGCAATTTCGTGGCATTTTGCCGCAAAACGTAAGGATTCCCCAAAAGAAAGCGACTCTCGTTATGTTGGTGTTTTTTTACACACGATTTCAATAGCGCGCTTTATGCACCGGATGAAATGACCTGGATGACACTATGAACATGGCAAACAAAGAAGCGGACAAAAAATACAGCTCCTCATTAGTAGAACAGGTGAATATGCATGTGACAACTGCTCTACATATTTTTACATAATAGCAATGAAGGGATGTTCTTTTGTCTACCAGAACAATTGTGGAGGGTACAATGAGGAGCTGTATATTTTGTCCGCTCTCTTTTGTCATCGTGTTCATAGTGTGAATTGATCAACTCTACCCTGTGACGTCATAGCAGGTCAACCCCGCTTCGATGTTTATCGGTCTGTTTGAGAAATCTGGCTCAATAAGGGCAATAATCAAGGTACATTTCAGGCAAAAAATCTATTTTATTTGCTAAAATTGATGAAACCTTTATTTCAATATGTTTATTATTTATTTACAAACCACATTTCTTGCAACTGAGGGTTGGAAAAATCAACATGAGCTCTTTAAACCAAAATGAGCAACATTCTTAGCCATTCATAAATTAGCAGGGTAATGACAATTATAAATCAACCCTTTCAATAAATCTGGTTGACTTAAAAATTGAATTAAAAGGAATACCAGGTAAAATATAGCCCTACATTGATGTGTTCAAGGGAGACACAGGACTGGATCGAGATAGAAAAAAGGGTAAGTCATGCTAGATAAAAAGTACTGGGCCATCATGTCACTAGGAACCCCAAGAACTCAGCTAAAATAGAGTAAAAAGCGATTTAAAAATGCTCTTATCAACAACGAATCATACACTTTTGTCCCTATTACGTTGGATTCGCAGACACACCACCTAAATGTAAAGTTTCGCAGTGATATTGAATGTAGTTGCCTTCATAGAGAGAAATACATGTACATCTATTGCTCTACTTTGACATCATGAAGCAACTCTGAAATTGAACAGATTTCATATTTTTCTCGTTGAAATTAAAGATACACAGACAATTTTCCAAACACTTTAGTTCTGCTTACAATGTAAACATGGACAGGCCTTCCTGCCATTGTAAAATAGTACCATAGTGTACCCATGGTAATATGACGGTAATTCAACCAAATTACCATCAAATCATGGTAATTTGGTCAAATTACCGTCATATTACCATGGGTACTATGGTACTTTTTTACAAGGGTGCATAAATGCACATTGTACCAGTATTGTCTAGACTTTCTGTTTTCAAGTGTTTTTCGTTTATTTTTGGACAAATTGTAGATGAGAATTGCTTCCTTTAGTGATGAGATTTTTTCCAAGGTTGTGACATCTTTTTTTTTTTAAATTAGGTTTGTAATAATGTTTGTATCTTAATAAACATTGAGAGAACCACTTTATTTAAAATCAGTCTCACAAAAATTAGCCCTACAGAATATTTGAAAAAAGAAAAGGAAGTATAGGCCCAATATTCACTTAATAGTTAAATAAATAAATAAGTTAATTTGTATTTTTCCACTCTTTTTATTTCCAGATATGTTAAGAACTACAATTTCGAGAATTTGACTTCTGCCACGTTTTCTAAGGAAGTTACAGAAATGTAAGTGTGATTTTCTTTCTCGTAGAGAGAATGAAATCTACTTATTTGGCATGAATTTTCTAGTATCTTCTTGCCTTTTTTGCTCCTGAAAATGCTCTGTTATAAGTCATTTCTATATACTTCGGCAAGTCTTGTTTACAATGTAAGAATTCAGCATAATTATTTGATGAATCAATTTACTAATAAATTATATGATTAATGTTAATTTAGAAACAAACTGGAATGATAGCATTTCCTCAGATATAGAGTCCACAATTCAAGCACTGTTATTTGCCATGACGGGCAAGCCCCATACAAGCCTGTTGTCTTGAGTCACTTTTCTTTGAGAAATATGGCATACTTTGAGTGAAGATATTATCCCACTGGTTTGTCGAGGATAGTTGTGTATAAGCTTTATTTGTTAAGTTGATACCAAGATACATGTATGTAAATATACATCTTAATTGTTTGAAACGATTTGTGTAGGAATAATGCCCATTTTTTATCGACTCCCTTCTCAGTTACATGTATCTTATGCTTAGTATCTAACAGTGTAAATCATGTGCTTATCATGGTTAGAACACCCGTTTAATACATTGCCTAACTGTAGCCGAGTGGTTCCTGCATTAAATGCCAAGTCAACACCAATATCAAGTTGATTTGAATAAATAGAGTAAAATTAAACAAGCTTAACAGTAAAAATTTCACTGAAATCTGATGTAAAATAAGAAAGTTACGGCATTTTTGAAGTTTTGCATTACTTCATGGAACAGTGATATGTATAACAAGGGCGGTATGCAAATGAGTGAACCGATGATGTCACACACTCACTTTTCCTTGTGTATTTTATTATATAAAATTTCAAATATTTCAATATTTATGGATGTGATAATAAAGAATCTCTCCCTCATATTAAAATAGATTACCAGAATGATGATTTTACAGCAATGTTTCACATTATTGAAACAAAAAAACTGAAATATATAATATTTCGTATAATAAAATACATAAGGAAAAGTGAGTGTGTGACATCATCGGCTCACTCATTTGCATACCGCCCATGTTTTGCATATCACTGTTTCAAGAAATAATGCGAAACTTCAAAATGCCGTAACTTTCTTATTTTACATCCGATTTCAATAAAAATTTCACTTTTATGCTTGTTTAATTTTACTTTATTAATTCAAATCAATTTGATATTCGTGTGTACTTGGCCTTTAAGCCTATGGGAATGAGATAATTCGGTAGTCAATGGATAGAATTTATTTTCCCCATGTAGTACCATCCTTGGAGGAAATTTACAGAGAGTTGATGCAGATACCTTCCACAATCTCACCCAGTTAACATCTCTGTAAGTATGCTGTACCTTCCTGGGCACCGTTTCATAAAACCAAGGAGTCATCACAGGTCTGTGATAACTCCTTGATAAAACCGAGGAGGTTCAAACGAATGGAATCATAACAGACAGCCTCCCTTTGTTCAAAGCGAGCTGTGATGCCACCACATCAACAAACATGATAAATAATTATGCGCTCTCCGAAAACATTCTTCCAAACGAGGAAACAAATCAAATTCCGTTTTATTGCATGACCATGGTTAAATACAATGGAGGATATTCTTTTGTAATGGTATAATTAGTTTTTGCAGACCCAAATGTATTACTTCGAAAAAGTGCACATGAATGAAAGGTTCAAGCGAACATATTTAGTTTAAAAAAAACTTTGAAATGTCAAACCATCTCTAAATATTTCCCCTTTACTTTGGCGGCATCAGACATCGCTTTAAAGATTCAAGGCAGTTTATTAATTCAATTGTAAATCCTTTATAATCTGCCAGGTGTTTGCATTAATTATCGTTAGTTGATACTCCATCTGCTTGAACCTCCTTGATAAAACTTGTTATCAGTAACTAGCTACAATAACAGTTATAAGCTACTGAAATACTTGCATCTGATTGGCTGACAGCAAATTTGACATAGAGTTGTGGAAGTTGTTATTGGTAATAAGTTTCATAAAACAGGGCCCTAGATTCATTTTATGCTTGAACATGGAACTTAAGGGTTGCGTTCACGCACTGCTGCAAAAAAAAAAAAAAGAAAAGAAAAAAAGATCGTGCTGTTTTTTGTGTATTAAATGAATGGCAAATGGGGATGCATGATGCGACAAAGGTCCTATGCATACACACATGTGTGTTATAGGATACAGCAATGTGAATGGCAGTATGCCCCCCCCCCCCAAAAAAAAAATAATAATAATAATAATAATAATGAAATAACAAATAAAAAAAAAAAAAAATAAAATAAATAAAATAAAAAATTAAAAATAAATAAAATAAAATTATTATTATTTTTTTTTTGCGTGGTTTACCGTGGCAAATGTGACAAAGCTTCAACCCTTTCAGTATTGTAAGCACTTTAAATTGCCCGCATTTTAATGTTGAACATGATATTATTTTTTCTTACAAAGAATATAGTTTTGTCTTTTCGTAAGGGTTCGTAGATTTTGAAGTTTAAAGGGATACTCAACCGCAGATTGTGGACGTTTTAATGCCGCGAGAGGGCACCGTGATCGTTACCTAATCAGTGCCGTATATAGATAGCACTAGCGGATCCAGGGGGCCGAATCGGCCGTGGCCCCCCCCCCCCCCCTATTGGCGGCGAAAAAAAAAAGAAAAAAGAGAGGAAAAGAAAAAAAGAAAAAAGAGGGAAAGAAGAACAAAGGGGGAAGAAAAGAAGGAGAAAAGGGGGAAGTATGGGGGATATGTAAGAGCATTTGTTGGTGCCGGTTTTTTTTTTTTTTTACTTGTCAGAGAATTATGGAGGGAAACAGGACCCCGTAACCCCTTACTGAGCGATTTTTGAAGGTTTTTCAAGGTTTGGCGAAACATTTTTTTTCCATTTAAGAGCATCACTTACTTTTTTTATCAAGATAAAGTTTTCCATGTGATATAAGTTTGTAAACTAAATGGCACTGATAAAATTGATACAACAATATATTGAACTGGTAAAAATCATTTCATGAAGTTTAATGTTGAAAAACACAGATTAAATAAAATGATTTAAATCATAACGTGCACTTGCAAATGCATCTCATCTGGGGTCTCACCGTCTGTCCAGGTTTCTCCATTTATACTGATTTTATAGAAAAATATTATTGTATTTTTATCTTTATTTCTATATTATTTTAATGATCCATGCATTATATTTCTTGATCTTGTTTTCAGCACGATACACAATACTCCAATCACCACTTTTCCAGATGTGTCTTTGTGTACCAGCCTCGAGAAGCTGTAAGTTGAAACAATCATTCTGATTGGTTATTGGTAAGCCTTTTGAACAAAATGTGGATGTAACAGTGATCTTGATTGGCCATTGCCAAATTGCAGCTGATTGGAAACCTCCGTGTGCCCAGATATGTTATTACAGGGGGATACTAGCAAGATATCAAGAGACGTGGAAAGTGTTTTTTCTCTCTCTATTTTAGTTTTTATTAATGAAAATCAAAAAGAAACAATTATTAAATCACAACAAAACTATATACATAATTGCACAAAGCAGCATATAAAAATTTTAAAAAATCTATTATTCATTAAAATCAAATCAAACTTTTTGAAATGTAAAGAAAACTTTTTTTTATGAGCTATAAAATATTGTAAATCCTTGCTAGATTCCAAAACCCCTCAATATTAGGGGATTTACCTTGGAGTTAACACAAGAAAGAGAAGAATTGTGTTGTAAATGAAAGGAGAAGAAAAGAAAGCAGGAATAGAAGAGGAAAAGAGAGAGAGAGAGGATGGAGAGGGAGGAGGGAGAGGGAGGAGGGAGAGGGGGAGGGAAAGAGAGAGGGGAAGAGAAAGAGGGAGGGGAGGGGGAGAGGGAAAGAGAGGGGGGAGAAAGAGAGAGGGGACGGGAGGGGGGGGGGGGGGGGGGAGAGAAAGAGAGAGAGAGAGAGAGAGAAGATTGAGACAGGAGTGAAACCAAAAGGAAAATAGAGAGAAAAGGCTCGTGAAAGGAGAGATGATTGACAAGGAAGAACATAAGAGAGCTAGGGATGAATAGAGAAAAGATCATCAGTTTTAAAGACAAAATAGGAAATATTATAAATTTACCCCCACCCCAATAATTTTGATTTGTATAAAATATGTGTGAATCTACTGGCATCCTGAAAATGAAGTTCTGTTTCTTGTTACATTACAGAGATGTGACGAGGAATAGCATTTACTTTGATGTCTATACCTATTCAACATTAACATTCCCAGCTTCACTTAAGCAAGTGTAAGTATATGAATGTCAATTTTGAATGCAAAGTATTGCCACTGCTGTAGCTCCTTGCATGCAGTGGGAGGAAAATTTTGCCAAAGGATTCAAATATTGGATACATTTTTCTTAACCCATAGCGGTTCAGTGTCTCCTATTAGTGATGAATAGTGAATAATTCTGGGTGAAGAGATGATGCTCAAAGCATTATCTCTTCATCCAGAATGCCAGGAAATATACATCATACATCATAGAGCAAAAATAACAGTCAATTTTTAGTCTGTTTCCAATGCAGTATATTGCGCCGTTCAAAATTAAGAGTGATTTAATGGTAACTAAATAATTGAAGTCTTTAAATTGGCACTATTTTCGTATACAAATTGACAATGTTGGGGGTTAAATTTTTCATTTTTCATTTTCATTCACATTACTTCATTTAATAAAAAAATTATTTTTTTCAAAACTACATGTATGTAGGAGTGGAAAATAAGAATAACTGTTGTCAATTAGAGGAGGGAAAACTGATTAATTTAGACCTTAAGAAAACTCTGAACTGCTATTGGTTAATCAGAATGACTCAGTTCTTCTATCTGAAACGGTAACAGTTACCTCTATCATGAACGTTATACCCTTTGAAGATATTTCATGCCCAAATTATCAATGAAACAAAGCATTTTAACTCAAAATTTCACTCTTGGAAGTTCATTTTTTTTTGTACATTAAGCCGAAACCTTGGTGGCGCAAGGCCCAGAAGTGGTGTAATTCAGAGAAAAGGGGGAGAAAATATTATGTTACTAGTAGCTCTGCTCTATTGTATTGAGTTTTATTAGTTTCTAAACTTCTTTTGTGCAATTGTACACATATGTGCATGTGTAATTTTCTTATGTTCTCTTATTTTTGTCTGTTCTTCCATTTTTCTTTCTTTTCTTTCTTGCTCATCTATTTTCCTTTGTATTCTACATGACCTGACAGGAGTGTGATGGAGAATAACATAGACTGGGTTCCTCCAGGTCTTTTCTCAGGAACAAACATTGAATACCTGTGAGTAGGAATATTACATTTTGGTTTGAAAATATGTCTTGCTTATAGGTCCAGAGATGGGAAAACAAATCAATACTTTTAAGATGAATTGTATGAGCATGCTACTGCATATCCACTGCACTTCGCGTACGTCCAACAAGGAAGTGAGAGAGTTAATGGAGAGTTATACAGTGCGTCCCAGAAAAAATGAAATCCTAAAACAAAGTGTTATTGTGACAACACTATGTGCTCTATGATAATAATTATCTATTTTCTATAAACTAAAAGTATTAACATGCTTTTTAAATGATACCCTGGTGGCATCCATCCATTCATGGTTTACAGAGTAGCAGTATTTTGAAAATGAAATGTAAAAACTCAATTGTTCCGTATTTGGGTAAAACCGTGAAGACGTTAGTATCACGTGCGAAAATGACTAAAGGGAAATACCAGCTTTAAGAGATATGGAACGTGACATTCCCTTTTGTGATGGGATGCATTCAATCAGAAATTCATAAAACACGGATCAATACCAATTTCCAGTGGTGGCAGGGGAGAGCGCCCCCAAAATTCCAAAATCAATAAATATCCCTCGAAAAATGAAAAAGTGCCCTTCGTGTGATGGAAAAGGTGCCCCTCCTGAGGTGGGAAATTGCCATAATCTTGATATTTGTTCTGTCCTATCATTTTATGTTATGTGCCCTTTCTACTTCGTCCGAATCACCTCTTAAATTATGTTTTTATTGCAGGGGACTGAGTATGAATCTGATGTCATCATTCCCATCAGACTCTCTCAAGAGGATGTCCAACCTAACCTTCCTGTCTCTAGATGACAATCAAATCACCTCTGTCTCCAAGAGAAACCTTGAGGTCCTCAAAGATAGTCCTCTCATACATCTGTAAGTCACATTTTTCTTACTCTGCTCCTCCTTGTTGATTTCTCCTATTCTGTTCCCTTCTCTTCTCCTGTTTTTTTTTTTTGGGGGGGGGGGGGGGGTGTCTTCTTCGTTCATTACCTCTTCGTTGCAGAGACAGCCCTCTTGTAAATTTATGTTACATCCCCTTACTCCACATCCCCTTTTCCTTTTTGCCACTTCTTGTCCTTCTCCTCTCCTCTTTTCTTGTCTTCCTCTTTCATCTTCTCAAAGACAGTCCTCTCGTACAATGTACATCAGTAAGTAACATGTTCCTTCGCATGCTCATCATCCCCTTCTCCTCTTCTTTATTTCCTTCTCTTTTATCTTCTTCTTATGTCTTTACTTCTTCTCCTTCTCCAAGGCAGTCCTCTGGTAAATGTCAGTAATACATTCTTACTCTAGATGTGGTCCTTATTTTTTTTTCTGCTTTTCTTTTCCTTCTCTGCTCATCTTTTCCTTTCGTGCTCTTCTTTTCCTTCTCTTCTTTTCTTTTCCTTTTCTGTTCTTCTTTTCCTCTTCTTTATCTCTGTTATTTTCTTCTTCCGTCTCTTCTTCTAAAAAAAGACAGTCCTCATACACATTTGTAAGTTACATTCTCTTTTATACTCTCCTCCTCCTTCTCTCCCTCCCCTTTTGTTCCTTCTCTACTATGTTGTCATCTTCTCCATCTCAAAGATAGTGCTCTCATACATCTGAGAATTACATGCTGCTTACTCTGGATCTGCTCCTTCTTTTCACTTTCTGCTCTTCTTTTCCCTCTCTTTTCATCCTTTTTTCATCTTCTATTGTCTCTTCTTCTCAAAGACAGTCCTCTCATATATCGTTCCAATCATCTTCTTTCTCCTCTTAATTTTTCTTGTCCTCTTGTTCTCCGATATAATCCTCACATAGACATATGAGCTTAATTAATCTTTCTCAGGCCTTTCCTCCTAAGAGAAAGTCCGCTTACAAACCTTTGTCCGTATTCTGCAAAAATTTACGAACAAAATCAGGTAGACCGAGGTCTAAGTTTTCCTTCTCTTAAACGTGACTTTAGACCAGGTGTCTGGTTTAACTGAATTAGTAGAATACCTAACTTTGAGCTTTATTTTTGTTCTTCTCGTCTTCTCTTTTCATCTCTTGTCGTGGCACTGTTAATAGTGAGTTCAAAACATAGAAATATTTAAATGCATTTTATTAACCTATCTTGTTAACCTCAATGATAGGGATGTATCTGAAACTGAAGGAATCAGCGTTTTTTCCTTTGAATTGGCAACACGGTTGTTCTAATTTACTGCTAAACCATTTCTATGAATAGCCATGCATATGAAATGAAAATGCATTGATTAAATATGATATTGAAGAGATAAAATATGTCAGTATTAATGGGAAACAACATTTAAGTGTGTTGTCTTTTCTAAATTGTAATAATCATATAGTACTGTTAAGATTTCTCTTATCTAGCACGTTGTTCGTGTGCAAACTAAATGTTAAGTAACTGCAGACATAAAAGGCGAATGCTGTTTACACTGGTTGTCTTTTCATTGTTTCTCGACATAGGAATCTGAGTAACAATTTAATCACATACCTGGCACCAAGGGCTCTGACTCAACTCAAAAAGCTCAAGATCGTGTAAGTCTTATACATTCATTTCATTTTTGATCTCCATAATGGGGATTTGTGTTATTTGTGATACACCTGTTCTGTACATTGAGGATTGAAGATGTTTGGTACCCGGGGGGGGGGGGGGGGGGGGGGGGGGGGCACTCAGATGTATTGGTGTACACATGCGCGTCCAAGAAAACGCGTAAAAGGGGTCCTTTTTTCAGGTGGAACGCGTTACACGTTAAGGGGTCCAAAAACGCTGATTTTCAACAAAAAGGGGTGCTTTTGACTAATCTGGCCGAATGGATGATGAAAAACTGTGCAAAAATCCTCGTTTAGGGGTCTTTTTTCATCCAAGTATAAAACCTGTTTAGGGGGTATTTTGAAAACCCATGGACACGCATGTGTACACCCATATATCTGAGTGCCCCCCCCCCCCCCCCCCCCCGGGTTTGGTACTGCAGAATTGGAAATGGCGTTGAAGAGAGACAGTAAGGCTTTTCGTCTTGCACTCATCATAGTATAACGCATGAATGAACAAAAAACCAAAATCGAACAATATACCCTGAAACTAAAGGAACATTCTTACCTCTCATTTGTAACATATTTCCCTTTAGGAGGTGAAATCTTCACAGCACCTCAGTATTGCTAGTATCTTGCTATTTATAACAAATATCCAAATAATCTGAATAACAGTTTTTGAGGGAGTTCGAAAACTAAAAATCACCTTTAATATGTATCGAAATATGTTGTTCTTTTGAAGTGAGCTCCATCAGAACTCCTTGTCTTCCATTCAGCCGAAAATGTTTGATGACATGACATACCTTCTTCATATGTAAGTACTAAATATTATTCCCCGCATTTGTGAATGTCTATTTTACTGTATAAATGTGTGGATTCCAATTGTTCATTTGAAAATAAGTGCAAGAATTTACATGTTTTGCAAAACAATTTCATTTTTTCTTTGCCAAGCACCAAATATATTTTCTGATCTTACAATTTATTCCTTTGATTTCATCCTTTTTTCCATCAGTGATTTGAACAACAACCAGCTTACATCACTGGGTAGCAACTCCTTCACCAACCTTCTTTCATTGAGGACATTGTAAGTATTCAAGGTTTATGTCAATTTTAGAGGAAATATCTCAATCTCTGGTTCTATTTCTAGTTGCTAATTCCCTGCCTGTTAGAGTCTGTACCACTTTTTCATCATGTCATTTTAAAGATAAAGTTGAGTTCTGGTCATGAGATTGAATTGTGAAAGAAATTGAATTGGGAAAGGTTGAACATATAGCACATAAGAAATGATGTATGCTGTAAGGTTTTCGAATCACCAAAATGATGAGAAATTGACTCGATCCTGCTGAGAATTACATGTACGACACTCAGAAATGTTTATATGGGACTACGCACAAATGTTCGGCCCAAACTTTTCAGCTGTTTCTTGTCATATTTTGAGTGTGAGGGCATTTGAATAGTAATCCTTTTCAGGGGACATTTGTACTATGATAATCTTCCAAACTAACATCATAAAAGAAGGAAAAAGCTCACAAATTATTTTTTACCTTCCCAGAACTCAACCTTCCCTTTAAATATTATACTCTATATTACCTTTTAGGTATGATGTGATTTTGGTATAACACACCTTCTCCAATGGACTCCAGCCCAACTTATCCAAGTTATCTCAGACTCACTATTCAACAAGTTAACCCATTGACTTCTGAATTCTCTCATTCCAATAGGTTTAATACAAGGACCACCTCGTTCCCGTAGGCAATGGGTTAAAGTCACATAGTCATAGGTTATCATGGGGAATTCGACTCCAATTGGGTGTTTACCTTATAACAGAGAGTGGACTTCACTGTCAATGACAGGCGGTTCTTATGTAATGCATTGTGCTCGTTCCTATTACAGTTTAAGGAAATATCAAGGTCAAAATTAAGTCTCCCCAGCTCGAGTAATTTTATGGTGGGACAGACCCATGGTCAGACCCATCTTCCTGGTTTCGCTGCCTGCCTGCCTACCTCACACATATTAATTGGTAATTCAACCAAAATCTGGTGTCAGCGAATAATGATGCAATGCACATGGACACTGATATCAGCTTTAGATGTGAATGTATTCCTTATTGGTTTAATCCATTGGAATATAAATTAGAATCAGAGAAGATAAAGTGGAATTCACTGTAGAAAGTTTTAAGTTTAACTTTTTCTTGTTAACTTTTGATTTTAAACATATTTCAGTTGACGAAATAATATTCATACTAAAGAGTGATGATATACAGATAATGGACGATAATGATAATGATACACTGCACATGGTGTTGCATATAACGTCGCTGGTTTCGCGAACTGATGTACGCACATAGGCTTAAGTACAGGAGATACGTTGCTTCGCAAAACCAGTGACGATAAGTGCAAAAGTTGAATTGTTTATAAGGGCAAGTATCTATCCACAATAACATGAATAAGGGAATTGATCAGCCAATTAAAGCTAGTTAGTAATACACAAATATCAATAGTTTTGTGAAAATTGTTTCCACAGAGAAAAATGTTGCAGATTTGTTTCATTAACATGAATGAAATTATTTTGAAAATTTGAAAGTCTTCTTTTACAATGTTCGCCCTATTATTTAGCATAAAAATTTGCAACCAAAAAAAAATTGGTCACATCGCGATCATTCTATGTGTAATTTGTACTGCGACAATTCTGGACATGTGCCCAAATCATTATCTTGCTTTTATGCTTTCAATGAAGACATAACCCTTATCGTTTGTCAATAAATGACCATGCTATTTTATAAATTTCACCAGACGTCTCCATTCTCAGAAGTCAGGATATGAGATGACTACCATAGCTCATGATGCATTTCTTGGGATCAACGGCAACTTGACTACGCTGTATGTACTTCATGAGAATATGGTCTTCTAATAATTATTGTTATACATTCTAAGGCTATTATCTTCAAATATCAATGGTTGTACTTTATTATCAATATTGCATGTTTATGGACTTACTTTACACAAAGGTTAGTGGTCATCAGTTATGTTTTTTAACCCAGTGGTCTTTTGAGTATTTGGATTCAGCATTAAAAAAAAAAAGAAAATAAGAAAGAAGATTGGGTCTTATAGATCATTACCTGATAAGTTTGCTGACTGACAAGTAAATTTTCCTGAAAGCAAAAGATAGTCCACAAAATGCAAATGCAGGCTTTTATAAGTTGTTATGTCAAAGATAAATATATGGCCAACAAGTACAACAAAGTTTCCTCATCATTCATGATATGCCGACAATATTAACTGATTACTGTTTAACAGTGCATTTTCGTCCAGTCAACCTCAATATTTTAATGATATAATTGTATATCATTGCTTTGATTTAGGTTTATCAGTGACAACCGACTAGCCAACTTTCCGCATGCTGCCCTCTCTAGGGAGCGTTATGAAAGTCTGATTTACCTGTGAGTACCATGTGACATGACCCCTTGCTCTATATATGCTTAGATAAACCCTTCTGATATATTACTTAACTGCAACCTGTGCTGTCTGAACAGGAGCAAATTAAATGAATAAATAAATAGGATTAAATGCCTCAGAATTAATTACTTGCTTTTTTGTTGATGTATATTTACAGCCTAATGTGTAATAAAGTTGAGTTCTGGTCAAGCGATTGTATTGTGAAAGAAACTGTTTAGAAGCAATTGGGAAAGGTTGATTATATATTACATAAGATTTGATATTTATACTGTGAGGTCTTGATATGATAAAAATAGAAAGAAGTTGACCCAGTCTAGTTGAAAATCATGTGCACTTCAAACAGAAATGGGTATATGGGACTTCACATACATGTGGCACGTTAGTTTGGTTCACACTTATATCAGCTCTTTCTGGTCATATTTCGAATGTAAAAGCATTTGAAGAGCAACTCTTTTTAGGGGACATCTCTTATATACATGTGATATTCTTCCAAACTGACAGGAAAAGAATGAGAAAGCTCAAAACTTATTTCTCACCTTAACCAGAACACAACCTTCTATTTAAGCTTCTCATCTTTCAAACCATTTACCCCAGTAGAAGAAATAGCGTAGCCCTTATCCATTGTGTGTGTGTGTGTAATTGGGTTTTTTACAGACGTGTATCAATCAGATATGATTATTTACGTCTGGGACCGACCTTTAACGTCACCATCCGAAAGACGTGACTTCGTCTCGAACCTGGGTCCGCTGAATCAGTTTATAACTTCCACTGATCTGGATTACAGGCGCACGCCATGTGTGCAACGCCCAGTTCCCTTATCCGTTATTAGTTTACATTTCACATGTGTGCTAGACCATTCCATTTACCTTTATAGGGGATTCTCTTTCTTTTCAGGCATGCTGATAACAATGTGTTCACCAACATGTCTCTCTACTCTGATGATGCTTATGATGGTGGAACATATGAGATTTATTTGAGACTGCTAGAGTCATATGTTCCATTCAGTGGTCTACCTTCTGTTCAAGAGTTGTAAGTATTCACACCGTGGCGTTGGAACATACAAGATCAATTTTAGACTGCTAGATTCATATGTTCCATTCCGTGGTTTACCTTTCTGTTCAAGAGTTGTAAGTAATCACACCGTTGGAACATACAAGATTTATTTTAAACTGTTAGATTCCTATGTTCCATTCAGTGCTCTACTTTCTGTTCAAAAGTTGAAAGTATTTACACCATTGGAACATACCAGATCTATTTTAGACTACTAGATTCATATGTTCCATTCAGTGATCTACTTTCTGTTCAAGAGTTGTAAGTATTCACACCGTTGGAACATACAAGATCTATTTTAAACTGCTAGATTCATATGTTCCATTCATGTGGCCTACATTATGTTAAAGAGTTGTTAGTATTCACACCATTGGAACATGCAAGATCTGTTTTAGACTGCTAGATTCATAAAAAAAATATGTTCCATTCAGTGGCCTACATTCTGTTCAAGAGTTGTAAGTGTACTGCTGGAACATATCAGTTTCATTTGAGAGATAATACATGTCTGCCGGCTTTGTATCATGACTTTGAAAATTAACTTTTAGTGATTGGCACATTACTGCAAAGTTTTTACATGTATGTCACACTCTATAAGCCATTGAGATTTGGATGAAAATCCTCAACATTTCGAGACCTTGATTACATATGTAAATTATCTAGGCACTAGTAGGAAATGTATTTTAATAGTAAATAGGTTTGGTAATCATGAGCACCAGATGAATTAAATCTTTAAATGGTACATTAGTACATGTGTAGCTCTTTTCATGGGGGCAGATTAGAGAACAGTAACTGGTAAAGTTTTCCTGTTATGATATAAGACTTTGTAAGTGAAAGCAAACTAAATAGAACTGCATAAAATGGGATAATTACCTACTTGTAATTTCATCTTTTTATTTGTCTATGACAGATACCTTAGCAGTAATGCAATTACAGGATTCAATGAAGGAGATCTATGTGCAATGCCATATTTGAATCTACTAGAGCTCCAGTACAACAGCATTGATGAAACTACATTGGATCCACACACGTTTGATTGCCTGACACGACTTCAAGACCTGTGAGTATGGAACACCCTTCAGATTAAATGGAATAGTCATGGGCCCGTATTCTGAACTCCGGTTAAACTTGAACCATGGTTTAAATCTGTGGTTTAAGTATGGGTAACCAAAATGTCCAAAAATTGTTCACACTGTATGTTCCTTATGGTTACTGGATTCAGGTCTCATGCTTTAATGGTCAAGAAAACTATGGTACTTATCATTCCCAGACAGTTTTTAATAGCCTGAGTACCAAAAATGCTGATAAATTGAATATCTACTGTTTGAGATTTGTGTCACATTTGGCTGCCCATAGTTAAACCACACATTTAGACTATGGTTTAAGTTAAACCGGAGTTCAGAATACGGGCCATGGTATATAACTCTTCCCCTTTGCGTGGTTGTTGGAAATGTACATTCCATTTATTTGTATAGGGGTGACCTAAAATTGATTAGATTCACCAATTTGATTGTCTGAATGGTATTGATCTCTCATATAGGCATCTCTCACCTGCCAGGCATAATAAAACAAAAGACAAACAACTCATATGCTAACAAAGTTGTTTCAAAAGTGATTCAAAAATAATATTTTAGGGGATTGCTACAGACTATTATTTCATACTATTCCAAGGGCCTGTGATATAAAGAGATACAATCAATCTTATGATTGATGTCAATCGAAAGTCTATGGCAAGCCATGTACTGAAGCATTACAATCCCAGGATGAAATTCCCATTGAAACTCCAAATTGAATTACCAATTGAATGACCAATTGGTAGCAGAGAGTATATGGAAAATGAAATAATTGGTCCCTATTGAAGCCTGATTTAATTGGTACCCATTAAAACCAATTATAACCAGTTCTCAATGGGTTCCCATTGAAATCAATGGGTTCCCATTGGTTTCATTGGGTACCAATTATAACCAGTTCTCAATGGGTTCCCATTGGTTTCAATGGGTACCAATTATAACCAGTTCTCAATGGGTTCCCATTGGTTTCACAGAGTCTCTAATGGATTCTGTCAGAGAGTGACTTTTTTTAAAACCACCTGCTAATATATGACTCAAACAAAATGATATATCTAAACGGTTCTGTAAATTCAAACGATGTTTAATCTTTAAGTCTTCAAATTCTGGTGTTCACATTTATGTAATAAAATAAACATACAATTATATGTACATAACTGGGAGGGTAGCTTCTATCTGCAGGGTCCGCCTCAGCCCCGGTTGCTTGGCCAGTCTCTTGGTGGAACTTGGCAGCTCAGTCCTGTAGCCTTTTTCTACCAGACTCTCTCCTCGACCACGGTTAACGTGCTAGCCTCTCTCTCTCTCTCTCTCTGCTGGGCTCCCTCCTTGACCATGGATGACGTGTGGGTAGGCCGAGATCGAGCACCTGATTCAACGAGGATCCGTTAATTGTAACAAAGAGTTGCAGCTTGGGCTCGCATCTCGCCTCGATGTGGAAAACCCCCCAGAAAAACGTTTTTGCTGCTAAACTGAGCTCTATCTTGAATAGTTGTCCCTGAATTCCCCACAACAAGCCCTATTTATTCATTTCTCTTCCTACTAACAGGTTGCCGGAATCTTTTGATAAAAAGAAACATCCAGGAAGCAACCCAAACCATACCTGTCATTACATAACATCTCTGTACAGGGGCAGCGGAACGTCTTGAAAAGTGGAGGGGCTTAATGGGGGGGGGGGGGGAGTCTGCGTGTTTAACCACATTTTTGGACTGCCATACGTTAGCACGTGTTTACTAAAAAAAAAAGCGGGGGGGGGCTGCGGTTCCGCGGTCCCTATGTAGATTCGATTTAGATTGACTGTGTATTAAATGCAATTTATGCAAACATTGAGAAACATTGACATTTCCTGCCAGTGAATTCCTTACTGTTAAAAATTCTTTTGTGGCAAGCTCATACCAACTGAAAATATACCAATTAAATTGTAATCCTAATGGGTACCCATTGAAACCAATCGGTAAAATAATACCAATTGATTTGTTGGAATTGGTTTCAAATGGGTTCTCACTGAAATCAATGGGTACCATTGAAAACAGTGGTTCCCATTCAAATCAATGGGTACCCGTTGATTACTTCCATATTTCCAGTTCATATTCTAATGGGTACCAATTGGCAAGCTCATACCAATTGAAAATATACCATTTAAATTGTAATCCTAATGGGTACCCATTGAAACCAATGGGTACGAATATACCAATTGAATTGTTGTAATTGGTTTCCACTTTCCAATGGGTACTCATTGATTGCTTCCATATTTCCAGTTCATATTCTAATGGGTACCGATTGGCAAGCTCATACCAATTGAAAATATACCAATTAAATTGTAATCATAATGGGTACGAAAATACCAATTGAATTGTTGTAATTGGTTTCCAATTGGGACCCATTGAAACCAATGGGTACCCATTGAAATCAACCAATTAGAATTTCAATGGGAATTTCGTCCTGGGATTGATCATAAAATTGATCGTATCTCTTTATGTTACAGGTGTAGTATTTGAGCACCTGGCAGACAGACATTTCTTAATGATTTTTGAGTCTTGTATGCATCCAGGTAATACTGAAATACTCTTGCTTTACAATGTAGCTAGCCTGTGAATATTTAGTGATATTGATTCTTGATCTCTTTGTTACCATTGTTATATCTGTTATTACAGGAAACTTGATTCCAATAGTTTCAACTATGTCCCTGAGGCTGTTCAGTATCAGGAGAGGCTGATGTCAATATCTTCTCTGTAAGCTAGTATGCCATCAATGGTAGCTCCGCTATTGATTGATGAACCCATAGCAGTTTTTTTAGTCTAAATTAATCAGTTTTCTCTCCTCAAATTGGCAACAGTTATTTTTATATTCAGCTCCTATACATAGTGTAAAACACTAAAATGATTACTAAATGAAGCAATGTGAATAAAATGGCAAAACTTAACTAAAAAAATCACCAATTTGTACGTGAAAATAGTGATTGTATATTTTACACTGTTGCCAATTTAGAGACTTTAATGATTAGTTACAATTAAATTGCTTTTATTCATGAGCTCCAATACATACTACGAAGGAAACAGACTCAAAATTTGGTGTGATTTTTGCTCTTTCTGCTCAAGGATAGCATTCTGGATCAAAAAATTCAAAAACATCACTAAAAAGAGACATTGTACTGCTATGGGTTAATTGTTTTTTCTTCACCAACAATAATGGGTTACTACTAGATAATTCATAACAAGATGTAAATAAATATCTGAGTAACATGGCAGGGAAGAGGTGTGCAATAAACATAACACTCAGGGGCGGATACAGGAATTTCAGAAAGGGGGGTCGCACACTGAGGAACCCTCCATTTGACGAAGCCAAATGGCCATCTTGGGGGTCCGGGGGCATACTTTGTCAGACAAAACGGGGGGGGGGGGCATGCCCCTTGTGCCCCCCCCCCCGGATCTGCAGCTGACACTTTGAGAGGTTTACAATCTTTGTTTTTCATGAAAATTGGCAATTTTTTCAACTTTTTGACAAAATTCCTAACCATATATATTGTTTTCAAAAACATTACACCTTATTAGAAGCATGTAGCACTGAAAGAGAAATATTATTGTTGCCAATTTGAAGAACAAAATGTGATCAATTTGAGGGTTTAATTAGAGAGGAACTATTCTCTACTCCAATGTTTGTCCTTGACAGAATACATTAATAAGAACATTATTTCAAGAGTTGGGGGAAATATCTTCCATAGTGCTCATGTGTATAGTGTACTCCATTGATGCTTGAGTGTGCATTGTGTGCAAGTAAAAACAGATAGAACACATATTTGATAGAGATTTAAGACGTGATAATGAGATTAAAGAGGGACCCTGTTAACTAGACCTTTAACCCATTGATTTCAGGATTCAGGTGGCTCCTGTTTTAAGCCTATAGAAGTGAGAAAAGTCAGAAGTCAATGGGTTAGCGTACTGATAAGTTTCCATTAATACTTAGGTTGAGGAACATTGCAGGATTAGACAGGCCTTAAGCAATAACAGTGTAGAAGCCACTTTCTAAATATCATGTGGATCATTTCTCGGTTTCAGCTAAACTACATACTCATAAGTTTGCCAATTTATGTCATAATAATTATATGTATAGCAAATAGAAATTTAGTACTTGAAGCTCTTCAAAAGTAACAAAGATTACTATTTTTCTGTGGATATTGAACATTTTCTCATATGTTATGTACAGCATTTCTTAGATATTTCTAAAATGTCTTCTACTTCTTTCTTTTTAGGAGTCTATCCAGCAATCTGATCACTTATTTGTTGGATGGTGCCTTCTCCAACCTCACAACACTCAGTTCATTGAGCCTGAGCTCCAATAGCATTATCTCTATAGAGAATGGTGCATTCCCAGACAACATAAGGACACTGTAAGTGTAACATGTCGCTATTTAGCACCAATCTCATCGCAAGTGGCCAGCAGCAACTGAATTGCAGAATAACACAAATTATTTTGGAAAATCAATTCAATTAAAAATTTATGACCAAAATTATGCCCAAATCAGCAAGGTCATTACTTATGTCAGATGGATTTTTCTTCATCTAAAATGTACATTGACTTAAACAGTAATAACTCCCTTGAGATATAGAGAATGTGGTATCCATATCAATTGGAACATGACTACAAAATGTGCATCAACCTAGTAATGTAAGAAACCCTTTAAATGTCACAATGAATACTTTGTAGACACACAAAACAAACATAATATCCAAAAACCCTTTGGAAGCGCATAGGGACGTTGTATCATAATGTGATATGCGCTATACAAGAACAGTGGTATTATTATTATTATTATACATGCATTTTTTATTGAGTAATGTATTGACTAATTCATTTCCCATGGGTTAAAATGCTATAAAGTCTAGTATTACAGGTTTGTTATTTGTGCCTTTGACTGAAATGTAACGATATATAGATATGTGTGTTCGTAACCATCTTAAATAGATATGAGAAATTGATATTGTATCTTGAAACTCTTCTTTTGCTACGGATATCTGAGTAGTAACAACTTTCAATTTCTATATCGATCAT
Source organism: Heliocidaris erythrogramma (assembly GCA_025617745.1). Lineage (NCBI taxonomy): Eukaryota > Metazoa > Echinodermata > Echinoidea > Camarodonta > Echinometridae > Heliocidaris > Heliocidaris erythrogramma. Next base: position 46,658,378 of record CM046863.1, on the reverse strand, counting down.
AATCTTTCCTTTTACTGCAAATATTTGAGTAATAAGGAAATTCATTTTCTACATTATAATCTTTTCTTTTATTGCAGATCTCTGAGTGGTAACAACTTTCATTTCCTACACGAGAACATGTTCACCAATCATTCTCTGCTTGGTACCCTTTCTCTGTCTTCTAACAACATTGATAAGATACCAGAGACAGCCTTTGATGGGTGCACCAGTCTTACAAGTCTGTAAGTCTTCTCCTTTGTCTAAGGATGTTTGGTTGTTTCTAGGAAAATGATCATCATTGTGGTAATAATATTTTTTTTTCTTTGTTTGTTTCTTTTTGTTATCTAACTCTTTTTTTGAAACACACAAAATCACTGTTTACAGCATACTGCAATCTTCTGTTGCTTTTTTGTGCAATGTTCATAATAAAAACTTTTGATGAAATGAAACCGATTTACAAAAATAACATTAGGTAGGTAAACTTCCAATCTTCATTTTTTTTACCAGAATTCCATATACCCAATAATTTGTAGCTGGCATGAGTGAGTTCAAATGACTCCATTGTGGTTGTAAAAAATTGTGAACTTGGTCTCAAAGATCCACAAGACAAAAAATGAAAAGAAAAAAGGGGAAATATTTTAAGGCAGCATGTGGCATAAGAATGGTGTTAATATGCTGCAATTGATTTTATACTAATAGTGCTGTCATACTTCATGATCTTTAGAAAAGAAAAATCAACAAATTTGACCATGTTTATACTCTGCACTAGGGTCATCTTCATGTACAGGGAAAACAAACATTTGTTTTACCCAACAAATTTCACTCTCATATTCTCATATGTCGTTGCACATTTCTACCATCTTAATCAATCATTTAAGGCCACCACACACCATACGATTGGTCTGCGATCCAATTTCAGAAGAAAATGTAATATCATTTGACAAATCATTTAAAAACTAAAAAAATATTTGTGATATTTGTCTGAATAGTCATACAGATAGTAAAACTGATAATACGGCCTTTGCTGAGATTTCTTGTCGGTGGAATGGCCAAATCGGCTCCGAGTCATAGTGACGTCACAAAAATCGTACGACTGCCTACGATTTGAAACTAATTTTACCCTTATTCCCTGTAGAAAGCCGACAGCTCACCCAAACTCTGTGTTTAGTATTTATATTACTTTTCAGAACCTGAAGAGGGTAGATTTCATTTGTTAAAATGGCAATATTTAATGCCATATGAATTTATTTCACATATCGGATCGCAGACCAATCGTAAGTTGTGCGGTGGCCTTTATGCATATGATTTAGTAAGATGCTAGAAATGTGCAACGACATGTTTGTACCAAAGACAACATTAATTACAAGGATACAAAATACTTTGTATGTATATATTTATTAAATATATGTTCTTATTTAATTCTTGTGAATTTATTTTCATGATTTTGTTGACTATTATTACTTATAATTGCTATCAGGGCATCATGGAAGACCACCACTATTGGTGATAATGAGTCACCCTGTACTCTAAACATCATAAATTAATTTTTTTGTTTGAAATTCTCACTTAGTTATTGATCGTTTTGAAAAAAACTCTTTTTTTATTGTCCAGGGACCTGAGTAATAATCAGATTGGTCGTCTTCTGGTCACCCACTTTGAAGACTGCCCGTTAACATCTACCATTTCTCTTAGTGACAATGAGATTGCATATATTGAAGATGGAACATTCGCTCATGTGACAGGCACAGGTTCATTCTATCTCGACAACAACGAGCTGACGGATTTGCCCATGGGTGGTGACTTTGTAAACAAGTCCATGTCAAGGGCGTAAGTTGCATACCAGGAATTTTCATTTACCAGTTTTGTGCCCCTTAACCCCTAGCATGCCGTGGGCAGCAGATCCCGCCCCCCCCCCCCAATTCCAGTGTTGACATTTCATTTAATTTCAGAATGGCTTGAAAATTCTTCCTAATACAGAAATCTGTGCCTTCAATATAATGCTTATTCCTATGTAATATATCTTTGCCCAGTTTGCTCAGGAAAAAAAATCATTGAAAGTTTATATTTAAAGTTCATTTTTGAGCAATTGTCAAAAATCTGGTGGCATGGAAAGGGTTAAAGATGAAGTAGAGTTCTGGGGAGCGTTTCATCAAGCGTTTTGTCAGTGATTTTTACCGAAAACTGTTATAAGCTACTGAAATCCTTGCATCTGATTAGCTGAGAGCAAATTTGACAGTAACAATCGCAGACAAAACGCTTGATGAAATGCTCTCCAGGCCATGCAATAACATTGTGAAAGAATACTCTTGGAGCAGTTGGGAAAAGTTGATTATGCAGTGCATGTACATAACAATTGGTGTATTGGTGTATAGTTTTGGAATCATCAACATTAGGCTATATGAATTTACATGACCTGCAATAATCCACTCAAGAACATTAATTTTCATAAATAATTCTGCGGTATTTTGATGCTTATGATGTGTGAATCATATATTCATGAACATTCATTCATTTAATGTCTTACTTGTAGTTATTTCAACAATAACCGGATCACAGCGGTTAAGACACGGGCATTCTGGAATTTTGCATCGTCAAATTTGTAAGTACAATAGCAGTAATTCTGATTTTGATGAGGATAGGAAAACATTTAATAATCTAATTGGCTTGTATGTCTTGTATGACATAATTATCAATATTTGACTCGATCATGACTTTAATCAAATACATGTATATATCTATGCAGCTGAATTGATTATCCATACTATCTCAAGATATATTGCTCTTGACGATTTCAAAAGGTTGTGAGAGGGTTTCCAGCATTGCAGCAAACAATTCTAAAAATAAAATAGTGATTAAAAAAATAGTGATTAACAACAGTTACTAGTGCTTTTGATTGTTGCATGAAATATCCCATCATTTTGTTAAAATGTTTTTATATTCGTTTTTTATATTCCTGGCATGACACAATATGGTTATGCAACAGAAATGGACGTAGTGTGTGCAGAAATTTTTGCTCTTTTTACTCATGCATCTGGTATATTTTTTAAGGCTCTGAATCAAAAGTTATTGTTGAAAAGCTTGAAAAATTGCCAATTTTGATGAAAAGCAATGATTTTTGAACCTCTCAATGTGTGGCCAATTTAAGGATTTTATTGCTTATTCTCGTTTTTTATATTCCTGGCACGACACAATATGGTTATGCAACAGAAATGGACGTAGTGTGTGCAGAAATTTTGCTCTTTTTACTTATGCATATGGTATATTTTTTAAGGCTCTGAATCAAAGGTTATTGAGCCAAACCACAACATGTGGTCAAATGTCTTGAGCAATGGCACTTAGGCATGACTTTAAGTCAAACTTAATCCTTTGTGAAACACCCATATGGATGTGTAAAAGTTCATAACAGTTCGACTTTCTCATATAAAGTTATGTATAGTCAAACCTGCTTTAGCGACCACCTGTATAGAAAGACCACAATTGTTTCCCTTGAAAAGTGTTTTCTCATTGAAATGTGTATTAAAAGAACATGTAAATAAAGACCACCTACTCATAAAGACCGCTTTTCTTGTCTCCCTTGAGCGGTCTTTTTATACAGATTTCACTGTAATGCATGTATATATCATTTCTTGACAATTTAAAACTTCAGAGAAGTTGCAATCAATGCCACTATTCCTTGAATACCATACTGCATTTTACCAATTCCTTTCTTACAGTCATCTCAACGACAATGATATCAACACCATAGAAAGCAGAGCATTTGAAGGAGTTAGCAGTTCGTAGGTTACTCTACTCAACCTTCCACATATAAACGTATTCCAGAGGCCAGTTTCTTGAAACTGTCATAAGTCTAAGTTCTTGGTCATCCCATTGAACTGCGTGTTAATATTATTCAACACTCGTTTCTATGGGTTAATTGTTTTTTCTTCACCAACAATAATGGTTTACTACTAGATTATTTTATAACAAGATATAAATAAATATCATTTGAGTAAGATGGCAGGGAAGAGGTGTGCAATAAACATAACACTTTATCTTCCGTGGACTGTTTCACAGAGCATCATATTAGAAGTCTGTTTGAAAGCACTAAGCTGGTGTCAGGAGTGGGATTGAGAATACCATTTCCACTGACAGTAACTTCTGTAGACTTATGATGGTTTTGAGAAACTGGCCCTTGTTTCCCCTTGTTATTTGGGTGCTCCAACATATCCTCCGTTGACAGTTGCTCTGGGTTTTATTTTGTCAAAGATGTTGGGTACACTGCAAAAACCAGGGTGTTAATTTAACACCATCTCGGTATCCATATCGGGCTACACCAGATAAGTGTTAAATCAACACCAGATAGTGTTAAAACAACACCAGTTTGATATTGGTCTACACCAGATAAGTGTCAAAACAACACCAGTTAGTGTTAAAACAACGCCAGTTTGATTCGAAACTGGTGTTGTTTTAACACTTATCTGGTGTAGCCTAATATAGATACCGAGATGGTGTTAAATTAACACCCTGGTTTTTGCAGTGTAAGGGTCAGATTTATAATTCGATTTTCAAGCTAGGTTTAGGGTAAGGGTTAGGTTTTGTGTTTGGTTCCCGGGTTTAAAATTTGAATTCTTTTAGTGCATGAAATTAACAGCGGAGCAAATTTCACCAAAGTATGTGTCGTACAAGCTAGAGAATCTACTCTTCCGTAAATATATAGAAGTATTTCTTTATTTAGAGTATTTAAAGTTTATATTATCACTTTATAGAAACAAAGCTCTGACATATGCTATGGGGAAAATTTTGCTCCATATTTGTGTTTTTCTTACATTTGTTTCATAAAAGTGCATTCAGAAAAATTGCCAAGCTTAAGAAGCATTTATATTTTCAGGAAAATGTTCCACTGGACATTTTGTTTTTAGTATTCTGTTTGTATGTTTCAAATTGGTTGGCTAAAATTTCATTCATTGCATTAAAATGTTTTACCTCGAAAACTTTACCTATTGTAGTATGATATACATGTAATATGAAAGTGAGTCATGTCTTTAAAAGATTATTTGACCTTTGACCTTTTTGTATTGTCTTTAGGACATTCACCATTGCAGGAAATCCATTGAAGCACCTGGAAACTGAATCCTTCTTGGACACTTCAGCAACTTACCTGTGAGTATGGTCAGGATTGTCACCTGTTTAGTAGGAACACATCAACGATGAAGTTCAAAATTTTATGGTTCGTCTTGTGACATTTTAAGTCTTGGAACTAAGATTTATAGCAGATAATGGGAAAGAAAATAGAAGTTGCACCAAGCACAAGCCCATTGTTGCAATACTAAGTTACAAGGGGAACTTGTAATAAAAATAACTTAAAAACTAAAAAGGTTTTTGCCAACTACAGTAGAAGAATATTGTAATTCATTTAACCCACAAAGATAACTCTTTAATAGCTCAGATGGTTATTTGCGATTTTCCAGCTTATGTCGTATATGATCAGCTTCAGGTCAAAGATGATATTAATTATTCTGGTCAAAAATTATTCTTAGTGCTCATGCCAAGAAGTAATAGACCACCTTACAAAGTTGGTATGTGTATGCAGATAACAATTAATTCACCCATATCAGTGGCCTGCAGTTTACTGCCAGAGTAGGTGTTACTAGCTGTTTAATTGCATAAAGTGAGAAAAAATTAACCCATATAACCCACTTTTTTGGTTGCATTTTCACTTCAGCTACCTAAATGGAATGCAGCTGACTTCGCTCCCAACACACGTGTTCTCGGGCTTGAGAGTATCACAAAGTTTGTAAGTATGAACAAGGTCTGAGGTGTTGTGGTACTATGTTACCACCGCCCATGATGTATTGATGTATCCGGGCTTCGTATGGAGATACATGTAGCATGTGTGTCATAGTGTGTGGAATACACATAATCCTCACAGGGTTTTACACGTATTATAGTGTATAGTGGACGCTGCCGTCATTGAGAGTTTATATCCCTGGCTCGGTATGCAAACTATTTTTTAACTCTCAATTGTAAAATATTTCACTTTAGGAGGTGAAATCTTCACAGCATCTAAGTATTGCTAGTATCTTTTTATTTATCAACATAAATCCAAGAAATCTGACAAAAAGTTTTTGAGGGAGTACCAAAACTAAACATTACCTTTAAAAGATGCTTGAAAGGATCTTGGAAAGGACTTGAAAGTAGGATTATCTTGTACATTTTTAAAAATATTAGTAATTGAAATTTCACAGCAAAATAATGTAAACTAATTTTTTGTTCATAAATTCATTATGAACACGTTCATATCTAACAAAGATAGGTGTACAGGTCACTCTATGTGATAGCAAAGATATCGTCTGTTTAGAGCTAGAAGGGCAGTACTTCCCATCATTTGGACAGAGTTAACGCCCTTTTTGCGCCAAACAGACAAATTTATATTGTATTGCTCACACTAAGAAGCATATTAAGACAATTCAACATGTAGTATTGGATTGGCCTTATACAATTTGCTTAAAAATACTTTTCTCTTAAATGTATCCTTATGTTATGTTTTTTATTCAATCATTTTGTATATATCAGCTACTTGGATAACAATCAAATCAGATTCATTGCCGATGAGGCTTTCTATGACGTCACTGGTTCATACGATCTGTGAGTATACTGCTGTTTATTTTGTGTTATTTTCAATAATTTTAATATCATACATAGTTATTATTATTATTATTATTTTTATTATTATTATCATTATTATTATCCATATTAATACATGTATTACTATCATTATTATTATTATTATTATAATTATTATTAATTTTATTTTTAGTATTATCATTATCATCATTATTATTATCATTATTGATACATGTATGATGTATTATTATTAAAATCATTATTGTTATTATCATAATTATTATTATTATCCTATCAATGCGGTGTATTCCACCTCAATAAAAATTCATTGCTATGACCAAAGCGACCGAGAGTTAAGGCGAATGATAACAATAGGCTGAGATAAAAGGTTTTGCCCTAAAGACGCAATAAGAGTTATTATTATTATTATTTCCATCATTAAAAGAATCCAACAATGCATTGGTCAATAGTGTATCCTATGATGAGAAATATGCTAATTTTTCAGGTTTTCCATGTGAGATCATAATTATATATATTCTATATTTTTTCTATACCTGTGGACTATATACTCTGTGTGACAGCATACAAATTTTGATATATATATATGTAAATGCTCAATCACTATTTCACAAAAGTAGTATGCCAGCTTAAAGATGTGTACTGTGCAATATGTGTGTATTTTCTATTCATTTCACTTTAAAATGAAGAATCAGTCGATTGGACATTTCTTGTGTTTATTTGCGATATCACTATGTAATAACCACAAATCAATCTTTTATCAGATATAGTCGTTAAAGGAGAATTAACCCCTGATTACAAATTTACTTATATTGGAAGGTGTAGTATTTTCCTAGTTATTGGCCTAAATCATTTTCTAATAAGATATCAGAAAAGGGTATAAATAAAGATATTCCAACACCCGGTATCGTCTCGTACTCATTTACATGGGGGCTGCCATTTTCTTGCTGATTTGGAGTTGTACATGAACCATTGAGAAATGTTCCAGTCAGGAAGACATTTTGAATCCAAATCCTAAATTGATTTTCTTCATTACCTAAAATCCCATATGTGACGGAAAATATAAAGTGGGTGTTTACATGTATTATAAAAATTAAATCTTTATAATGATACTTTTAAATTGTCTGGTTTTGCTTAACAAAAATCTATTTTCTTGGGTTTGCCAAACAGAGCAGAACATAATATATGCAGCATGCATTCCGACTTTTCAAGTCCATTATCCGAAAGCAGGTGAATGCATAGTTTGCCGCTATAGATGCGCAGGGAAGAAGCATCCATAAAATTTGAATTAATTTTCTCCGTCCCATACGTCCAGTATCGAGAAAATAGATTTCTATTAAGCGAATATCGATTTTCAACAGAAATATATAAGGAAATCTTCAGTTTAAAAATAAATTGACATATCTATTCTATATTTTTAATCTCAAATGGGTTTTTAATTTTGAAAAAGGCAATTGAGCATTTGGATTAAGAAAATCTTTTTGTACACATAAACAAAATGGCAGCCCCCATGTGCTTCTAGCAGACGATACATATTGCTAGCAGATGGTAAATTTTGCTCAGAAAATCTTGATTCGTATCGATCTCGTATATTTTGACGCGAAGCCATATAGTCTAACAAGTAGGAATAAATAACACCTTTGAACACTATCGTCTTTATTTTTGAGCGTAATTCTCCTTTAAGGTTGGAAAATTTTGTCGAAATGTATTTTTTATCTGAAACCATAAGATAGTAAAAAGAAATTCCCTGAAGCTATTTGTTATGCATTAAAAGATTTAATACTTCCTAAATAAGTATGAACAAACAAATAAAATGAAATTTATATTTCTGTACTATGGTATGTTTTCTATTGAATATTTCTTAACAAACCCTGTTCTTCTTTTTTCCCTTTCTCTGTAGCTATCTCGAGGATAATGTGATTGACACAATAGAAGGCAAGATGTTTGGTGGAACAAGTACGGCAGATATAATGTAAGCGTTCAAACTTAATGATGTATATACATGAACATATAAATATTGCCTGCATCACAGTTCATTATAACACAACCCTAGTTGTTTTTCAAATGTGAAAAATATATGTTTTGGCTACTTTCTTTATATTTTAAAGCTATTTTTCAGAATATTGGGCTATCCTTTTCCTATTTTCTCATGGAAGCGTGGATTTGCTTTATGCCCATATGCATTTGTACGTGATATAAAAGTTTGTCATATTGCACGATCGTGCACATAAAACAAAATGCTTAGTGTCATGTGATAGCCTATCAGCCAATAGGTGTAATACCTAACAAATACCCTATTTTGTATGTTTAACATTATCTTCAGATTACAAAATTTTATAATAAGTCTCTGCAGTGTTTGTGTTAAATTCCATTCTTTGCAGAATGGAATATGGCTCATTGTATTGAATTTTCAAAGGAGAAAAACCAATCTGTTCATGAAACTATCTTTATGCCAAATGCAAGTAAATATGTTTCCCTGTGAAAATTAGTAAACATGTTAGTACAGTAATATGTACTATTCTCATTTTCGATAAAGAAAAGTTGTCTGTAAAATGTGTTGCAAAGCACACGATTTGAAATGCTTGTCAATTTATCTCATATCACCTCTAATTTATAAAAAAATGTTGTAGATATTGGATTATATAGTTTAAATTTTTGTAAAACCTGTACACCTATTTAAAGATGTGCATGTACAGTCAAATCTGCTACAGCGACCACCTCTATGGAAAGACCACCTGTCTATAAAGACCACAAGTTTTGTTTCCCTTGAAAAGTGGTTCTCATTGAAATGTATATTAAATAAAGCTATACCTGCTCATAAAGACCACGTTTCTTGTCTCCCTTGTGCAGTCTTTATAGCCAGGTTTCACTGTATCATTTTAATCATCCCCTCTTTTGTTTGGCAGATATCTGAATGATAACCGGATTTCATCTCTTCCAACAAATGTATTTGAAGATGTCTCGGCAAATAGGATGTAAGTTAAACTACACAATTACTTTATTGGGCTTAACCCTTACTGTATTGGGCTATTTCAAATTCCTCTCTGACTGGAGGGGGGGGGGGGGGGGCACATGAAAAATTCATTGTTATTTTTAGGTAAATCTTTGTTTCATTTAATATTATAATTTTTGCAGTTTATATCCATAAATATACATTTTGATTGCTAATCAAGTAAAGAAAGGCCTTTGAGTATTGATACATGTACATAATAGTTTGCCTTTAAAAATGTAAGAGTTACAGCAAAATATCAGTATTGCACATAGTTAAAAGGGAAATCTGATATCTTTAGCTCTATGAAAAGTTACATTTTAAAGGGCAATCCAACCTTGGTAATAGGATGATTTGTGTGAAAGCAGAAAAATAAGAAAAACAGGATGGTGAAAGTTTAAAAGAAATCGGACAAGGACTAAGAAAGTTATGGATGTTTGAAAAATGAGATTACTACATCTGTGCGAATCTCATTTAGTGGACAACTCTCCCATTTGTCATACGCAAAAATATCATTAATTCGTGGGGTTTTTTTTTGGAGGCACTTTTACCCTCGGGGCAGTACTCAAAATAGATTGGAGGTAGCATATTGTTATAGGTCCTCATGAATGAAAAGATCCTAATGAAATGCATTTGAAAAAAGTGACATTTTAGTCATTTTGTGTGTTAGAGTGAATGGGGGAGTTGTCCCCAGCTACATCACAGAGACATTACCTTTTCAGCCAATTTGAAATTCCCATGTGTATAGTGATTACAAATTTCAAAAATTCATAACTTTTCTTATTGCTTGTCCGATTTCGTTTAAACGTTAATCGTTGCGTTCTGCTTCTCTGATTTTTCCTCTTTCTTTCAAAGCAACTTGCGATTAAGGTTGGATTTCCCTTTCATTAATATTAATTCTGTTGAGAGCAAGTTTTGAAAAGGGAAAGTTGATTCATTGAGTTCTGTGAAAATTTACTTTGTAATTCAATTATTTATTTTATATAATCAATTTACTCAGAATAACATTTATTGCCCTTCTCCGTCGTTTTCAATCAGCTGACAATTTTGTTTGACCCCTTTGTTTACCCTGCATTGCCAATTTGACATTTCTTCTTTCTTTACAGCTATCTGACCAACAACAAGCTGACAACATTTCCAGCTGCCGCTCTATCCACACAGTCTATGTACTGGCTTGATCTATCAGACAACCTGATTAGTACTATATCACCCAATGCCTTTACATCACTCACAAGCACTCAGTACATGTAAATATTAATATACATCATTGTTTTCAGAGTGTAATCTCTCTTTATAAGTTGATGTCAGTGCTGGAAGTGTCTTTTTTACGTTTTAGAACAATGGCTCATACCCTTCTTTCTTGATAAGTTAATAACTTTATAACTTGATAGCTGGTTTCATTGTCCACAAGTTATCAAATAATTATTTTCTTCACCAGCCATATAGATAAATACAGCAGGTACATGTATACAATAGAAAACAATATACATTTAAATGCAAATTTCTTGAACATTAATTTTGTAATCATAACTAATGCTCAGGTTTGTTACCTCATTTTTAAAGTTCCATCCAATTTCCTGGCATATTAATTGTAATTTTTTCCCATTTCATTGTTAGTCTATAAATGGCTTAGAATTATACATATTCACATTATTTTGCTAAAATTGTCATGAATTTCCTCTTTTTCTTACCTGAATTTCTTTTTATTTTGTTTCAATTCCAGCTATCTTCAGAACAACCAGATTCTTGAGATTGAATCTCCACTACTGAATCCATTAACCAATCTCAAAGAATTGTAAGTATCTTAGTCTTTGTGAAAGATATAAGTGTTTCGTGTGAAAGAACATGACATTTGTTTTGTGGAGTTTCATGTAATATTTGAGAGCCTTCAGAGATGGTAGTGGGTGTATTTATCCCGTATTTTGAATTTCTTTTGATAACATTGTTGTATAGACTATAGTAAATTCTTTTATTTTAAAGGGAAGTTCTGGGAAAGATAAAAATAAGCATTAGCTTTCTCATTCCTTTTATGTTAGTTTTGAAGATTATCATAGTAGAAATGTCCCCTGAAAAGGATTGTTCTTCAAATGATCTCATATTCAAAATATGACGAGAAACAGCTGAAATATTTGTGCGGAATGTGTGTACACAAGTCCCATATACTCATTTCTGTGTGCAGTGCATGTGACTCTCAGCAGGATTGAGTCAATTTCTTCTCGTTTTGTTGATTCCAAATCCTTACAGCATACACCAATTTTTATTTACTATATAATCAACCTTCCCCAATTGATATGCAGAGTTTCTTTCAGGATGTTATCGCATGACCAGAACTCAACTTTATCTTTAAGCATGTTTAGTATATACATTAAGGGAATATGCCATACCCCCATGTTCTTCTTTCGAGAAAAAGTATTGAAATATGTCACTTGGCATTTGTGTTCCTGGTTGTTACATGTATGCTGTCCTAACCTGGATATTTTCACCCCAGCCTAAAATTGTTTTAATTGATACTTCTAATGTGATTTTCTTGCAGGCACATGTATAACAACAACGTCACATCGGTTGGAGATGGAGCTTTTGATGGACTTGATAATCTTGTAAGAATGTAAGTATGTGAGTAGAATCATTGTGAGGTTGGCAGAAGGGGCTGACTGTACATTGCGCCGTTCTGCTAAATGCAGACACACACTATTGCGTTACGCAGAAGGTTGTTACAACATGTTGCATTGAAATACCCATAACTTAAAAAACATGTGCTTATTTGATACAAAACTACTACAGCTAGGTAGTTACCTTCCAGTATAGTTGATAAAGAGAGAAATTCCTGTCATGTATAGAGCAATCTAAACCTTAGAAGCCTATTCCAAGAAATTTGCTTTATGGCATGCATGTTTGCTAATGCCCTGCTTCATTCTGCCATGCAGCCACATAACAAAATAGAGAGAAATGAAGAGAAGGAGAAGGGGAGATAGAACGAGAGAGGTAAAAGATGAGTGAGGAATAGATGGTGTAATTTGATGTAATAACCAAAGGTGAGAGAGGCGGGGGGGGGGGGGGGGAGGGCGCGAGAAAGGAAGAAAAGGAGAGAGATGGGTTTTGTGATTTCTGAAATATCCTATGAAGGTGTGAGTGAATGTGTGAGTGAGCACATTGGAAATGGGGAGATAAAAAAGGGGGGAAATGGTGAAAGAGGGGAAGAATGAGAGACAAATGGAGGGACACAAAGAAAAAAAAGAAGAGAGAGAGAAAAAGCGAAAGGGTAAAAGAAAAGACTGAAATGAAAGGATCTAGAGAAAATGAAGAAGAAGTAGAGACATAAAAGAAAGAGAGAAAGAGTGAGTGCTTTTTTCGTTTAAATAAATGGACATTTAATGTAGATAAAGAGGGGATGAGGGTGAAGACACACCAACATAAAATGACATACATATAAATACTTTTTAACCTTCTCAGGACAGGAATTATTTAAGGGCTAAATTGATCACATTTTGTTCTTCAAAATTGGCAACAATAATGTTTTTATTTTAGTGCTACATGGTTCTGATAAGATATATGTCTTTGAAAAACAATATATATGGTTAAGAATTTTGTAGAAAAGTTGAAAAGATTGCCAATTTTGATTAAAAAACAATGATTTTTAACCTCTCAATGTGTTGCCAATTTAAGGATTTTAAAACTCATTCTCCTTTTTGAAATTCCTGGCGTCAAACGCAATATGGTCATGCAACATAAATGAACACAGGTTGTGCAGAATTTTTTGCCCCTTTTCTCATGCATCTGGTATGTTTTTTAGAGCTCTGAATCAAAAATTATTGAGCCGAACCACAAAATGTTGTGAATTGTCTCGAAAGGGTTTAATTGTTATCCTTTTGACATGTACCATGAAACTGAAGATAAGAGAGAGTGAGAGTTTTGAAGAAAATTGAAAATCGAGAACGAGAGATTGATGGTATATAAAGACACACCAACACACTGGCATACATAAATACATGTATGAATAATATTGATTGTTGATCCACGAAATTGATATCACATAATGGTAAAACTGATAAATTCTCCTTTCTTTGCCAATTATCCCATGCCATACAGCTATCTGAGTAATAATCATATTGAACATTTCCCAGCCTTCAGTGATTTAGAAGACCTTGCAACCATGTAAGTTACTTTCTTATTGGTATTTATCTAAAGATGAGTGCTCCTTATTGTTATACCAGTTTTCATTATCCATATTTCATTGTTAATCACAACTATATCAACAGTTACGATAACATATTTATTGTTAGTTTTATATATTATTGAGATTTTATGAGTAATCATTGTGGCCTTAAGATTGGTATCCATTGTGACGAATATTATAATATTGCACTTTGACAATATCATCTCTAAAAAATCATCATAAATATGAATTGTTGGTTTTTTATTAATTTGATATAAATTTGTAGCAAAGACATATGCAGTACAACCCTTTTCAATACCTATTTGCATGTTATGAATATGCCCTGCAACCATGATATTGTTTACTGTGACTATTTTCAGTTTGGCATTTCTTAAATAGATGCCCAGAGATAATATTTTTATGGCGGTAATAATAAAATGAATTCAAGTATAACAGTTATGGAAATAAATATGTCTTTATTAGTTATTTCATTACTAATCGCTTTAGGAGCAATCTGTTGTATTATTTTATTGATTATTTTTACTCAGTTGTATAATACATATAAGGTTTGTGAAGCTGAACATAAATAGGTATGCATACTTGTCTAAATTTCCATTTTTTGTTTAACAGAGATTTATCAGACAATCGGATCAGAACGCTAGGAGAGAATGCATTCAGTCAGCTTGAGAGTGTTTCATCAGTGTACGTATGACTTTATTTTCCATGATTATAGATCTCAGAATGTGCTAATGCTCTTAAAAAAAAATCTCCAATCTGAATATAATCACTTCCAGGTACATGTGGGTAAACTAATTTAGGTTAACATTTGAACCAATTTTGGAGCTACTGTGGGCACCTGTGAGTAATTCTGTTTAAGAAGTGCCCCAGAAAGCGCAGCACCGTGAACAAATATGGACAAGCCTTACACTTCCTTTGGCATAGGTTTTATCAAGAATCTTGGAAATGTATTGAAATGCACACTAGCTTCTATATGGTTTGTGCACATGCATGGAGAGGACTTACTTACCCATAATCAGTTTTCATTTTCCCCCATGTCAATATAGTCACTATTCAATTCAAACGACAACCTAGCATGTATTGTATGACGTTTAATAGCAAGTCATAGGAAGATAATGGGTATGGTGCCACCTAGTCTTATACTGAACACTTGTATATGATGTTCTTTTCTTATTTCAGATTCAGATTCAGATTCATATTTATTGGTCTATATAATTCAACTCATAGAAATTTAGTTTCCATAGGCTTGTTACACACGATATAGTGCATAGTATAGTACAATAAACATTATAATATCACAAACATCACAACTTAAAGACAATGACTGAATGGAAATGAATAACAGAATCGTTTTACAATATGTATGCCTGTAGGAATGCCACTAGCTCCATCATATGCAAAGCAGTTCTTGAATAAAATCATTTCATTTCTTACAGGCATTTATATCGAACAACAACCTAGCAAGTAGTTGTAACATCTTTTTATCAGCGTTTGAAATTCAGCAACAAGTCATAGGAGAATGTACTACTTTGGCTAATTTGACTGAATACTGCACATAAATATTTTCTTGTTATTTCTTCCTGCAATACAGGGACCTATCTAATAACAACCTTGCATGTAGCTGTAACATCTATTTCTCAGTGTATGACATTAAGACGCGAGTGACAGGAGGAGAGTGTGCCACACCGGCAAGTCTGACCGGTACACTTCTAGCTTCATCTCAGTCCTCATCACAGTACTACTTTCTCAATCAAGAGAATTACTTGTTCTATTGCAGTAAGTACTGTACTGGTTTCAGAGTCAATCCATGCATTTCAGGCTATTTCAGTTTAGTTCAGCTCAATTTCACGTTTATACAGTCAGAAATACATGTATTTAAAACATTAATATTCACACTGTGTCATGAACTGGTCTTTTGCTTTTCTTTTTCTTACAGCTCCTTCTGAAATCAATGTCACTGCACCAGCCTTTGAGCAAATCTTTGTGGAATGGGCAGCTCCTCATGTCTTATACCCTCCTTACTCAAGTGAGACAGTATTGAATGATACCATTGAATGGTAAGTGTCATTGACAGTGTCCTCCAAGCATCATGAAGGTCATGTACTACCAAGGTCATATGACAATATACATTTCATGCTCCAAGTGTTTTCATATGTGATGTGCAATTTTCATTTTCTTCAGAGTACATTTGGCCACTGGAAGTGTTCAATGATGTACAGTTTTCAGAGCTGCATTTTTGCAGCTATCTTGAAAGCATGAAAGCTTTAACAAAAGTTTTTGTGGTCGTTGACAATATAATATTTGAGGCATTGGATTTTGAATTTGCTGTGAAGGGATTCTTGCTTAGAGAATGTGACACTGCTCACTCTCCTTATATCATCTTTTCTGCTTTCTTCCCCCTTGTCTTCCCCTCTATCCCTATCTCCGTATCCTGTAATCTCAATCTCTCCTCCCATCCTCCCTCTCCGTCTGTGTATATCTTTTGCTCTCTCTCGTTTATCATCTGTGTACATTGATTGCTCTGTAGCAGTTCAATGCCTCTATGCTACTCTCTCTCTCATATATGTAGGTCCTATGTGATCAACTGTACCAGTTCAATGTCCCTAATGCTACTCTCTCTCTTTCCCTCTCTCTCTCATATATGTTTGTCCTATGTGATGAACTCTACCAGTTCAATACCCCTAATGCTACTCTCTCTCTCTGACTCTCATATATGTAGGTCTTATGTCATCAACTGTACCAGTGGAAATGCCCTTATGCTACTCTCTCTCTTTCCCTCTCTCTCTCATATATATCAGCTGTACCAGTGGCAATGCCCCTAATGCTACTCTCTCTCTCACTCTCTGTCTCTCTGTCATATATGTAGGTCCTATGTGATCAAGTGTACCAGTTCCATGCCCCTAATGCTACTCTCTCTCTCTCTCATATATATATATATATATATATAAATCCTATGTGATCAACTGTACCAGTGCCACTGCCCCTAATGCTACTCTCTCTCATATATGTACATGTAGGTCCTATGTGAACAACTGTACCAGTGGCAATGCCCCTCATGCTACTCTCTCTCTCTCTCTCTCTCTCTCATTATATGTAGTTCCTATGTGATCAACTCTACCAGTGCCACTGCCCCTAATGCTACTCTCTCTCTCATATATGTAGGTCCTATGTGATCAACTGTGCCAGTGGCAATGCCCCTAATGCTACTCTCTCTCTCTCTCTCTCTCATATATGTAGTTCCTATGTGATCAACTGTACCAGTGCCACTGCCCCTAATGCTACTCTCTCTCATATATGTAGGTCCTATGTGATGAACTGTACCAGTGGCAATGCCCCTAATGCTACTCTCTCTCTCTCTCATATATGTAGTTCCTATGTGATCAACTGTACCAGTGGTAATGCCCCTAATGCTACTCTCTCTCTCTCTCTCTCTCATATATGTAGGTCATATATCAACTGTACCAGTGCCACTGCCCCTAATGCTACTCTCTCTCATATATGTAGGTCCTATGTGATGAACTGTACCAGTGGCACTGCCCCTGATGCTACTCTCTCTCTTTCTCATATATGTAGTTCCTATGTGATCAACTGTACCAGTGGCTATGCCCCTAATGCTACTCTCTCCCTCATATATGTAGGTCCTGTGTGATCAACTGTACTAGTGGAAATGCCCTTAATGCTACTGTCTCCCTCATATGTAGGTCCTATGTGATCAATTGTACTAGTGGGAATGCCCTTAATGCTAGTCTCTCTCATACATGTAGGTCCTATGTGATCAACTGTACCAGTGCCAATGCCCCTACTGTATCAGGACTAGTTGGTAACACTACAGATCTTAGTATCCTCCTTCATTCTGGTGATGGTGTGCAGTATGGAACGGACTACTCCTGTACAATCAGACTCACATACGCTGGCAACACTAGTGTGGAGGGGCAGAGTATACCGATAACTACTCTAGAAAATGTTGGTAAGTACAAAAAAAAGTTGGTATTAATTGTTTATTTTCAATTCAGGCACAAGAAGAATAAAATACATGTATTTTTATCCCTAAAAGGGCCGCAGGGAAGGGGGGATGGAATCCGCCCCCTCCTGGATGAGCGCTGCAATATATTTGTGGATAATTTTTTTTGGCGCCACAAGCTTTGAGGACTTTTTCACCTAGAGTCTTAGGCAAAAATCGCTATACTGCATGCAACTAAAGTTAACATATCTTGATATGTATATGTATTGTACACAATACAGAATTGTCAATTTGCCAATAATGTGAATAATCAGTTAGCGATTAGTTTGAGATATATCATCTGTTTGGAGCCAAAAAGGCATTAACTCATATACTTTAACACAAAATTAATGCCTTTCTGGCTCAAAACAGGTTATATTAAACTTTTTTTTTTTCACTGTTTCACTGTCAAATTTAACAAAAACTATATTCCATGTATAACGATAAGAACTACTTTCGAAAAATAAACTCAAGGGCAAATTCAAAGGCCTATTGTACTGCCCATAGAAATCAGGTTCGGATAATGTATTACACCATTGCAATGTTCGCACATTTCTAAAGGTGATAGACAGGGCTATTGAAATTGTCTTGAGTTTATTTTTCAAAAGTAGTTTTTATCGTGTTGTATATAAAATACAGAATACATGCACCTGTTTCTATCTTTGGAAATTAAATCTGCCTTTTATAGTCCAAACATAGTTTACCATTCATATACTATTGATACATTTGCTGCACATGACAAGGGAAGGCTTATAAGAATAAAACCTTACTTATTAGTGAATCACTCTATGTTTTTTCTATCTTGAAAAATCTCTTTGCAAATATCATTTGTTTTCATTTATTCATCATTAGCTTCAACCAACCTCACAGACTCAGAAGGATTGGATATCTCTCTGCAGATCCTCTATTATGATTTTAGGTATGTCATCTTGATAAGAAGTTTGAAATTAATATTTGTATTGGCCAGAATGAGTGGGTCAAAGGAATAATTGAGAGGTGGAGAGTAAATTGATTTGGTATGATGACTTCAGGATTCTAGGACAAATACCCCTGGAAAAACTAACACCTGGACAACTAATCCCCCGGACAACTACCCCCTAGGGGTTCGAATTTGCCCGGGCACATGACTGAAGCCTGTGTTTTGTGTTAAAGTGCCCCTCCCGTGTTTCACAGACGTAGGCTATGTTGCAGTTGAAAACACTGGATAGGATGTTAAATGGAGGCCCTGTGTAGAGGAAAGTCACCATCTTTGCATGTTAAGAACCCACTGCACTATTGGTAGAAGTGTAGGGGGGAAACCCCGGTGTGGTGGTACACCAGCACATCCTGATCAGTTATATTGGGAGGAGAGACCCGAGGGTTAGGTGTGTGATTCAGTTCGCTTTTCCCCTACCAGGCACAGGTGGCACCAAATACATGTACTTAATGGAGGTGTTGTGGATCAGTGGATAAGTCCCCGGACTGTGAACCACGAGGTCCGGGGTTCGAATCCCACCGCAGCACTAGCGTCCTTTGGCAAGACGTTAATCTACATTTGCCACTCTCCACCCAGGTGTTAAATGGGTACCCGGTAGGAAGTTAATGTTGTTTGCTTAGCAATGTGAGCGTCACGGCCCATTGCTGGAATACTCCCCAGGGTGTGGAGAATGTGCATACATAGTCTGCGGGCATGCCAGAATCTGATGACCGGGGTAATAATATATCTGTAAAGCACTTAGAGACATCGCCGATGTATTAGGCGTATGAAAGCGGAATATTAATAATAATGATAATAATAATTCCTTGTATTAACAGTGCCTCTGATGAAGACTTTGACTATTCCACAAAAACCTTGAAGACATCACCTACCTACGTTGATGGTCCATTCCCTGCTTGGCTGAGAGAATCTGATGACCCCACCATGGACACCTTCTCAGATTGGTTCCGGGACATTGATGATAATTATGTGTTTGAGACCAACATTGTCATCCCGTGGTTGAATACGTCATCTGTATATGATCCAATTAATAGGTATGAATATGACCACAATGAAATTTTTGTGTTAATTTTCAGAGATGCTTAGTTCTTTATAACAATGTGCATGCAACAGTATCAAAATGGATGCAAATTTAATGTTTTTCATTTAACAAAGTGACATAAACTTACATTTCATATCTAAATAAAGTTGTGAAAATACATGCAACAATATTGAGATATAGGCCTACACAAGTTTTCATTTAACAAAGTGATTACAGAAATTACATTGAGCATGGTACATTGTATTTGATAGAATCATTGGTTTTCCTATAAATTGTGAAAATGGGGAAAAAATTAATAAATGAAAAGGTTTTCATGAGATGCTCTTTTTGAGCATGTGGTAGGTTAATTAGCACTATCCTTGAAGTTTATTGGCTTCTTTCCTGATGGTTCTGATTTCTTTAATTGTTTGTTGAATCTTTTGGAGTGGTTATTTGTATGTCTATGTGAGGGTGACCTTTTGCGGAGTTGACCCTTAACTTTTAATATGAGCCATATACTCTTTGAAAGCTGTAGCTGTATGTATACACATACTGTAGAAGCTCTCTTTGATGATCATGATGTATCTTACAGGTATTGGGCCGAGTCTTACTTCCCATTGGATGGTCTAGGCTATGCCGCAGAAGGCCAAAGAGACTGTTCCTATGTTCTTCGTAACTTTGGGTAAGTCCCATACAATGTAGTTGATGTCATGCACGAACAATTACATTACAAACATATTTGTATTTTTGTAAATGGGAAATGGGAAAAGCGAAATACAATCCAATTCAGCATTTTAAAATGGTATATAGTTCAGTCATGGTATTTACAATATGTCAAAAAAGTAATTTAAGAATAGGGAAATGCAACTGACTTACATGTATACACAAAAAAATGCTGAGTGTCTACAAGACTACTTATATTCATTATTATCATGCAATAAGTTGATATTTTTTAGCATTTTGATTTAAATTGAACGCAAACCAACACATTAAAAATCAATTTAAAAATCTCATGCACATGTTTCGTCCACCCTTACCATTTGAAAGAGACACTGGCACAGCAAGGGTTAACCAGCTGAATACAAAATTCTTTCATTGACTTACCTTTAACCCCTTCCATGCCACCAGATTTTGAGCAATGGTCAAAAATGAACTTTCAAGATTTAGATATTAACTTTCGATGAGTTTTTTCTTGAGCAAACTGGGCAAAGATATATTGCATATGAATAAACATTACATTGCAGGCACATGCAGGTTTCTGTATGAGGAAGAATTTTCATGCCATTCTTTGCCTAAACAAAATGTTCTACACTAAATTTTTGGGCGGGATTGGCTGCCCACGGCTAATTGGTAGGGGTTAATATGGATACCACCTGTTCCCATAGACATTGTGATAGATTAACTGAAACTGTTATATACCAATTTCCACCTTTACAATTCAGGTTCACGAGTGCGATCCGAACCGGGATGCATTTCAATGGCAGTGAGGAGATAACAGTTGGAGGAGGGGAAGAGATCTTTGTCTATGTCAATAAGATGCTGGTCTTACAAGCTCAGAGAGAGCACCAGTCTGTTACTAAGTGTAAGAAGGTCAGCTTAGCCAATGCTAATGGTGAGTTAGATCCTTCTGCCTCTAATTGTCCAAAGCGTATAAAATGCAAAAACTTAAACTATATATCAGAAAAATTGTAAAGTCACTGAGAAGTTTGCATCCTATTCACATTACCCACTGTGGTTCGTCGAATGACATTTTCAATATAAAGATTTTCAAATTGGCAACCTTAAGTTTATAGCAATAATTCATAGAAAAGTAGTATTATATTTTCCTTCACATACTCTAGGCTTACCTAAATAATATTCTCAGGTATAGCTTTATGATGAATTTGTAAACTCTCCCAAATTATCACTGTTGCCAATTTAAAGAGGGAACATTTAATTAATTCAGTGGCTTTAATGAATTCTTATTCGCTTGGAACTGCCTGCTTTTAGTGACTGATGTGTGATGTGGAATGACTTACTCTCATGGTTTCAGAGATGCAAAAAGGGTGCATGAAGGAGAGAAAAAAGAGAGAGTGTATGTGAGAGAGAGAGGGAGAGAAAGGTTGGAGTGAATTGAAAATGTTATTCCCAAATTATTTTGTTTGAATTACAGGAGGAGGAACACTAATACCACAAGAGGGCAGTATCGTGAATGGAGAGTGTATCATCACAGGGAGTGTTTCTGGTGAAGCTATTACACTGGACCTTGTGGTGAGAAAACATGTTCTTTTATTACATACAATTTAAGATCAGTTTTGAATATGAGCAATAATAATAATAATGATAATAATAATAATATATTACATTTATATAGGGCTTACTTCAATGCATTTACATTGTTATTTATTATTACCCCTGGTCATTGGATTTCAAGCCCGCATATAATTGTGCACCATCTCCACTCCTTAGGGAGTATTCCTACCATTTTGCACCGTTCACATGCATGCATGTAGGGAAATGGCAAAACTTGGTAAGAGTGACAATGTAGATTAATGTCTTGATATGATCACTCCATGATATTTTCTGCATAATCACCTAATCATGTTCCAATTCACGAGTGGTTCTGAACACATGAATGGTTACATAACATATAAAACCTCTAGTGGAGGTGCTGTGGTCTAGTGGATACTTCATGGGACTGTGGATCACATGGTTCACGGTTCGAGTCCCGCCGCAACACTAAAGTATTAGATTAAAATAGAAGGAGAAAAAGATTAGTTGCGTAAAATCTTAGATGACAAATTTCTCTGTCTTGGGTTCTTGATGCCTTTATGTTCAATTTATTCAACACTGAGAGATACATGTAGATATTATGTGAAATATTATTCGTCTACCCTTCTTATATGTAGGTTGGCGATGCCTATAGATTTGATATCTTCCACACTGAAAGACAGATGTGTGCTTCAGATTTCTTCTTAGAGTTGAAAAGTTTCAATGTGATGGGAAAAGATGATAGAATCATTGATCATTCTGTTCACATCAATGAGGGTTTAGATGTCAATGGCATTGTACAAACTCTGCCAGTAGCAGACTACTTCTCAACAGGCCCTAACTATAATGTTTCTATTATCAGTGGTAAGATATCCCTTGAATATTCATGTAGAAATTATTATTTTTAACAAATAGGGCCAAACTATTGTTAGTGTTAAAATTCAAAATTCTCTGACAAGCAAAAAAAAAAAAAAAAAGGTCCTCAGAATTTCAGAGACTCTCTTTTTCAGTGCACAATTCTCTGACAAGCAAAAAAAAAGGTCCTCAGTATTTTGGTGCCCCTCCGGAAAAGCAATAAAAAAAAGGCTTTGGGGGGGGGGGGGGACGTGCCCCCTGGATCCACCACTGTCTGTGGCATTGTACAAACTCTTGCTGTGGCCGATTTCTTCTCACCTGGCCCTAACTACAATGTTTCTACCATTTGTTGTACCATAACAAGTTGTCATATGGAAAATGGTAATCTTTGCTTTAAAAATATATGATTTTACAGGAAAAAGCCTTTAGTTTTAGAATCCAAATGCAGGAATTAAAAAATGAAAAAGCAGAATTTATACTTTTATTAGGGGTTTCATTTTATCCATAACTTTTTTTTTCTGTAATATGGAATTTAATAAAAAAAATCAATGTTGAAATAAGTAATGTATTCAGAAAAGGCTCTTCTTTACATTAACCTTTTATATTTTTCTGTACTTTACCTAAATATTTTACATTACTAGTAATTTATCAAAGTCACTTTACCAGTATATATTATACTATTTGATTAAATTGTGTTCCACTATTTCGTAGCATACTTAACCGTCTTGTGAATACATGGTTACAAAGATTTAGTGATCAGTTAAAATCAAAAGATTAATGATTATGACAATATGGGTTTGGATGATTCAAACCATCATTATCTAACCTGGCTACACACCATTTTTGTTTAATTGACATACATTATAGAGAAAGAATATTGTGTTCATATTGTTTTATCCCTCATGGTTTACTTGTATATAACCAAGGTAACGAGGCCAGGCATTTTACTATTAAGAACTACACCGAAGAGAATATTGATGCTGGGATCATCCCCTCCACTGTGGAACCTACCCCTGCCTACATCATTAATGGAACATCCTTTGTCACATGCTCATTCATCCCTGTGCAAAGTAAGTGTACATAGAGTTGACGTTATTCAAATTCGTAGAAGCTCATAAAGCTCCTAATGACGATGATGATGATGGTGATGATGATGGTGATGATGGTGATTGTGACTGTGATGATGATGATGATGGTGATGGTGAGGATGATATTTATGATTATGATGATGATAATCATAAGGAAAATGAATAACAGTTTTTCTTTTTGGTTATGGTGATCCCACCGCTGCCACCATGTCAAACAAGCATTAATGAGTCCAGTCATACTCTGATATAAAGTTTCACAAGTTAATAGATGGTTTATTAGATTCACAATCTGACAACATAAACAGACTGGGCCGGGACCGCCATGATCAAGTTCAAGCGATAAGAGATGCATGTATAACATTATGACGTCATTGCGTGTAACAATGGAATGCGCATAGACCGATGCGCATATGCGTGTATTTTACAGTTTAATACAATGATGATGACGATTATGGTGATGGTGATGATGGTTATGATGATGATGATGATGGGGATTGTGATGATGATGATGATAATAATATGTCTTGTTTACCCAGGGTAGCCTCATCAGTATTATATACTGTTCTCCCATGAGGGCCCTGCAATCATACTATTACCCCCGGCTTTAGCCGAGCGACCATGATAAGGTGCTCAAGCATGATAAGGTGATGATGATTATGGTATAAATGGTCATGATGATGATGGTGTTGATGGTGATGATAGTGATGGTGATGAAGATATTAATGATTATGGTGATGATGATCATAAGGAAAATGAATAACATGAAGTTTATCTTTTGGTTGCTTTTTTCATGTGCTTAAAAAATTCCAGTTCGTTAACATGTGCCCATTTTTTAATTTCTAGAGAGAGGATTTGGATCAGTACAATGGTTGCCCCTCTAATTATTAGATATGTTTCCTTGTTATATAGTTCCTGAACCCAATGAGGCTGGCATCCAGGAGTTTGATATCTACACAGATCAAGTTCTTCTTACCATTGACAATGAAGTTGACTACGAAGTGGCCAATGATTACCTTCTCATCATCAGCGTAGAAGATAATAACTCCTCTCCTTCACGGTCAGGAGAGATCGCTGTCCAGGTGAGATTTTTTTGTGCTTTTCATTTAACCAATTGCCTACTGGAATCGGATCATTTGTGTACTATACCTATCTAGAATATAAGCATTCAGTAGCCAGTGGCTTAATTGTATCAGGGTTAGGATTATCAAATATATTTGGGTTTTAAGAAGATGAAATGTAGGAAATGTCTGCCCTTGCAAAATATTTTGGGAAAAGTGTCTAAAAATGTGTGCATGATGGCTTCCCAAACAATCAGCTGAGTTGACAAATACATGATTGCTCTCACTTTGAAAACGAAGACAATATGAATGAACGGAGATTGTATGGGAACTTGTCAGAGCAAATTTCTCCCTGCTTCAAGCATAACAAAGGTTGCAAAAGTAGCAAAGTTTGAAAACGACACAACATTGCCTCACTAAAATGGTTGTAGAATCAAAATGCCTTACCCAAAATTGATGATCTTGGATTCAGTTCACTTGAAAAATACTTTCCTACCCAATAAAATCAAAATCAATGACATTGTGTCAATGATGTCTTTGAATTTGCCAATCTTAGGGGGGAATTTCATCAAGTGTCTTCTCAGTGATTTCCACTGACAAATTTGCTCTCAGCCAATCAGATGCAAGGATTTCAGCAGCTTATAACAGTTATTGCAACTTGTCATTGATGACAAGTTTTATGAAACAGGGCCCAGGTGTTGCTTTCTTTCTGGGCCACCCTGTTTAGTCAAAGACAAAGTAAGAATGGTACGCAAGACTATAGCAGTTTCCTAGTTGGCTGGTTTATTGATACACATGTATGTTTCTTTTTTCCTCTCAGATATATATTGATGATATCAATGATAACTGTCCAATCTTCAATGGTAATGACAGCTTTGAGTTCTTCCCCCTACCGGTTCTTAACAATGCTGAGCTGGCAGTCGTCAACGCTACGGACCAGGATTCTGGTGTTAATGCAGAGCTTACTTATCTCTCTAATGCTCTTTCCCAAGAGTAAGTGAAATTTGTATCATAGTCATTGCGAGGTTAAATTTGGCAAGCAACAATATTTTTAGTAAACGAAGAAGCTTGACTGGGGAGGAATTTTTAATTTGTAAACAAATCTTTCGGCATATTACTCCCAGTGTTAAAGATCGTATGCTCGATCTGTAATGAAAAACACAAGTCAGAAAAAATTGGAACCAGCGGGATTCGAACCTGTCATCTACTGCTTGCCGGGCAGCGACTTAACCACCAGGCTATTCTGGTTCACGGCCAAGTCACGACGAACTAGAATCAAATACCCAAGATCCTCTTCTTTCTGACTCATTAATATTCAAACGGTCCGCCGTGGACAATGGTTAGTAAACGAAGAAGCTTGACTGGGGAGGAATTTTTAATTTGTAAACAAATCTTTCGGCATATTACTCCCAGTGTTAAAGATCGTATGCTCGATCTGTAATGAAAAACACAAGTCAGAACAAATTGGAACCAGCGGGATTCGAACCTGTCATCGTTTTTCATTACAGATCGAGCATACGATCTTTAACACTGGGAGTAATATGCCGAAAGATTTGTTTACAAATTAAACAATATTTTTGTTATCCTCCTCCACATGCTCTTACTTGTATTTTTGTATTATATTTTATTCAATCATGATCGCATAAAATATATATCTTTTCGTGTCTCCGAAAGGATGACACAATAACATCAAAACAATGAAGAACACATATCACTTGAAAGAATGGTACATGTTGTGGAGTACCTTACTCCATCCTCAGCCTGAAGCCATAAAACAGAATCAGCATTATATTCTCTGGACCATTATTTCAAGTGCTATGTTTTCTTTATTGTTTTTATTTTGCTGTGCCTTTTTTTGGTGATGTGAAAAAATTGCAGTAAAAGTAAAGTATAATCCTGATTCAGGGGGTAGTCATGATGATAATTGTGGTGCAGGTGATTTGTTCAAATAATGACTGAGAAGAAGAAGAAGACGAGGAAGATTTTTTTGAAGAAATTTTAGTTTTAACAGCATAATCTCTATCTCTTCTTTTCCACAGGCAAATTGGCAATTCCTCCTTCTACTTGGTTAAGATGATCGTAGCTGTGGTTGATGCTGGGTCACCAGTCAGAGGTGATGTAGCGAATGTAAATCTTACCATCAGTGAAACCTGTCTCTATGATGTGTTAGGTGAACCCATTGAAACCAGCATCTATACCAACGAGAGCACAGGAGGACTGTTTCTGAGAGTTCCAAAGTATTATCTCTTTGAGTATGGTGAGTTCTTTGAATTTCTTGTCTACTTCTCAGACGTATGTGTATCTTACCACATTAGTGCTATTTTGATCAAGTTGAGTGAATCTAGTATCAAATTCCATGCAGAGACATTGAATCTGTGTATTAGCATGCTGGTAAGTGTATATATGTGTATCATTATATTGTTTTACCAGTCTTGGTGTCTCTCTCTCTCTCTCTCTCTCCCCCTCTCTCTCTCTCCCCCTCTCTAATCTATGTTTCCTCTGATACTACTCTTACATATTTCTTGGTATTGGTATCTCTCTCTCTCTCTCTCTAATTTATGTTTCCTCTGATACTACTCTTACATGTTTCTGTTTTAATATCGCTTGGCTACATTGTTCTCTTTAATATGTATCACTTTTTTTTTACTCAGACCTGGGTCCTGTTTCATAAAACGAGCGTGGTTATCAGTAGGAACTGCCACATTTCTATGACAAGCTTGCTTTTACCCAATCAGATGCAAGGATTTCAGTAGCTTATAACAGTTATTGCAACTTGTTATTGATGAAAAGTTTAATGAAACAGGGCCCTAACCTGCTTCTCACTTTTTGTCTGCATCTAGACTGCAGAGATACAAGAGGGATGGCGAATGGTGTGATCCAGGAAGCTCAGCTCTCTACCTCCAGTGTTATCAATCAGAAGTATGATGCTGATAGGGCAAGGCTGAATATCAAACCAGATCCTGATATTCCTGCTGGATCAGGTAGGATGCACTGGTGATGATGATGGTGAAGATGCTCATGATGATGATGATGATGATGATGATGAATGGGCCTGATGATAATGATGGTGATGGTTATTATGGTGGTTGTTGTGATGATGATGATGATGGTGATGCTGCTGATGATGGTGATGGTAATAAAGATAATGATGATGGTGATGGTAATCATGATTGTGATGATGATGATGGTAATGATGATGATATTGTTTAAAGTGGTGACGACGATGAGTATGATGATGCTGATGATGACATTGGTTATATGGGTGATTATGATGACAGTGGTGATGATGATAATGATGTTGAATTATCAAATTGAATAAACACATTAAAGTTGCAAAAGAACCTTGCCATAACCATATCAAAAATATATACAACAGAGAACGCTCAGCCCGAGCAGTGTATATTCATATTGATCACAATGGTAAACTCCTACGGTAATTATATACCTGCACTTGCACTTAATAAAAGTGCTACTTCACTCGTCATTTATAATTTGGTTGCTAGGTTGGATACCAGACTCATCCGATACCAGTCAGTGGATCCAGATTGATATGGAGGAGGTAACCATCTTCTCTGGAGTACAAACCCAGGGTAGTAACGACATGGAATACTGGGTGGAGACTTTCCAGGTTGCCATTAGCAACGATACCTCCAGCTGGACCTACATTATGGAGGATGGGAGTGAGAAGGTAGGTTTTCTTGAAAAAAAAATTAAAATGATTTTAGAGCAGAAACTTCTGAATGTGAAAATGTACCAAGTTGCCATTTCAGGACAATTCCAGTGCCTAATAAAGAAGACCAATCGTCCTGAAAACAATTTGCTTATGATTAGAAGATATAAGAGTCACCCTCAAAACTTTATGAAAAAATTCAAGTGGGTAATTATTAAAATGCATAATGGGAAGGAGGCTTGCACATAATTTTAATCTGAAGTACTTTCAGGGTGTATGTATGGACGAACAGGTGTATTCACTTGACTATAATCAATTCGCCTGTACCTTTCTGTAGAGTATATTTGAACTTGACTATCTCTTTAAATACAGAAATAATATCTCAAACATATATGTTGAATGTAGAGTATGGCTTGCAACATCCCAAAAATTTGCCATGTGTTCATATCATTCTGTAATTCATTCTTAATAATCTTTCCACAGATCTTTACAGGAACTCAGATCAGAACATTGAAAAGAGGAACATCTTTGATGAAGTATACACTCGATCGTTATATCAGACTCTATCCTATTTTGAATTATTCCATAATATCAGCTTTCTTTACTCTCTCTATAGACCTTTACAGGGAACTCAGATCAGAACACCGTGAAGCGGAACATCTTTGATGAAGTATATGGTCGTTACATCAGAATCTATCCTCAATCATGGAATGATGAAATAGGTCTGAGGATGGAGATATTAGGATGTACCACTGAGAGAAGGTTTAGACGTAAGTTGGTCTTCAAAGTATTTTTCTGATTTTTCAAAAAATCTAAGAAATGCTGCATGGTTTAAACACTTGTAATTTTTTTAGGGAATAAAGAGGATGACACACGGAGCAGTATTAGTTAAACCAGGGCCCTGTTTCATAAACCTTGTTATCAATAACAAGTTACGATAATAGTTATAAGCTACTGAAATCGTGGTATTTGATTGGCTGAGAGCAAATTTGTCATAGAAATGTGGCAATTTTTGTTAATAACAACAAGTTTTATGAAACCGGGCCATGGATTATGTTAGTTAGCCTTTATGAATACAGGCCAATGTGAATGCAAGGGTAAATATTTTTTTGAAATCAATCTTAGTTTGTGAAGCCAACAATAACCGTCGTGTGGGCCTTCTAGCCAATTTTCAGAGGGTTCACTTGACCAACTTTTGTCTATCTGTCCTTATGTTTTGCTTTGTTGTATCGGTCTTCTGGGCTGTTGGTGTCGTAGGCCATCAGTCTCATGGACCTTTTAGAATTTATTGCTTTTCTATCTTTTCTTGTGTATTTTCCTCGTTTTGTCAGTCTCGTTGGCTGCTGGTCTCGTTGGCTGCTGGTCTCCTTGGCTGCTGGTCTCGCTGGCTGTCTGTCTCATTGGCTGTCTTTCTCGTTGGCTGTTTGTCTCGTTGGCTGTCGGTCTCGTTGGCTGTCGATCTTGTTGGCTGTCGGTCTCGTTGGCTGTCTGTCTCGTTGACTGTTGGTCTCGTTGGCTGTCGGTCTCGTTGGTTGTCAGTCTCGTTGGCTGCTGGTCTCGGCTGTCGGTCTCGTTGGCTGTTGGTCTCGTTGGCTGTTGGTCTAAGTGAACCTTTATAAAAGTTGGTCTCGTTCGCTGTCAGTCTAACCTTTATAAAGGTTGCAGTCTCGTCGGCTGTCAGTCTACTGGTATAACCACTAGGGGATGGTCTGCATCGCCCCTGTAAAGTGAAATATATCTACATTATCTTTTATTCTCTATAGATTTATCTCAGTGTGAGCGATGTGAGACGACCAATTACTGTATAGGTGATGGTCTTCAGCGTCCTTGTGGTCGATGTGATCCTCCATCAGATGACTGTGATCGTTCTCCTACTGAACATTCGTTTGGTCATGCCTCCGAGTGTACTACATGTCCTGTGGGATGGGTAAGGCATTCAAAGGATTAATTTTTTGTCTTTCAACATATTTTGCGATAATCGTATTGCAAGAAAGCATTTCTGGGGCTTTTTTTAATGTAAACAAATACTTGCATAATCAAGAATACTTGTAGGTAGCATGTTATTTTGTTATATTTACTGAAATGATTTTCATAAGATAGCATACATTTTGTAATATTTGGGGGATTCATATTTCCTGTTGAGAGCCAGAAGGGCGTTAACTCTGTGTTAACCCGTTGGCTACTGAACTCTTTAACTCTCATAGGCTTAATACAGGAGCCACCCGGTTCCCGTAATATACGGGTTAAAGTATAAAACACCCTTCTTGCTTAAAAGAGACAATATAAATATATCCCTTACATAAACAGGCATTGACAAATTTAACAGATAACAGATGGTTTTCATCCCTGCTTCACTATAACTGCATTACCTGTGTCTTTTTCCAGAAAAAAAAATTCCACAAACATGTATGCATGTATGATATCTTAGACTCATTTAGAAAATCCTGTCAGAGCTGGCATCAACATACAAAATAGATGTCAATTAAGTTTGTATTATAATTACTGTAGACTATGAAAAACCGGTACATGTATATTGAGAGATTTGATTTGATTGATAATTTCCTTTATTTCTTTCTCAGCTCTGTGAGGAAGGATATGCCACTCACTGCCCAACCTACACCTATGCCATATGTAATACAACGGTAAGTAGGCCTAGATAAAGATTGATTCCTTATCAATATAGTAAATTCAAAGGTTTTCCTCAGTTTCTATTCAATTCAACTCATTTTATATTTTAAGCTTTTTATTTTTTTTTCCCAGAAATGCCAATAGAGTCTTCTTGTGACTATCCATGTTAGTTCTGTTCAATTTGTTTACCTGAAATATATGTTTAGACATTATTATGTATTGGTTTTTCTGATTATTTTGTTTGTAGCACCGCTAATCTGTCAATATTTTTGAGGTGATAGATAGGAGTAATTTTCGAAGTTTGTGCAGTACAACAAACTTTTTCAGTTATTAGCACTATTTTTACTGTTGAATCACTTCAGTTTTTATTTCTTTTATTTTTTTAAATTAAAAATTTTTTTTTTCTTTGATTGAGTCTAATTCAGTTTCAGTTTAGTTTATTTCCATTTCCAGCAACAATACAAATCAATACAAATCAATATTCAGTAAATAATACAATTATAATATCCATGTAAAATTCAAAAGAATAAAATCTTATGTGACTATAAAATCACTGCCATTGAATAAGGCATTGAAATGACATTTTCATTGAACAAATTGAACACAAATAAATAACACAAGCAAAGCATTGGAAATGGAGGAGTCCACTTGAAAAGCAAAGCCTGTGAACTGTGGACCCCCGAAATTGAACATTATTGTAATTTAAGAAAAAACAAGGAAAAAAAATATTAATCTTTCTTGAGAATTTTCATGAAGCGAGAAAAAAAAAAAAAACAAAAAAAAAAAAAAAAAGCAAAAAAAACAAAAACAAACGAAAGAGTTCTCAAGAGAGTGTAACATAATTGGTAATTGCAATTGAAGTATACTCAAGAAAAGCCAACATAGAACATTAAAGAGCAACATACAGTACCAGACTTTGACAAGAAGGGACAAGCTGCATGTTGAATAGAGTGAGAGTCCAAGGAGATAGCGCACAAATTCCATTCATGAGATGATAACATGTATTCAAGACCATCATTCATTTTCTGTGTTTTCCTATGATTCCATGTAGTATTGTCCTGATGAGTGCACAACATGCGAGGCAGGATCGGCTTGCTTTGATGGCATCAAATCAATCTGTGGACCAGGCACGTTCTCGCAAGGTTATGATACAGGTAAAATACTGACCCTATCATGCTCTGAGTAGTATTCCATCATGAAATAGATGTATGTACATGTCTATAACAAAAGAGGAGTTCAATTGAAGAAAGTCTTGAGAAGAAATGCAGAGAGGGATAAAAAAAAAGAATGTAAGAGAGGGATAGAGAGAGAGAGATGAGAAAGGCGCAGAAAGAGGTAAAGATTAAATAAAAAAGATGAGGTTGAATGAAAGAAAGATAGGAAGAGAAAGAAAAAAGGAGAGAGAGAGATGAGAAAGGCAAAGAAAGGGGTAAAGATAAAATAAAAAAGAGTTGAGGTTGAATGAATGAAAGAAAGGAAGAGAAAGAAAGGAGAGAGAGAGACGGAGAGAGTACATGGAAGCAAGACAGAAGAGGATCAAATACAGAAATGTAAAGAAATAAAGAAGAAGAAAACAATAGTGTAAAGTGATAGATTGTTGGGAGAAAATTTTCATAATTATTATGAATAGACAAAAGACAGTGACTGTTATTGGAAATATTGGGTG
Organism: Heliocidaris erythrogramma; assembly: GCA_025617745.1. NCBI lineage: Eukaryota > Metazoa > Echinodermata > Echinoidea > Camarodonta > Echinometridae > Heliocidaris > Heliocidaris erythrogramma. The sequence goes on along the minus strand of CM046863.1, from coordinate 46,625,406 downwards.
GCACAGAACATAGTGTTTACAGACAGGTAGTGTTCAAAAATACAGGCTTTCTTAATCTTTATAGTAAATTAAAGTCCAATAATTTTACCTCAACTTCTTTGTTTCATTTGTATTTACAGAGTTTTGTAAAGCGTGTGCTCCAGGTTCATTTAACAACAATACGCAGCAGTCTGAATGTGAGTGTTGTGATAGCGGGTTCAGTAGCACAGAAGGCAAGAGGGAATGCGCCCCCTGTCAAACCAGTGAATATTCAGAAGGGACCTGTGACGTCTGTAAGACCTGCTTATCAGAGGCTCACTGTGAGTGTATACCTTCAAAGTTTTGTCCATGTTTATCATTTTTATTTGATTTCAGGCATGGCACTTATGCTCTTGAGCAAGGCATTTTATCTACATTGCTCCTCTCCACCCAGGTGTTTAAATGGGTACCCAGTAGGATGCGAACGTCATTGTTGTTGGATTACCGGTAGCATGTGCGCGCTTGGAAACAGGCGACTGGCTGGAATGCTCCCCAGACGAGTGGAGAAAGTGCACTGTAATGTGCAGCATCGCAACTGAATCCAGTGACCGGGGTAATAATGCTGTAAGCGCTTTGGTCGGTTACATATTAGTAACTAGTAAGGTGCTTTATAAGAAACAGCTATCAGTGTTTGTTATGTTGTAGAATTTGGTGAAAAAGTGTTTTTCTTTGTTCATCTATTCCATTATTTATTCATTATTCAGTCTTATTTAACCAGTGATACTTGATTTCTTGAAAATTTTAGGACAGACTTCCAAATTTGTATTCAGTCTTAAAAGCTGTAATCCAAAAAGTTGATTGACTTTCATAGTCCAGACAAGTTTAATTTTTTCTATGTTAAAAAAGTATTTTTTAGCAGCTCCCCCTCGATCAATAATTATGTGACTCAACACTGATCAATGTTCTAAATTTAAACTTTGAGATGGTAGTAGTTCGTCAAATGACCTTTGACGTGATGTTTGGTTTGTATGGTGGCAGCTGGGGGATTGAAATGGTTACTCTCTATTTCTTTAAATGGAAGAGATTCTTTCCCCCAATTTAACACCGAAACAGATATGAAACCCTGAATCTTAATTTTGAAACTGCAATTGTGATAATTGTTTTTCAAGTTACCAGCACAGAATAGGTTATTACTGATGTAATTTACATTGTGGGTGCGCATGTTCGTTTGGATCTAGGTCCTTGTTACTCAGATCCTGGACCTTGCACTGAGGGTGTGATCTGTGTTAATACTGGAGGATCAGGAACATACAGATGTCTGGACTGTCCCAAGGGATACACAGGCACAGGAGATAACTGTGTGGATATAAATGAGGTAAGGAGAGAGAGAGAGAGGGAGAGAGTGAAAGAGAGAAAGAGAGAGAGAGAGAGAGAAGGGGGGGGGGGAAGAGACAGAGAGAAATAGAGAGAAAGAGAAAGAAAAGATACACATATCTATTCATTGACTAATCTGCATTAAGGTCGCCTCAAATCTATTTGGTTAAAAGAAAATGACAAGTACTTGCATTATTATTCATTACCATGTTCCAACCCCTAGTAATTACAAGAATCATAATGTTTTTATTTCATTTTTTTCCAGTGTGATGAAGCTAATCCATGTTTCAACACCAGCGCCTGTGTGAACTTGGAACCTGGATTTGAATGTGGAGCCTGCCCTCTTGGTTACGAGGGTGATACACCTCATGGTATAGGGCTGGACTATGCTAATGCAAACACTCAGGTTTGTTTGAGTCAAAGAGTGGATTATAAGAAAAATAATAAAATTGAGCTCTAATAGTTCTGGGATTTCAAAATAATTGTTACACTGGAAAGCTCTTTTTAGTTACATTGTTACAAATCAAGATAAGCTGTAATGAAAATGGATTTTAAATGAAATTGTGCATAATGAGACATTCACACAAAGAATCTTTGGCTGTAAAGGAGGAATACATACATTTATTTTCGAATTAGCATTTCGAATTTCAAAATAACATTCATTCTTATACAATGAATGTGATACTATTTTAGGAAAGTATCAAGTATAAAAAATGCATGTGGTAGTATTTCCAGTATGAAGAAAAAAAATTACTGAAATCTACTCTTAGAATACTTTTCTTTCATTTAATGATTCTATTTTTAATTTGTAGGTTTGTTCTGATGTAGATGAATGTGCTGTAGACAATGGTGGATGTGATCCAGACGTGGAATGTATTAATACAGTGGTAAGTCAACCAGGGTAGCATTCATCAAGCGATTTATCAGTGATTTTTACTGACAAATTTGCTCTCAGCCAATCAGATGCAAGGATTTCAGTAGCTTTTAATAGTTATTGCACCTTGTCATTGATGACAAGTTTTATGAAACAGGGCCCAGAACTCAACTTTCTCTTTAAAGGGATTAGGTATCTTTGTGGAGGCTTGATTTAATAAATTGTTGGACTTTCAGTGCCTCTTTTCTAAATGCATATTTTTACTTGCGTTTTATATTGACCGTATGTCGGTATCCAACCTTATTATTTTTGGGGTATAAACGCACAAGGAGGGGGCATGCATGATGACAGCTAATGCATAGTGTTTTTAAAATGTATTCTTTTACTTCTTTGCAGCTATATAGGTATGATAGGATGATGATGTTTCCCTTAAAATGAACAATGGAAGAATATTATCTCAACATTTAGTGCATGGTATTAGTCTTGTCACTATTGATTATATTTGCTTATTTTTTCTATTTTAAAGGGGAGTTATTCCTGTGGTACATGCCCTCCTGGTTACCTTGGTAACACTGTTGTTGGTTGTACACCAGGAGACTACTGTGCTCTGAGTTTGGATAATTGCCATGACAACGCAACTTGTACATCAACAGGAGCTGGAACATTTACCTGTGGGGTAAACAAACCTACATACATACATACATACATATTGGTATTTATATAGCGCCTTACCATAACATGCTCAAGGCGCTTTACAATAAGAAAAATGAAACAACGTAATCATTTTGCTCTCCAAGTGCACACAAACAAATAAGTCTTAAGATTGCTTTTGAAAGATTCAACTGAAGGACAGGAACGAATGTTTAAGGGTAGACTATTCCAAATAGTAGGACCAGAAAAGGTTATATTTTGTTGACCTTTCTTCGAATTAAAGTGGGGGATTTGAAGAAGAAGAGGGTCTGACCTTGAACGTAATGCATAACGTGATTGCTGGATGGGGCAAAACAAACTTGAAATGTAGTGCGGGGCTAGATTATGAATGGACAGATAAACAAACCTGATGAAGTCAGTCTTAGAAGAGATAATTAGTGGACTTCAATTGCTTGTTACTCTGCGTACAAAACCCCAAAAATTATTGTAACACAACAGTGATAAATTGGGCAGTATGAGCTGAGTAGAAATAACTATCCAGTCATTTCGATGGCGTGGGTTCGTATCCCACCGCTGCCACCACGCAATTAAGTAGACGAAACGTCAGTCTAAGTAAACTTTAAAGTAAAACTCTTTATTCAAGTCGAAAGCAGAAACCGAAGATAGATTGAGCAAGCTGAACATAGCCGCACATCACATACATATATCTAACAAGGCGGACCCACAAGGTGGAGCTATAACAACAATAATATAACATTATGGCGTATAAACACATGTACATGCAAAAACTATGAGAGATGCAACAAAATGCAATTGATATTAATATGATGTCTAAACATAGTTGTTATTTAGAAAAAGGTGACATGGAGCCTTGTCCTTTTGATTACAATAGAAATATAAATATATTATATATAAATATAAAGATTTATTAGCAAATCTTAGAATGTTTCATAACTTAAGTTCACATTTATCATGCTTATTCTTCTTCCAGTGCAACAATGGTTTTGCTGGTAATGGCGAGTTCTGTGGTGTGGACATAGACATGGACGGCCGACCCGTTGAGTCACTTGAATGCAATGATGGCTCTAGTAATGAATGCAAGGCTGATAATTGTGAGTTTGTACCAAACAGCGGTCAGGAGGACGTGGATGATGACCAGATCGGTGATGAATGCGATAGGGATGACGACAATGATAATATCTATGATAATGAGGTGAGGGGGAAATGTGATAGACCCCTTTCTTAATTTAGAAAATAAGAGTGGCCATTACTTTTTAAAATTTCATTTTCCATCAATCATTATATTTCTTTTTAAATGATTCTATTTTTAATACATTTTCATTACTTGTAATGAATCATCGTTGGGTTCATCTATTTTTATTATAACAAATATTTTACAAATATCATTTTTATAGATATTGACATTATAGTTATTATTATCATTATAGATGTATATGAACTTATTCACCTTTGAACAGTTATCTTTAAAAAGCTGAGAATTTCTGCAAAAATTCAGCTTCTTTAGAAAAATTGTGGAATAAATTATATTACACTTCATGAGTAATTCCTCTAATTTTGTTGCAGTTCACTAGTAGTATCGTAGAATTGTCTTCTGATTGCTATTCTCTACATATCAGCATTGCTTAGAGTATTTGTATGGTGATTGTTTTTATTATTGTTATATCATGATCATAATTTTATTTTACAGGATAACTGTCAGTATGCATCCAATCAGAATCAAGCTGACACTGATGGGGATGGCTACGGTGATGCTTGTGATGTTTGCCCTTCGACCTATGACCCTGATCAGGTCGATACCGATGGTGATGGAGATGGTGATGAGTGCGATGACGATGATGATGGAGATGGTAAGAGTTTTCAATTCCTTATAATATTTTGTGAAACAGATAGATTTATATAGTTAGTTTTTTCTAGTTCTTTACATTCTTTTCATTGTTTTCATTCTGTTACATACATGTAATCATACTCTTATCTTCGTCTAACTCATTGTATTCCATCCATACTGATACATGTATTTTGCTCTCTCCTTCTTTCTTTATCCCTCTCACTCTTTTACTCTCGCTCTCACTCTCTTATCCTCACTCTTTCCCTCTATAACTCTCGTGTGCTCTCTGTGTCTCACTCTGTATCTGTCTCTTTCTCTTTCTCCCTGTGTTTACCTTGATATTTAGGTATGTCTATATCTCACTTTCTCAATTTGTTGTCTCTTCACACTTCATGTGTCTCCATTCTGTCTTTTTGATTAATCTCCCTCTCTCTCCGCTATGAGTTTGCTTCTGTTTTTCTACTTGGGAAAATCTTGTCAAAGCCTATTCAGGAGGTTGCAAGAAAATTTATTTTCAGAATTTGACTTTATCCAAAAGATCATCATGATCACACTGTCATTCCTCATGAGTCTTCCCTGCATGTGACCTTTAACCCCTGACTGTCTTGTATACTTTTCTGTGATATAGGAATACTGGATAGCTCTGACAACTGTCCCCTGTACAACAGCACTGATCAGACAGATACTGATGGTGATGGAGTAGGGGATGTGTGTGATAACTGTCCAGAAAACTCAAATGCTGCTCAGACAGATACAGACCAGAATGGCTATGGAGATATATGTGATGATTATGCTGGTACAAATATAGACCGGTAAGATATCTGTCATCATTCTTGTACATGTAGCCATATATTAATATCAAAGATAATGATAACATAATAACAATCTGTTCGTGCATAATGCATATCACATTATTGGGTAATGGCTTTCCTGGCTTTGGAAAGTATCAAAAGTTTCTTGCCATAAAAAAGTGGACTTCATTAAGCCATAAGCTGCCAAAACCTTGTACACTGATATACCTAGAGCTGCTTCCCACATGCGTAGCAGCGTGTGCTGGAGTGACAAAGCATTTACACAAGCCTCCGTAGCGGTGCCACGTACATGTGTAGTCGCATTGTTTGTTTGTGCTTAAGCACCCCCAAATTAAACCCGGCATAGGAGGGATTAGTGGCAAGCGAAATAGGGGTTATCAATGTGGCACTTGGTTGGGTACATTGGGGCAGATTGAGGGTTAAATAGTATCAGAAAGTGGATGGATACCAAATTATTCACTTGTTTGATGACTCTAGGTTTGATGATAGAATAGCAGAAACAAATAAAAATTACTTGTTGAAACAAGAAAAGGTACTGGATAGCATTACCTATTTAAAATACTGTATTTCTATTAAAGTGATTTGGTAACTTTGTAGAGGCTTGATAAAATCTGAGCTGCCTGGCCTTACATGCTATCAGTGTATGTAATATGGTGTAAAATGAAGCCCAGGGGGGAAAAAGCACTTCAAAATCATCATATCCTTCACAAAAGTAAACATATGCAAGTGACCGGAAATGCCAGACTCATTTTCCCCTATAGACTTGGTGTCAGACTAAAGCGTATGGCCGTAAATGGGAGTATTCAGTCATAGATATCTTAATAATAGCATTATATATTTGAAAACCTTTCTATGCCTGGCTATTTATTTATCCTTCTGAACATCATTACACAAGACAGATATCAAAATTCAACAACTTATTAAATCAAGCCTCCACAAAGTTACCAAATCCCTTTAATGTTACTTACTCTTATTCAGTGTGATTTTTTCAGTGCTACATGGTGAGTTATTTATTTTCTCCCCATTCTCTTTTTTTTGTTTCAGTGATGGTGATGGTATCATCGACATTGCTGATAACTGTTTAGTTATACCAAATGCAGACCAAACAGATACAGATAGCGATGGAATTGGTATGTTATTTGCTGTATATATTTCACCATTAATTATCTGTACCTGATGATATATAGAGAGAAGAGAGAGAGAGAGAGATGCATAGATCTTAACAGAATGAAATAGAGTGAGGGTGATATAGAGGAAAATAAAAAGATCTAGATAAAAGATTATAAAGGCACAAAAGTGAGAGATAATTGGAGAGAGATACACCAGCAGTGTGAGAGAGAGAAAGAGAGAGAGGTAGATCTTAACAGAATGAAATAGAGGGTGAGATAAAGGAAGATAAAAAGATCTAGATAAAGATTATAGAGACATAAAGGCTCAAAAGTGAGAGATAATTGGAGAGAGATACATATAAATATGACAGTGAGTGAGAGAGAAAGAGAGAGAGAGATACATAGATCTTAACAGAATGAAATAGAGTTAGGGTGAGATAGAGAAAGAGAGAGAGAGATATAGGTCATAAAAAATATGCACTGATATATAAACATGTGAACACACACCCACGCCCACGCACATGCACATATCCACAACCACATGTACCTCCCTCACCACACACACACACACACACAAACAAACCCACCAATAGTGGCTAGATACTAGTATTTGAGTTGTTTCATATCTTCTATAGATGACAAAGAGTCCTTTAATATTAGCATGTTTATGTAAATATGTATGGTATTAATTCCTGTAAACCTTTACACATGACAATCAATTGTCTCTATATTACGTATATGTTGCTTTATACTAAGAAAAGGCAAGGAAAAAATAAAAATTGAGATTTGTCATTTTTTGCGCTATCTTCATTAGATGTGAAAATGTCTGATGAACAAATTGATGTGATACATTGGTTTTTATTTTTGCATTATCCTGTCTTTCATTGAAATGTGTTACGAGTATGAATAATTTTATGAGTAATAAGAGGCCCTGTAATTTCTGTACCCCCTTTGACGTTGAATTGAAGGAAAGAGAAGAGATACTGAGAGATACTGAGAGAAATTCAGAGAGAGATGAAGAGAGAAAGACAGAGGTAGATATATAGATATATATATATATATTTAAATCAAGAAGGTTTATTTCAACATAATTGTTTGCTATATATATATTTATGTATATATATAGAGAGAGAGAGAGTGAGAGAAAGAGAAAGAGAGAGTGGAAGGATCGATATATTGATATCGTACACGATTCTTCGATGTTACAGATATCAATTGTGCATGATTATTTATCTCCTCGGACTATTCTAAAGGTGATGAATGTGATGATGATAAAGACGGTGATGGAGTGTCAAACGGCTCTGACAACTGCCCTCTATATCCCAACGCTGGCCAGGATGATGATGATGGTATGTATCTCCCTTTATCTGTCTCTCTTTTTCTCCTCCTTTTGTCTTCCTCTTTGTGATATTCTCTACCTGAAATAAATTATTTTTTAAAAACCCAGGTTTTAGATACATTCTAATATTGTTATTGCACCTTTTGGTTATAAACTTGTATGATAGACATTTTCTGGAGCATATCAGTTCTTCAGTCCCATCCATTTGCTTCTGTGTCCTGTTCTAGGTAACCTCATAGGGGATGTTTGTGAGACAGACTATGATGCTGATGGAGTAATAGACGACAATGATATCTGTCCGAAGAGTAATCGCTACCACACTACGAACTTTGACCCGTACATGTCAGTGAACCTGGAGACAGTTGATGATCCACCATCTTGGTATTTAACAGATTCGGTAAGTCATTGCAATCATGTTTTTAATCAAAGATTGTTGTGGAGTTGTGGTGTGTTGCGATGTCTGTCTGAATATGTCAATTGTTGATGAGGCTAAATGTTGGCAGGAAGATTTTTGCAAGTTTTCAGGTCTATATAGATATACTAATTTGGTTACGTTTCTTAAGAATAGTACGTATTTTACGATGTTCGAAAAAGGTGTCTAAGCAAAATGTTGCACCTACATAGATTTCAATTTTTCATCTATTTCATCCCCTCTGATGTTGGTTGGTTATGATACCCTCAGACCAGTTCATCCTCTGTGTTCCTGTGTGTGTTTGTTGGTGTGTTTGTGGGTGTGTTTGTGGGTGTGTGTGTGTGCGCGTTGGTGTTGACCGGCAACCGCGGGCACTAATATGGAAACACATCTTCGAACCGAGGACACACACGAGACCGAGGACCATCCTCGTTTTGATTTACAGTTTGTTGGCTTTATATTTAGCTTCTAACTTTAGCTTTGAACTTCGAGCATAAAGCAGAGTCCACGTTTTTTGCTTATGCACTCTATCCAACAGACGGGCGCGCCCGGAAAGCATGTTACAATTGAACGGGATTTATTTCTAGTCTTCCAGGATTATTCTCTTCAAAAACAATTGAAAAATAACTGTGAATACTTAAAGGGGAAGTCCAGTCCAAAAATTACTTGGTTTTAATAGAAGCAGAAAAATCAGACAAACGGATCAAAAAAAGGTTGGGTAATGTTGACAACACAGTCCTCGTTTTCCGGTGGAAACACGTAGGTGTGCGTGTGTGTGTGTGTATTTCTTGCTTTCTCTTAATCTCTTTGTATCTCTCTCTTGATATTTTTAAGTCTCTCAATTGCTTGTCATGTTTTTTCTTTCCCAGGGTAAAGAGGTCCATCTCTTCAATTCCTCCTCCATCTCGTCCCCTGTGATGTTGATTGGCTACGATACCCTTGGACCAGTTGACTTCCGTTGCACCATGTTCGTGAATGGTGATGATGGTGGTAACTACATGGGCTTTGTGTTTGGTTATCAGAGCAATAGAAAGTTCTACGTAGCGATGTGGAAACACACCAATCTAAACAGAGATACTCAATACGCTGGTATCAAAGGATTACAGATTAAGGCAGGTTGTGTTTACACTTTTATCTAATCTATTGTAACTTCATAGATTGACTTACAATGTACATGTGCTTGTTTAACCTTCAAGTGTTGGATGTTAATTTGAGTATAAATGCTCAAAAGCTCCATCTTTTTTGTTTGAAGGTTTTTTCAAGCTCAGAATGATAAAGCATGTGACTTGCTGCCTGTAATTTATTGACTTTGTGAAGTGTTTTAATGAATGTTCAGTAACGTTTGAATTGTTCTTTGAACAACAGAAGGTGCATTCAACAACAGGGCCTGGTACAACGTTAGCCAACGCTCTTTGGCACTCCTATACGACAAACAATGAGGTAGAATTGATGTGGCATGACCCTTTGATGCAGGGTTGGCAACATAGGACAGCTTACCAGTGGAGACTCACTTATAGACCATCTATTGGGCTTATGAGGTATGGACTTGGTTCCATTTGGTTGTCATGGTAGCAACGGTGATGGTGATGATGATGATGATGAGGGGGATGATGTTAATGGTGGTGATGATGATGGTTTTGGTGGTGTTGATGGTGGTGGTGGTGGTTATGATTATGGTGATGATGGTGTCGGTAGTGGTGGTGATGATGGTGTCGGTGTTGGTGGTGTTGATGGTGTTGGTGACGATGATGGTGTTGGTGACGATGATGGTGTTGGTGGTGGTGGTGTTGATGATCATGATAGTGGTGATGATGATAGTGCTGTTATGGATGGTAAGGGTGGTGTGGATGATGATGATGAAGGTGATGGTGTGGATGATGATGATGGTGATGGTGTTGGTAATGGTGTTCATGATGGTGTTGATGACGATGATGGTGTCGGTGGTGGTGGTGTTGATGATCATGATAGTGGTGATGATGATAGTGCTGTTATGGATGATAAGGGTGGTGTGGATGATGATGAAGGTGATGGTGTGGATGATGATGGTGATGGTGTTGGTAATGGTGTTCATGATGGTGTTAATGACGATGATGGTGTCGGTGGTGGTGGTGATGATCATGATGGTGTCAGTGTTGGTGTTGATAATGGTGTTGGTAACGGTGTTCACGATGGTGTTGATGACGATGATGGTGTCGGTGGTGGTGGTGTTGATGATCATGATGATGGTGTCGGTAGTGGTGTTGATGATGGTATTGGTAATGGTGTTTATGATGGTGTTGATGACAATGATGGTGGTGGTGGTGGTGGTGTTGATGATGATCATGATAGTGGTGATGATGATAGTTCTGTTATTGATGATGATAAGGGTGGTGTTGATGATGATGATTGATGTTAGGATGTATGTGATTGATACGATTATGAGATTGCAGATGATGAGAATACAAGATTAGCCTCCATTGTTCTGGCAATAGTCATGTTAACAATATATATGCATTGATAACAATCCACAATGAGACAAGGATGATAGTTGGATGATTGATGAATTAACAAAAAGGCATGTATCCAAACTGAAAGCCTTCTTAAGAACCGATGAAAGGGTCACTTTACAGTGCTTAAATTAAACTCTGTTAACATGAATTGATCACAGTTTCTTTTCTTGTTCATATTTTCAGAGTTACCATCAAGTCAGGTGACACGACCTTGACAGATACCGGTGACCTCTATGATTCGACCTTCCTGGGAGGTCGTCTTGGTGTCTTCGTTTATGATCAGCCTGATGTCGTCTTCTCTCATATGAAATACGAGTGTGCTGACAGGTATGTTTCATACACTATATTTTATTAACCACGGAATATAAATACATTCAAACCTTCTGGACTTACAAACAGCAAATGTATAGGGTTTTGTGTGATTGGTGCAAGAGGGTTAATGCCAATCTGGCTGTGAGTACCAAGATGTGTAGAAAATAAATCAAGAATTATTTGATAGTACTGATGCCTAATCACTGTACAATTCATTCATTCATTTCATTTATTCTGTTCTGCTTGAAAATACAAGTACATAGTATACAGTTTACATATATGATCACAGAAACTTATTGCCAACAGAACTTAGAGCTCCAAGATAAGCAGGAGCTTGATGCCTTGAGAGCCCTTACAATTTAATACAACCTTACTAAGTAGAGAGGTCCTGGTGATGCAGAACAGCAAGGAGAAAGGGAGAAAGGTGGATAGGCATTGAAGAGAGAGAGAAGAATGAATGAAGATATAAGAGAATTCCAGATGACTGCACATGCCATTACTAAGTACATACAGTACGTAAATATGCATTGATATGCGAGAAGCATAACGATGGTGGATTCAGGAAAAAATTTACCTTTTGAAAATTTTCTAATGATAGGTGCAAATGAGAATATACATCACAATCATATGACCATTTAAAGCAGATAACCAGAGAAATGTCCCATAAAATAAGAAATAGGACAAATTATACATTTTTGGAAAGCTAATCCCCCAAAGAATATGATGAAATTAAATTTTAGAGATGTAAGCTTGTTCAAAAAGATTACCAGGACTTTTTTTCAAGACCCCTGACAGGGTCTCAGATGAGCCAAGAAAGCGAGAATTCTTGCACTAGAAAAATGACGTCATTCTAGGGACAGCTAGCTTACGGTATACGATTTTACTGTACTGTAGCTGTATGCTGCTGCAGTGATTCGCCCAGTGATTGATGGAATGACGGTGTGATTCCAGGTTCTAACATCTGAATCAGGGCCAAAATCAGACATTTTGTCGACAAGATTTTCAAAGATTGGAAGAAATCAGTCGCTTACCTCGAACCGTGAACGTTATGTACGCGCGCTGTAGTGATCGTGAGCTAGCTAGAAGCAAGCAAGTGTGTCCCGAGTATTACGTCACACTTCCAATGTTGAAAAAGAAACTGCTCGCGGGGCGAAAATATGCGAATATTTTGACACACATTTGAAACAGAATAATATTAATTTATGAAAACCTATGGATTTCGAATGTTGACGGAATGTTTTAGGGCATCTTCCCCTTTCCGTTGATACCAAATTTATTGTATTTTGATTTGTTTGTACATCTCCGAGTAACACCTTTAATAAGTATTTACAGCTGAATTTCAGTTAACCGAATTTTGTTTCGAGTTGTGATGGCATGTTGAATTTTTGCTGCTCCAGTGGTAAATTTCTTTCCTTTCTGTACCAGGTTAAACCAAGCTCTTCAGTTTGATGGTTCGGATGATTATGTAATACTACCTGGTATACAGACATTAGATATTGATGAGAGTTTTACATTAGAAGCATGGTGCTATCTTGAGGCTGGATACCCAGCGTCAATGCTACCAGTATTTGGAGCAGCAGATAACAGTTTATATCTTATCATAGAAGATGGGTAGGTGCATTGAATGATTTAATATTTGAGAATAAAAATTTATTTGATTGTTTCATTTGTTTTCAGCTATATATATGGGAAGTGCAGTAGCTTCTACATGAATGCCTTCACATGGTAGAATCATACTGTTCTGAAAATAAACATTTATTAGTTGATGCAATGATTATATATTTGTATAGTGTATTTGATTGTTTATTTGATTCTTTTTTTAAACTGATATCCGCTATGCCTTTGGGAATTATCATTGTTCCTATGTAAATGCTACAAGCAGTCCAGAGTGAAATCATAGGCATTTATTTGATTGTTTTCTATCGTTTCAGCTCTGTTCATGGAAAGTATGGTAGCTTCTATGTGAATGCTACAAGCGCTCCACTAGTAGAGGATTCCTGGAACCATGTAGCTCTCAGGCTAGATGCTCAAGGTTTGTTTATCAAATTGTCATCTTACTGTTACCAAGAGCTAGTACATGAATTCATTCAGCTCAAAATTCATGTGTTGTGAGTCTAGGCCTTTCACAGAAATTGCAATTTTTTTTAAATTTTGCATTTTGATTTATCTTTTAATCGACATGTATGTGACGTTATATTGATGTTTTAATATGTATATGAATTCAGTATGAGTTAATCAAACTATACTATATGTAGATCCATGCAATTGAATTGAAGAGTAAGCCTGCCTTTGGATTTTGAAACCAAGTCTGAATTTATGTTTTAAGATTGTGATGCTATTTTATTTTTATTTTTTTAACAGATTGTATCTTATCTGTGTATGTGAATGGAACATTAGAAGGTGAAACCAGCAGTGTACCAGCTCTTACTTGGGTAAGTAACAAATTATTTCACATTGTCTTCTGTCTGGGGCAAGTGTCTTGAAACCATCATAAACTAGTTCATGGATGTCCCATGGAAATGTGTATTAATGGGATGTCCATGATCTTAGACTTATTACTGTTTCAAGAAACACTTCCCCTGTCTTGCCCTCTCTTTCTTTGTTTCTCTCTCTCTCTCTCTCTATCTGCCCCTCTCTGTTCCTACATGTATGTCTCTTCTCTCTCTGTTTCTTCTCACCTGCTCTATTTCTATCTCTCCCATCCTCTCTCCGCGTATCCAAGCTTCGTATTATCTCCTTAACCCCTACCATGTCGTGGGTGGCAAATCCCGCCCAAAAATTTGAGTGTTGAACATTTTTGTTTAGGCTGAGAATGGCTTGAAAATTCTTCCTCATACAGAAACCTGTGCCTGCAATATGTTTATTCCTATGCAATATATCTTTGCCCAGTTTGCTCAAGAAAAATCTCATTGAAAGTTAATATTTAATTCTTGAAAGTTCAGTTTTGATAATTTCTCAAAAATCTGATGGCATAGAAGGGGTTAATCATGACCACACCTTAAAGCTATAGCAGTATTTCAACCCACTGTTGAATTCTCTCATAATTCCTATAGACTAGATACATGGGCCACTCAGTTCCCTTGGGCGATGGGTTAAATGATCGCTATGTGAGGGTTGTGGTCTAGTGGATGAGTCTCTGGACTGGGAACCACAAGGTTTGGGGTTCAAATTCCTGCCACAGCGCTAACATCCTGTCGCAAGACTTTAATCTACATTTGCCACACTCGACCCAGGTGTATATATAGTAAGTTGGTACCTGGTAGGATTTATTCTTTGAATGCCCTGAGCGCTATCATAATGGTTGCAGGAGCTAAAGCTGGGGTAATACAGTGAAACCTGTCTATAAAGACCACTCAAGGGAGACAAGAAAAGCGGTCTTTATGACCAGGTGGTCTTTATGTACAGGTTCCTTTAATACACATTTCAACGAGAAACATTTTTCAAGGGAAAGCAAAATTGTGGTCTTTATAGAGAGGTGGTCTTTCTATACAGGTGGTCGCTAAAGCAGGTTTGACTGTAATACCCAAAGTCCTTTAGAAGCTTATGCAGACATTATACAAGTCATGTATCATATTGCACATGGGTTATACAGGACCTATATATTGAATATAATGTTCTAGCCCTCTCCTCACGAATGCATACTCATGAATTATTATGTATTTTTGTTCTTACTTTAAAAAATTATTATCTTATTTCTTGTTGATGAACAGTATACGTTTCACTTGAAAATTAACTTTAGAAATGGGTAATTTATGACTTCTTTAGGTTCATTCCTGGTTCAATTGTGTTGTACTCTGAGCTTTATATAGACTATGAAAAGCTTAATATCACAAAGCAATTAACTGCTTTCTAATTTAATCAATCTTCTTGCTTATTTCATTTAAATTTTTATGAGTACAGCCTCAGTTCATCGAACGTTCTACTGAATCTGTGTTTATTTTGCTCACAGTTCACTGAAGCAATCCAACTTCTGTCTTAGAAGTGAACCTAATCACTATCATTCTATTTTGTTCTACATTCAATAATCATTTATAATTCATTGTTATGCCAGAGTACGTTTTATCTTGTTTCCCAACTTACGCTCGTTGTACTCCAGTTTGGATATTTTACCCAAATTTCCTCAAGCGTTTCCTTTTTTTTTTTTTTTTTTTTTTTTTTTTTTTTTCTCTAAGTTCTCCCTTTTAATTGTAGATCACTGCCTGTGATTCACCGTAGCTAATTATAGTCCGTTCCCTCTCATTGTAGGAATAGTTTATGTTGGCTGACTGGGTTTTCTTTAAAGGCTGTCATTCACAGGGTGTTAGCGAGATTTTCTATTCAACCTTTACCTTTGCTTTACTATTACATTTAGTCCTCGCAATTTTTGTAGGTTCTCCTGATTTATTGTACCACCTATGTATTTGTATCTTTACATATTCGATCTTATTTGACAAATAATTTTTGTGAGTTGTCACTTATCCTTAGTTTGAGCATTTTAAACTATAGTTTCCCTCCCATTATCATTTTCTTGTTTGTTTTTTTTATTTAAAAAGAAAATAACTATGTTCCCTTCTTTTTACTTTGGCGTTGCCCACTTAGGACTTTCGTTTCACTTAATAGGGAGTTGCTTGAAAATTACGTCATTTTTGTATGGTTAGTTACCCTACCTCATGATTGATATTGATTTTGATTGTGTTTCTAAGTCGTTATCTTATGCCATGTGCGAGCCAATAGAATTAAGTGATTCTTACTTTTTTCCCCTTATGACAGAATGCTTTTTAGTTAAATTTGCCATGTTTGCAATTCCAATCCTACTTTTTCCACAAATCAGGTCTTTATTTACCTTTGCAGTACAATTTCCCGATGCTACTCTTATCAATTTGCACGCCATATACCTAACGATATACATATCCTTGCTAACCTTTATACCCATTGTGATTTCATTCTCCAACTATGAATACGTTGCCTTATGATGTTACCTTAAATTCACCCTCCTCTTTACGGGATTCACCTGATAATGTAATTGCTGATTTTTACAATTCATCTTCTGAACAACTGTCTCTAGATCTTGACGATGAAGATCCAGCGTGTCTACATCCCCTCTCTAAATACATCACTGTTGATCAATTTAAAGACACACTTTTGAACATTAAGCAGGATACCTTCTCCTTACTGCATTTAAATATTAGAAGTCAAAACAAACATTTCGATGAATTACAACTATTCTTAGACAGCTCTTCAAAAAATTCTCCCTCCATAATTGGCCTTAGCGAAACTTGGTTAGATTCTGATTCTAATATACCCTATGCTCTTCCTAATCATGATTACGTCTTTAAGAACCGACAAGATAGGAGAGGGGGTGGTGTCGGTCTTTACATTTCCAAAGACTTTAATTTCAACATTTGTGAAGAACTTAGCACGATTAATGATATACTCGAATCGCTTTTTGTAGAAATTTTTGTACCAGGCCATAAAAGTATAATTGTAGGAGTCCTTTACCGTCCTCCGAATAGTAATCCTCGTGATTTTTTGTCGCATTTTGGTAATATTTTAAAAGACCCTTTTCTCAATAACAAGGACTGCTTCATAATGGGTGACTATAATTTGGATTTATTGAAATATGATAACAACTCGCATGACTTTTTGGAATTGTTCCTGTCTGCTTCTTTTTTACCATTAATTTCGAAACCTACCCGTGTGACACATCAGTCCGCCACCTTAATAGACAATATCTTTAGCAATGTCATCCCTCATCCAGAATCATTCATTGTCATCTCTGACATTTCTGATCATTTTCCAATATTTTCCTACTTTTCTCTTTCCCATTCCATAAAAAATGGCGGTCCTCGTCCATTTGGTCGTAGAATCACTCCCGAAAACTTAGCGAGACTTGGTATCAGCTTGGAACAAGTTGATTGGTCTGAGGTCCTAAATAACGATAATATGAATTCATCTTACGAATGTTTTCTAGATATTCTAAATTTAAACTTGGATAATAATATCCCCTTACAAAAAAGTTCATCCAAAAATTACAAAACTACCCCAAGGCTTCCATGGATAAGTAAATCTTTATTGCGGTCAATTAACAAAAAAAATAGATTATACTATAAATACAAAGTAGACAATACTGACAATTCTAAAAGAAAATATAATTCTTATAAAAATACATTGCTTAAAATATTACGGTTTGCAAAAAAACAATATTTTGTGAATCGTTTGGATTTTTTTAGGAATGATATGCAAAACACTTGGAGAATTTTGAAAGAAGCAATGAATATGGTCTCGAACAAAAATAATATTACTCAAATTAAGTATAATGGACATATTGTTAATAATCTTAATGATATAGCAGAGATATTTAATATTTATTTTTCTACTATTGGTGAAAACCTAGCACTAAATATACAGCAACCCGATAAACCTTTCTACGATTTCTTAGGTCCTTCTAATTCCAACTCAATTTTTTTCACCCCTACCCATAAACAAGAAATCTCTGACATAATATCCCAGCTAAAAAATAAAAAAAGTTCAGGATATGACGGCGTCAACAATGTTATACTAAAATTTATTTTGCCACTCATAATTGATCCTTTAGTACACCTGTTTAACATATCTCTAATGAATGGCGTAGTGCCAGACAAAATGAAAATAGCCAAAGTTATACCCTTGTTCAAAAAAGGTGATAAATTAGATCTTAATAATTACCGTCCCATTTCGCTTTTGTCCTCTTTATCCAAAGTCCTTGAAAAATTGGTTTTTAAAAGAACGATTGCCTTTCTGACCTCCTTCAATATAATAAATGAATCTCAATTCGGTTTCCGCAAAAATCATAGCACATCTCATGCTTTATTAACCTTCTTAGATAAAGTTTTCCATTCCTTTGACACGTCATCACACTCAGTTGGGTTATTTCTGGACTACTCCAAGGCCTTCGATACGATTAATCATGATATTTTACTTTTTAAACTTAATCACTATGGTATTCGTGGCAAGGCCTTGGAGTGGTTCAGAAGCTACTTATCTAATAGAAAACAGTTAGTATCCTTGAACGGGTGTAACTCAAATTTTCGTTCCATTAAGTGTGGAGTTCCTCAAGGGAGCTTGTTGGGACCACTTTTGTTTATCCTTTACATAAATGATTTTTGTAGATCGTCTAATTCTATGTCGTTCATATTATTCGCTGACGACACCACTCTGTTTTATTCTCACAGTGACCCTGCTCAATTGGCGAATATAATTAATTCTGAATTAAAGAATCTTACTCAGTGGATTCGAGCGAACCGTCTGTCCTTAAATCTTAAAAAAACAAAGTATATGCTATTTAGTCACACCCTCAATTCCCTACCAAGTGATATATTTTTTGATAACTCCCCCCTTGAGAAGGTTTCCGATATAAAATTTTTAGGTGTCAAAATTGATGATAAACTTTCATGGAAACTTCACGTTGATAATATTTGTAGGGTAATTTCTCGCAATATTGGTGTCATTAATAAATTAAAAAATTGTCTACCAAGTAAATCCTTGTTAACCCTGTACTCATCCTTGATATTACCCTACTTGAATTATGGTCTTTTGGCATGGGGTACTGCATGTCAGACGTTACTTGAAAAAATAACTTTACTACAGAAAAGAGTAATTAGAATTATTAGTCACACTCATTTCTTGGCTCATACTGACCCTTTATTTTCGGAAAATAAGGTTCTTAAAATAAATGATTTATATCTGTATCAATTAGGCTTATTTATGTTTGATTATAATCATAATGTTTTACCAGCAGCATTTAACTCGATATTTCAGTTGAATCAGTCTGTACATAATTATCCGACCAGACACTCAGGTGACATACACTTGCCCCTCCTTAGGACACTTTTAGCTCAACATTCATACTCTTATAAAGGCCCCAAATTTTGGAATTCTCTCCCTGAAAACATAAAAAATGCTCCATCCCAGAGTTGCTTTAAAAAAAGACTAAAATTCTATTTACTGAGTAAATATACCCCCAATTGAATTGATATTTAGCACTTGTAAAATCTAATTCCCGTCTTTGTTTTGGTCTTCTGTCTCTAAATCCATGAAATCATGGTTAAACACAATTGGCAACATATATCATTGATACGTATAATCCGTTATCCTATGGCGCTGTATATTTCGGTTTTTTTTTTTCTACACACTACTATATTTATTTGCTCGCACATGGCGTAAATAAATTATTAAGTACGCAGCTTGGTAACATTTAACCAAGCACTTTTATTCTTTTGTTCCTTACGTCTTCTTTTTTTATGTAATTATTTTGAGGGTACCTCACCATGCAAGCTTCGGCTTTTCAGAGGACCCTCCATTTTCACAGTGTTATTTTATATTTTGTTTGTCAAATCCAATTTAGATATTATTCTTCTTGTTTGTTTATGTGAATATAATTATGATGTATTATTTTGTATTTGCAAAATTCTTTATTTTTCTTGTAAAATGATTTTGTATTTTTCCTGTGAAAATGAAATAAAAATTAATGAATGAATGAATACAAGAAGGGAATACATGTATGCTTATCATTATTACTATGTATCTCATCTTACAGGACTCTGATGTGGATTTATATCTTGGAGCTGATAATAGCAGTAATCTATTTGAAGGAACTATGGACGAGGTTCGAGTATGGGGTCTAGCTCTTCTGGACTCTGAGATAGAAGAACATATGCAGCTGGCTGGCCTGGACTGGCAGAAACACAAGAAACTATTGGATGGTCATTATACCATGGATAGTGAGAGTGATGGTAAGTACCATGAGTCTTGAACCCAGGACCTGCTACAGTTCCTCTGCACACACTATGCCCATTTTTCTTGCATTTGCATATTTTGTTTGATGCCAGGGGCCTGTAACATAAAGAGATACAATCAATCTTACGATCAATTGTAACTCTTCAGTACATGGTTTGCCATAGACTTACGATTGATATCAATCGTAAGATTGGTTTATTTCTTTATGTTACAGGCCCCAGGTATTTTAAAAATGAGAATAAACTTTTAAATCCTTAACTTGCAAACACATTGACAGGTTCAAAATCATTGTTTTTCATCAAAATCGGCAATTTTTTTCAACTTTTCAACAAAATTCCTAACGATATATATTGTTCTGAGAGATATTACACCTTATTAGAACCATGTAGCACTAAAAGAAAAATATTATTGTTGCCAATTTTAAGAATGAAAAGTGATCAATTTAGCCCTTGAATAATTCCTCTCCTGAAAGGATTAAATGATCTCTTCCCATGTTTTCAAGATAATTGTGTTTTGAATTCTTTTTGATTTTTTTTTTAAAGCCATTTTCTTAAGTTGCTGACCCGCTACTTTAAAATATGACTCCACTAATATGTGAAAGCATTGCAACCAAAATTGGTCATTATAAAGGGCCTGGTGCAGTACAAGACAAGATAATTAAATAGAAAACCTTAAATGAGCACTATAGTGATTGCATGAAGGTTTGTGCAGTTCAAAACAAATCTCTCAACTGCCTGGTTCATTAATTTGCATGGACATGAAAACAGATATAAATAAACTATATCATCAGGCAGACGTCATCTCTATTGCTGCTTCGTGGGGTAGCTGTGGAGAGTTGCCAATGAGTAATTCTCTTTTTCATGAAATGTTGTAGCTCTGCATTTTGACCTTTTCTTCTTTCCCAGATTCCACCATGTTGGTCGATGATTCCCTGTACGACAATCATGGTATGATCCTAGGAGGGGCATTGTTTGTACCAAGTACGCTGGATGCAGGAAGGTTTGAAGTCACTTATCCCGACTCTAGACGCAGGAGAAGAAAGAGGAGTGTGGATGCTCATACAGAATTATGATCAGCGCTTGAAAAGTATCTTTTAAACTGCTATAAAACGTGAGAGCTGTATGGTACATGTGGATCCAAAGATGTGTATCAAGGTTTACATCACAAGCAATATTCAGTTAGCACAAGGACACACATTGGTGCTTCATGAGGCTTTCTTCATAGGTTTTAGCACCATGGTGGAAAGGAGAAGGCCACTTGGTCCTGTCTGGAGCAGAGTGTTTCCAGTTGGTAGTGGTCATGCAAATGCCTTTCAGGAGAGCTTTAGGCTGCCATTGGTGCATTCCTCAAGGCGCTCATGTTTCCACTTTCTATCACATAGATTACCAAAAATTCTCTTTTGCTTGAGTATATAGTATTGGTGTGGCATATGATCAACAAATACCATACAAAACCTTGGAGAGTGAATAATCCAGCTTGTGGATTGCTTAAATATCAGTATGCATATTCATGCACCTCGCATCCAAAACCTTGAGGAGAAAAGTAATGTGCTTGTATATATATAAATATATAAATCTCTAGATCCGTCTATAAGGCGAATTCTCTTTGTATAGGCCTATTCTTCCAGTTCGCCTTTCTGCAGGGTCCGATTCGCCTTAAAGTCGAATTTCTTTTGTGACGGAATAAACCGCATTGTTACGAATCGCCCTTTCGTAGAATATAATGGTATATATACATGTGTGTGTATGTGTGTGTGTGTGTGTATAGAATAATATATATATATGTATTGATTATGCTACTTGTAAGTTAAATCAAATCCGTCCACTTCATACTGTGGTCATATTCAGCATGTATTATAATGTACATAGAAAAAGATGACAACACCCACTGGTCCCATGCATCATCGATGCTATGCTAAACAATGTTAAGGTATACCCATATTATTTTTGTTGATAGGTGTTAATGGCTTCATTTGAAATATTGCTGTAAATGTGTATCCTGCTGTCATTTTACCATTTTTAGCTTGTTTTTAAAAAGTGTCAATATGTACATGTATAATAATTTTTTTTTAAAAATATTTATATTTCTCTCCACCTATTCATGTAAACATGCAACATTCAGCCCTGCTGCCTTTATGTGGAATGTACTATACATGAAGTGCGATTAAGATAAACCATTATTGATTGCTCGATTACCAACGGAAAATGAGTACACAGAGCTCGTAAATATCTCGATTACCTACATCAGGCTTAATAATATTACCCCCAAAATTGTCATTCAGATACATGTATGTCAGATTACAACTTTTTATTCACAGGGGTCTAAGCAAAACCTCTTGCATGACTTTTCTCTGGCATTTGAACGAAGGAATCATGCATCTTGCCAATAAACAGTTGTCTTTCATTTATATCGGATCTAGCAAGCCACTAGGCAATGCTGTAACAGCTACATGTACATAAGTATACCCGTAGCTTACTTCCAGATAAGGGGAGATGATCATGTCTGTTGATAGCCGGAAGGGCATTAAATCCGAGTATCAGTCATCGATCTCTACCAAGTTGATTTGGCCGCACAACCAAAATTAGGAGGCCTACACTCAGAGTAGGTGGGACACCGTCTACTGTGTACAATTCCAGTGTACTCCTATCAAAAGATATGTGATTTGATTTTTTAATCTAAAAAAGACATACCGATTGTCACATTAAAATGCCTTTAGAATTCGTATGGATAAACTTGTTTTGCCTGTTTATGCAGCCTATTTGTAGAAAAGACTTATAGTGCTGAATTATGTGATTCTGAAAATGCATAAACTTGAATTGAAACAGTACAGCGGTGTGTGGTGACCGGTCACATCAAACGTAAATGGGCATTGCTTTATCCACTGGTAGAGATCGATGGTAACGTTATACGATTTAAACGGTATACTTTCAACTGATGATCGTTGATTAACTGCAGCTATAGGAGAGATGTGCCTCATTTACATGTATCTTAGGATACCTACGATATCCACTGTTATTGAATTTCTTAATTTATTTATGTCATTTTCATATTCCGTCCAAAGTTTTTCCTCAGTGTGTTTGTGTTAGTTGTGTGGTGTGTGGTGCGAGGGTTTAGAAGTAGAGAAGTCTCTGTATGATGCATTCACTTTTTAACAATTGTTGTTTAGTGTCCATATGAATCATGCTCCTGTGACTTGAAATATGCTTTTGATATTTTATGCAAAGTTTTCTATTTGTTTGTTTTGCATGGGTTACAATGTAACTTGTCAGGATTATTTTGTGATTAATGCGGCATACGCTGTTTTTAAATCGGCTTACTGCCTTAAATACAGGTAGTACATAAATTTAAATAAACTCTTGAAATTCTGCTATTACCATGGGGTCAGCAAGTTTTTCGAGAGAAAATATTTAAAAAGTTCTCTTTAGTTAGCAATCTCATGTAACTGTTAATTGCTAATTATCATTATCAAAAATGCTAAACACCTTTTCCAATGACAGTTAAAATTATCAGTCAAGGGCTTATGTTAGCTCACTCTTACTTGTGTGTGGTCTATACATGTATGTGGTTTTGTTTTTACATGCCATGTCTTTCAGAGCATTCCATTTGTAATTGTACATATACATGTATATTAATGATTCCATTGCTGTGATACAATTTCATAATATGAATCAATTGTTTATAAATTCATGTATATACTATATTACATGTACTTAGCAAAAATTGAACAATTTTTTTAATGAATTTTTAAATTTTTGTACTAATTATGCGATGCAATTTTAATAGATCTATTTCATCAAGAAATTTTGTGCTTTGGAAATTTTAAAATCATTTTTTTTTATGAAGAGCAAGTTCTAACTTCATTTGCATTCAAATAAAGAGAAATGAAATACATGAGAATACATTGATCATTCTTTCTTTGTCTTTTAATTCTCGTTTGCCTAAAAAATGGTATACAAATAAGAGCAAATACTGTGCTATTATTATCGTATATGTGCATATAAATTGTATTCATTCACATATAGTGGAACGGCTAGTTATTACAAAATCCTAGAAACAAAGTTAATTTAATAGCTTGTTTTATTGAAATCTTGTTATATCAGGACTAAAAAAAAACCATACTGTAAACATGGAATATATTTTGCAGTGGAATTTTTTGCCTATTTCGCGGGGCAGGAAATTTGCGCATAATCAAAACATCAGGACTAAAAAAAAACCATACTGTAAACATGGAATATATTTTGCAGTGGAATTTTTTGCCTATTTCGCGGGCAGGAAATTTGTGCAAAATCAAAACAAAAATAATTTTGGTCATGTGAATTTTTGCCAAAAACAAAAAAGTGAAATTCACTTTACCGGGCAGAGTCCGAGAAATTAATCGTGTGAAATTTCCAGTTTTACAGCAGAATGCAAAGATATGGGACCCGCAAGATTACATTGATATACATCTAAACAAGAATTTGTTACATTTTGTAGAGTGGAGCCCCATTGTAACAATTCCTTGGGACCAAGGGAATTACCTCTTTATATTGAAACCTTGTTATATCAGGGATAATAAACTAAAGAATACAAAGAAGTGGGACCGGCAAAATGACCTTGTTATAACAGTCTTCTTTTTAACAAGGTTCATTGTATTACTATATGGCATGAACTACATGAATTATCAGTAATTAGGTTGATGTAATATTAGTTATTCAAAATTTAATGACAAGTATTTGCACATAAAGGTAGCCTCAAGTTTAGTGATGCATCAGAGAATCTAAAAAATGTTTCACTGAATGACAATTTTTTTGTCAGGATTCTTGTTTTTCTTGATTCATGATGCAGAATACTTTTTAGAGACTACTTCACTTGAAATAAATTACCAAAACTAAAAGCCGCTTAGCTTAAATCAGATTTACACCATGGGTAATTGGGGATACAGTGGACACTCACTATAAGAAGGACCTTCGGACCATGAAAATTACCTTGTTATATCAGGAATCTCCTTATATCAGCGTAAGAAAACCAAAAGAACATAGAGAACTGTGACCAGCAAACTTGCCTTGTTATATCAGAGCTCTTTATAACGAGTTTCCACTGTAGCTTTGTCTCAATGAATTTACATTCTCGTTTCCATTTCATGACCAAATTATTAATGTTGTTTAAATATTTTGTTACAGAATTAAATTGTTTATGGGGACCCTGGGTTGAAACTTGACCTTCCATAAATAAGTGAACTAATAAAGTTAAAGATAAAGTTGAATTCTGGTCATGTGATTACATTGTGAAAGAAACTGTTAAAAGCAATTGGGAAAGGTCGATCATGCCTACAGAAGAATTGGTGTATACTATGAGGTTTTGAAATCAACAGGATAAGATATTGACCTAAGCTCGCTGAAAAACACATGCACTGCACACAGATATGGGTATATGGGACTGCACACACAATGTGGCATGAATGTTCGGCCCGAACACTTCAGCTATTTCTCGTCATATTTCAAATATGAGGGCATTTGAAGAGCAATCCTTTTCAGGGGATATTTCTACTATGCTGTTCTTCCAAACTGACCTAAAAGTCAATCCTAGGAT
The DNA here is from genome assembly GCA_025617745.1 of Heliocidaris erythrogramma. Classification (NCBI taxonomy): domain Eukaryota; kingdom Metazoa; phylum Echinodermata; class Echinoidea; order Camarodonta; family Echinometridae; genus Heliocidaris; species Heliocidaris erythrogramma. Next base: position 46,599,908 of record CM046863.1, on the reverse strand, counting down.
TGAGAAAGCTCACAAATTATTGTCAACTTTCCCAGAACTCAACCTTCTCTTTAAGAGCTACGTATATTGATAGGTAAGAACATTTCTCAACTCAGATATCTGTGTGATTGACACTTATAAAACAATAGTTATTTGAAACAATAATTCAAACATACTTTTTTGAGATATATGAAGACATGTTTTTTGTTTTGTAAAAAATGTCTAAAAACAAAAAAACAAAACAATTGTTATTTACACTTCTTAAGTCAAATTTTGCAAAAGTCAAGCTACATGTATTTTTTGTGGTCCCAACAGATTCAACTTAGGCAAAGTTAACTCTACTATGAAATAAGGACCCAGACCCAAAGTTGTTACCAATAACTGCCACATTTCTATGACAAATTTGCTCACAGCCAATCAGATGCAATGATTTCAATAACTTATTGATAACAAGTTTTATGAAACAGGCCCCTGATGTGTGGTAATCTAGTATCATGTAGCCATGAATATCAAACTGCATAGAATAGTAGCACTATTAAGAACCATGTTCATCTGCATCCAATACTCCAATCGCACTCTCTCATGCCAATAGTGAAGATTTCCATCGATTGTAAGAATATAGAACACCAAGGCAACGGCCAGGAACGCACTGATGCGTTTTGTCTGAAATTCAGATGAGAACAGGAACCCGCCCATCAGGAGGGATGCACCAAGGACAACCATCGCCGTTTCGCTGTGAGGGAGAGTTGAGAGGAAGGCGCGGCGTTCTTCCTGCGTCCGGTAGAGCTGGACGGAGTTGATGATGCAGAAGATGGAGATGAGGTTTTTACCGTAGGGATAGAGGAAGTGGAGACGGTATTTCTTGTTGAGGTCTTCTCCTACACGACTGGCAAGGATGAGGAAGACTCCGATGACGCCTACATCATGAGATGCGATCCGGGCCTGATGGAAGATGGGAAGTTGGTGAGATGGGGAAAGAAAAAAGTGGAAGTGAGACCAAGAAAAAAGGTGACTTTTTGATGGGAAAGAAACAAATGTGGCGGAACAAAGAGAGCAAATTTTTTTTTTACAGTTACACAATATTTCAAGGAATGGGATATGAAATTTGACAATTGCGTAATTCAACTCAATAGTTAAAGTACCATACTCAGGTAATATTATTCCGTCAGCCTTGCGGCTCTTATCAAACCTAATACATGTATTGGCTTCGTTAAACATGAATTATGTTCAGTAATACGTTCATATAATATTTTAACCCTTTTGCGACATCACTCCAAATTTTGTTTGGCTCAATAACTTTTGATTCAGAGCCCTAAAGAATACTAGATGCATGGCTATAAAGGGCAAACATTTCTGAAAACACTGTATCCATTTTTTTTGCATGACCAAACTGCGTTTGATGCCAGGAATAATAAAAATGAGAATAAGTTAAAAAAATCCTTATACTGGCAACACACTGAGAGATTGAAATTCATTTTTTTTAAAATAAAAATCAGCAGTTTTTTTCAAGAATTCCTCAAAATTTGTAACCATTTATATTGTTTTCAAAGACATTATATTTTATTAGAAGCGTGTTGCAAATTGAAGAACCAAATGTGATCAATTTAGCCCTTCAATAATTCCTGTCATAAAAGGGTTTTAATGCAATAAAACTGTCATCTTCCCCATGCTCTTTATACATGTACATGTACATGTACAGCAATATATTTTTGTATAAGGTAAAACAAAGACGGATCACCACAAGTCTTGTACATTGTCACAAGACATATAATCACCACTAAAAGTAAAAAATATTCAAATAGTTGAGGATTAAGAGCATATGGGGGGAAAAAAAGTAAAATATAAATCTTTATTTTTTAGTACAAATGTCTCTTTTTGATCAGGGAACAGGGATCAGGAGTTGGTCTAGCGGTATACGTCTACGAGCAGCTCTTTGTATTTGCCTACAAACTGACTCTGATCGGACCCAGGTTTGAATCTCAGTCACGTCTTTCGGATGGTGATATTAAAGGTCGGTCCCAGCCGCAAATAATCATTGGTTGGTCTAGCGGTAACATCTACGAGCAGCTCTTTGTATTTGCCTACAAACTGACTCTGATCGGACCCAGGTTCGAATCTCAGTCACGTCTTTCGGATGGTGATATTAAAGTTCGGTCCCAGCCACAAATAATCATAATTATTATCAATATAAGGCATTTTAGCGGCGCATTAAAACGCATATTTTTGCCCGCTTGATTTGCGCGTGCAATATGCTCTCATATTGCACGGAACGCTGAATTCCCCAAAGGCTACAGTACTAAACTTGCCGTGCAATATTATGTTTTTTTGTCTGGTCTATTTGCGTGTGCGCAAATAATGCAACGCATTCACACATACGCACATGACGTCATAAAGAAGTTAAGTCAAACTTGTGTCATCACAATGAAGTATGATGAGGGGCTCTATTAACTGAATGTGGGTGGTTAAAATGATTTTTATTAAGTTCTAAATCATTTTCCTGTAGGGTATAGATAATAATAATTATATTGGATGACTTTATTTCATGGAATACCAGAAATATTCCACTCGTTAGGGCCAATATTGCACTCATCTTCGATTCGTGCAATATTGGCCCTAACTCGTGGAATATTCTCTGGTATTCCATTCAGAGCCATCCAATATAATATAATTATCTGATTGATACACGTCTGTCAAAGCTCAATTACACAGGAGGCCTTACCACAAGCCACATCTTGGACTTCGCTTGCTGGCTCTGCGTTACTGTGGTAAAGATCGCCATGGAAACAGCCGTGACGATGGCCCACAGTGACCTCTGGGAACCAAATGACATCATCGTACCACAAGTGAAGAGCAGTACGATGTGGATGTAGATGTAGATAAGAGGGAAGCCTTCCGATCTATCAATGATATGGAAAAAGAAGAGAGGACGTTATTTCTCCATCGTCCTATAATAAATATGGGGAGCAACTTTTGCCATCAGTACGCCAGTGTCCAGTACAGTCGATCAATGCTGCACCAATGAAGCTAAAGCCAAAGTCACGACCCAAGTTTCTTAGCCAGCCCTAACTCTAAAACTATGCGTCCGACATATACATGTATATAAACCGTATAAGTGAGGTACATCCTATACTACAGTTAAGCCCAATATGGTAATCCAGTTAGTTTTTCTTTCAAACAATTATAAAATTGTTTATCACGCTGAAGATAGATATTATGTAGAATGTACTTGTACTTTATAGGACAAGCAAAATTTAAACAAGATAGAGATAATTCATGAAAGCACAAACAGTGTGGCACTTTGATATTTATTCAATTTGAATATTTTTCTGAAACCCACAACACCAGCACACACACAAAAAAAAATAATTCTATCATTGGGCCGAATGACTAAAAAACAACATCCATTACACTTATACTTATACTTATGCTAGAATATGTACAACTCAAATTCTGAAAGCGTGGCGATTTATCTCCCATGTGTTGTTAAATAGTCTTGTGATTTTTGTCCCTTATTTTGTTCTTGTTTTGTTCATGTATTCATCTAATCTCGTCCTGTCTTTCTCTTTCTGTGTTCTTCCTAGATTAGATTCCATGTTTCATTGTAAATATTGTCATATTATGTTTCTCACGTATCTATACCATATATCACAATGTATGAAGTTTGTGTTCTTATTGTCTAGTTTTGCTATTTTATGAGGAGCCTGATACAACAAGCCATGCTTCTACCAGGCTACCTCGTCTTTCTGAACAATATTCTTGAATTATGATACCTCTGTAATATTAATGAAGTATGTTTGTATTACTATTACCAATGTCACAAACGTTGTAAAAGCAGGAATTGCTACAGAAAGACAAAATAACTACAATACAATACAATACAATACATATATATACAAGCTTATCTGAAGATAAGCTTATGTACATGTATAAAGCGGCAGGTGTGATCAAGTGTTTCTTACCTTGCACGCGTAGTTCATATATATATAAAAGTTACACATGCAAGGTAAGAAAAACCTGATCACGCCTGATCATGCTAATAAAGGGCTAAAGGGCATTTTTCATGACCTGCTAACCATGCGCCGTTAGATTGGCGGAATAAAACTCCTAGCTTCGTGATGTAAAAAAAGGCGTATAGCCCATTTTTTTTTTTTTACACTCAGGAAGCTAGTCCTGGCTACCCACGGCGACCAGGAAATGTACACAATGACTCCGATAGCTCGTTTCGTGAGAATTGGCAGTAAATTACGGATTTCATTTTGGGAATTATCTTTTCCAACATTGGCGAGTTAAATTTATTGTATTTATTGGATATGTTGTAGACGGTTTTTGTAAATTAAATGCCGATTTTGAGTGAATGTCGGTGACTTTAGAAAGAGTTGAGGTGTATGACTGCCTAGATTCTACACACAAAGTATAGTCTTGTTTGAGTGCTTCAAATGGCCGTCAGGAAGAACTTTTGATTTCCAGCAAAATCTACAGTCAAAATCATGTCCAAACCAAAGAAATCCCCGCCGATTTTTTTCGAGATTGCGTGTTGTTTTCATTCCTCCGATGTCTTGGACTAAAATGAGCCAATAAAACTTTGTCCACAAAGAAACCAAGGATCGCAAGCGCAGATCGATCTCTACGATCGCGTCCCCAGAAAATTTGGACTTTTCCGTGTACGCGATAGGGACCAAATTTTTAATGACAAAATTCTTTTGGGGGAAATGTCAGTGCTCGCGGCGACCAAGAAATGTACACAATGACTCCGATACCTCGTTTCGCCAGAAACAACAGTAAATTACTGATTTCATCATTTTTGGAATTATCTTTTCCAACCGCGGTGAGTTGAATTATTGTATTTCATGGATATGTTTAGCTGTATGAGCTCCTTGGCTTATCAATCTGGTACTGGCCTACGGAGCTGTACATGGGATCCATATAAAGGCAAGCGGACAGGTGGGCCTACTCGACTATGGTGCATGGGAGGCTTCCGGGCATTATCGTGGTTGAGGAAACCACCATTCACTCCACACAGAACAGTGCTTCATTGCATAGACAGTGTTTATACAAATTATATACATGTAGTCATCGATCATGGCTTTTCGGGTTTTCCTCATTCATTCCCCATCCAGACTCTTCACTTACACTTTATTTTTGCGTGCTCAAAAGTCAAAAAATGTTATAAACTCCTCCAAACAGACGGATTTTTCTGTCTACCCTGGGCTCTAAATTACCTCCTCCACCCGGTATCCGGTCAAAACGTCCCCGCCTTGTTACGACCAAAACGTCCCCGGGTAGCGTACCAAAACGTCCCCGCCCTTTTCCCCCGCTCTGCCTCTGGCTCAATTTTTGCGTCATTCGCTCTTTCTATCGTCAGTTGGTAGACTGCTTACTCTTATTTTTTTTCTTCTCCAAAGTATAACTATATAAAGTTTGACTCACGAGTGAACTTGCTTTAAAACCCCTAAAACCGAGTGCATGCCTCCACAAAACTGGAAAACTCGGCCACCCATGCGCACATTGCAGCGGGTAACCTTGCATCGTGGGGGTGCTTTAGTTTTGGAGTCCGAGTCCAATTTTGCTTGTTATTCATTTTATAATTGTTGTTGTTGTTATTGTAATTATACTGTATTAATGTATCTGTACTATATTTCTGCTTTGGGAGTCCGAGTCCAATTTTACTTGTTATTTATTTTATAATTGTTGTTGTTGTTATTGTAATTATACTGTATTAATGTATCTGTACTATATTTCTGCTTTGGGAGTCCGAGTCCAATTTTGTTTGTTATTTATTTATTTATTACTATTCCCAAAATATTATTATTAGTAGTAGTAGTACAATTGTTGTTGTTATTGTAATTATACTGTATTAATGTATCTATACTATATTTCTATTCACTAATTTCGCCATAATCTGTTAATATCAATTTATCTGTATCAATAAATCCCTGGTAACTGTCAGTGTAGATTTGTTCAACTTTTGTTGTTGTTATTGGAGTTTTATAGCCGTTTATCAATCCAAGAGGGGGTTTAAACATCCTAACCCCCTCTAGTCTAGATCCGCTACTGAATAATTGTAAATATGACATATTTAGTTTTCTTCTATTTATTGTCATGTATTTTTAATATCAAATAAAACCGTATTGAATTGAATTTAAATATTATTAATCAATTAATTAATTTATTAAAACAGAAGAAGAATATTCAAAATTAAATCTAAACACGAAAAATTCGCATGTATGCGATGTATGACTTGATATTGTCCATGTGTGTATGTTGATAAATTTGCTGTGCTATGCACGGAATATAAGAAATACTTCTAGGGGTGGGAGTTTCGGGTATTTTTTCAATTCGGGAACCCGACAATTTTTCGGGTGGGTTCCCGGTTACCCGAAAATAATATAACACAAATTACAAGCTTATATTTACCCTTAAGAAGCTATTAACACTGGGAAAAACTCGAAAGCGCATCACTGCAGTGGGGCGCTACATGGATATTTACATGTAGATATTGAATGGCTGGTCGACGTTATCTACCGCCTTGTCATGTTACATACATGAGTAATCATTAAATACTTATTTTCGGGAAACGGGCATGTAATATTTTGACCCGGGACCCGATGCTCTCGGGCGGGACCCGGGTACCCGGTTTTTAGTCCCAGCACTAAATACTTCATATGTGAAATTGTCTTGCCTAATTAGAAATTGAATGGGACATGTAAGTGCATTTTAATACATATCTTACTGCCGTCATCTCATAATCTACATGGGTCACAGTGCGACATGATTTTGTGTAAATAACATTGTCAATAAAACTAAAGGAATAAAATGAATTCAATGAGTTTTTGTCATTTTGTATATAGTTGTCCGAGATGTGGAAATAGATGAATAGTACAAAAAGATATACAGAGTGCAGAGAGATAGATGATAAAAGGATTTGATGTTTTTGTCGTTTTGTATATAGTAGTCAGAGAGAGATAAAAAGGGAGCACAGAGAGAGAGAGAGAGAGATAAGGGGGGGAGGCAGATGTGGAAATAGATGAATAGTACAAAAAGATATACAGAGTGCAGAGAGAAAGAGAGAAGGGGCAATGCAGGTCATACTACATTTTCTACATAAATGACATAACTTAAACCTATTACATCAACAAAAAAAAGAGACGTAATTAAAATTAAATATATATTTTTATTGATGGTCTAGTAGACTAGATGTGATTTTATTTAGGAATTTTTTTGTTTTCTTTTTCTACATAAAATAAAATCTAACTTATTAGATCACACTTTTTCCTACAACTCTCTTTGCGGTTTGTCTAAAATACCACATTACGCCACTCATAGGTACACGCCATTGCCGACTGTGTAGTAACGCAGCCAACACACATCCCATACCTAAACTGCATCACTGTGCATTTTTGGCTATATTTAATTGAATCTCATATATTGCAGTTTACTTACATCCAAAGAATTATATTGAATAATAGATGATTAAAACTTACCAGGTTGTTTTGTGACCTTTGAAGAGGGTTTCCTGAAATTTTGGGTCCTTTTTGTCGATAACTGCTATCGAGACTGTCCCGTCAGCATCCAGTTTGTATTTTTCACGATTATGATGAAGGGAGCCCTCAGCGCTCGTAGTAGTACCGGCGCGATGGGTTCGTCGATCTCCTACGAAGACCTGGAAGGGCCAAACTGACGACGTAAAAAAATAAAAAATATTACGTACGTACGTAGTAATTATTACGTACGTACGTAATATTTTTTATTTTTTTACGTTGTCCAGGTCTTCGTAGAATAGCTTGTGTGCGTAACATTCTGCGTACGTATCTACGGTGCGTAACCATGTAGAGCGGCCTCACTAGTGCGCAACATTATTGAGAGCAGTCGTCATCCGTATGGAGGTGTGGGTAACAAGTACCAAAAAGAGGGCTGTAAATGTAAGTTTTCATAACTTTCTACATTTTGTATCTTAACGAACTGATAACTTAAAATCTAAAGAATGATACTTAAGTATCAGTTTGCCCACAAAAACATCAATTTCAAACAAAATTACATCTGTATCCCCAATACCCAGTATACACACATGTATATGATTCTAATGGTCAATATGACCATTGCTTGCTGATGTGCATTACAGCAAACACACGGGGAAGAAAGGGCAAGTGGCGTAGCTAGGATTGTTAATTTATTTTTATTTTTTTGGCGTGACCTGTTAAATATTGTGAAATTGTGTTACAGACATGTGCTGACATAAGCCAAGGTGTGTTTATCATCTTTCCAAAGTTAGAAACACCTTTTAATGCCACTATCATTCTATCAATACCCACTATCAAAAGTCAAAACTCACATCAAAAGGTCGTTTGTACCCGGCCCCCAACTCCCCATACCAGGGGTAGGCCTATGCTCGTAACTCCTTTTCAAAAGTAACCCCTATTCCGGAGAAGTTGGAATTTGTTTTACCCCCTATCCCGGGAAATTTTCTGAGATATTGGACCCCCTATCCAGGCAATTTAGGAAATTAACCCCCCCCCCCACCTATCCCCGGGGAGGAAACCACCAGAGTCTGCGAAAATTGACCCCTATTTACATTTTCCCGGGAATATTTTTTCATCTTCCTCATTCATCTTCCTATTTTCTTACTCACCCACCAATAAGGGGTGGGGCATGGCCATCTTGTGCCCCCCCCCCCCGTAAAAAAATACGGCGCAGTGAATTAACATTCTATTCTGGACTGTCTGCCCGACCAGACCTTTGAATTTTAAATGAACATCCCATTATGAATTCATGCAACCTCATACATTCATTTGACAACCCCCGGTTATCAGTGACGGCACCGGGGGGCATGGGGGGGGGGGGGGCATTTGCCCCCCAGTCAGAAGCTTTGCCCCCCAGTTGCCCCCTATAATTTTCGGAGTGAAAAAAAATAAAAGGGTGGAAAATTTTGCTTGTCCGCCCTTGCCCCCAACAATTTCTTTTGCCCCCATTTGCCCCCCCCCCCCCCACCCCACTTTAAAAATCCTGGTGCCGCCACTGCCGGTTATATTTTCTACATCTTAGACAAAAGAAAAACGAAAAAACCAGCAAGAGTACATTTTTCAAAAAAAATTCTAAAACGTAGATTACAAAAGTCTACTCAACACACTCATTCGAGGAAAGCCCCCCCGGTTGTCTCGAAGTGGCGCGTTCATTGAACTTCTCGCTGGGAACGCGTCCATTCGAGATAACCGGGGGGGCTTGTCTCGAAAGGGTGTGCCCGTTCCCGCTCCCATCCCGCTCCCGCACCCCACCCATTCGAGACAAGCCGTCTCGATAGGACTTAGGAGTTATCAACAAAAAGTAAGCAAAATTTCAGGAAACCCTCTTCAAAGGTCACAAAACAAACTGGTAAGTTTTACTTTTAATCATCTATTATTCAACATAAGTATTTAGATTTAAGTAAACTGCAATATATGAGTTTCACTTAAATATAGGCAAAAATGCACAGTGATGCAGTTTAGGTATGGGATGTGTGTTGCCTGCGTTACACAGTCGGCAATGGCGTGTAGCTATGACTCCGAGTATGAGTGGTTTTGACGCGGGGACGTTTTGACTGGTACGCCCCCACCCCCAGTCTATTCAGGACATGAAATTCAATACGTGGGACAAGTACAATTTTTTGCGCAGCAGACAACGAAATAAACGAAATACTGTTTTAGATATTCCTGAAACCTACCTGTGTTCTTGCTCCCTTTCAGAACATAACATCGTAAGGGCTAAAGCTGAAAGAAATGGAAATCTGTACATAACAAAGGCAGAAATGCCTTTGATAATGGACGAAATTGAGGGTTTCCGGTGAGATGAGGGTGCCGCCATCTTGGATGTACTTCCTTGCTCAGCCGGTGAGGGCGCTTGGCTTGGTTATACGACTCAATTCATTGACTTTGTTTATTCAAATAAAGTTCAACGAACAAAAGTAATATAATAATGAGGAAGACGATGAATGCCGTTCAGGCTGCAATGCAGACGGCGATACCCCGCCCCCCCCCCCCCCCCCACTCAGTATCATTTAGGGTACGCGTATGCTTGTTCCCTCCCTTTGAAAGCACCCCCCTATCTCAGGGCTGCCAAAATTTCTGAACCCCCCTATCGCGGGCTTTGCGCGGGCTTTTCCTGCCTTGGAGACCCCCCTAAATTCAGAACACCGCTCAATGTACCCCCCTATCTCAGGTGACCTCTCATTCCAACCCCATATCTCAGGACAGACACCAACCCCCCTCCCAAGTAAGCTGTCATTACAATACCTTGGAAGAGATGGGGGCCAGTGTTTCTACTTTTCAAAATGAAATAATCCTGGCTGAATGAGCTATCAAAACTATCAGGAATTTCAGGAATTTGATCCTGGGATTTGATCAATTTTTCAAGATATTTCATGACCCCCCTTTTTAATTTCTCAGGTGTCGAAGAGAGAGATAGAGAGAGAGAGAGAGAGAGAGAGAAAGAAAAACACCCCCTTTTTAGATGAAATCTCCGGGTGAAAGATAAAAAACACCCCCTTTTTTTACAATTCACGGGCCGGATTGTGTCGCCCATCAAAAAATACCCCTTTACCGGAGATTTTGGGAACACGCATGCGGTCCCTTCGACCTGCGAGTGGGGGGGGGGGGGGGGGGGCGATACCAGCAGTGGTGCAAGCGGTGACGGCGACTAGTGTCTCCAAGGAGGAGATGATCCTCATCTCCTTAGAGTTCAGTTAAAAAATGATGAACTGGAGCAACAGAGCAGACGGGATAATATTAGAATTCTAGGCCTCCCAGAATCAGAGGAAGAGGGTGAAGAAGAGCTGATGGCTATAAAAATCACATCAGTGGCAGAAAAAGCCGGAGTAGAGGTAACACCCGGTGACATCTCCATCTGTCACCGTATGGGGCCAAAGAAAGAAGGACCAACAGCCAAACCTCGGCAATCTATGGTGAGGTTTACTTCAAGGAGGAAGCGTGATGCCTTTTACGAAGGAAGATAAGCTGAAGGACGTAAGGTTCTGCAAGGGGGTTTTCATCAACGAAGACCTCACATCGATGCGGTTTGCCGTTTTGATGGCTGCGAAAAAATCTGCAGGAGTGAAGGGGTGATGACAAAGAATGGAAACATTGTGTGTAAAATGGAAGATGGCACCTTTCAAACCTTGCGCTCTCCAGACGACCTGTTCGAAATCGGACTTACAAATGTCAAGTATCAGGACTTCAAACTACACCTGCTTTAAATTTATCTTTGGAATAGGAATTCATCCCTCATTTGAACAAAAGTTCTTATGAACAATAACAATGTAGATGAAACTTATCGTAACTGTTATACGCCTGCAGATCACTTTGAGGTGTCACCTGAAGATTTTAATAGTAAACTCTCTACAAAAGCTGACAAGGCTTTATCAGTTTCACACATAAATCTTAGGTCGCTGAATAGAAATATTGACAATTTTCGGGTACTATATGAAGAATGTATTAAAGCTAGATTTAAGTTAATTGGTTTGTCTGAGGTATGGAATGCATCATATACAGGTATACTGGGTATGGAAGGATAATCATTGGAACTTAGTTGTCGTAGCCCTGACATGAGAGGGGGTGGCGTTGGAAATTATGCTCACAATTCAATGAAATATAATTTGTTATTCTATGATGTTAATCATGCCGAATCAATACGGCTTGAGGTCAAAGCACTTAGTTTTTCAATAGTTGTTGGAGTTATTTATAGGAAGCCAAACACTGATATTGTAGATTTTCAACACAGCTTAGTTCATGTGCTGGATCAGGTGAAAACTCACAAAAAGTATTGTATTTTAATGGGCGATTTTAATATTGATCTCAATGACCCTGGGCATAATGAGGAAATGTTTATTACTATACACTTACATGCATGGGATTGCAACAGTTAATCACAACACTTACTCGAGTGACAGCCACCTCAGGTTCCTTAATTGATCATATCTATGCAAATTTTGATAGAAATGGAATATCTGCTGGGACAATCTTGACAGATGTTTCAGACAATTTTCCCATAATTATTTGCCTTATTTGAAAATTATCCTGGTTAAATCCCACATTAATGAAAATTTCAAACTTAAGAGTTTAAGGAAATATGATAAAGACACACTTTGTGACAATATACGCTCGGAATCATGGCAAGAAGTATATGACTGTAATAGTCTAAATGAATCTTATGACAAGTTCATAGGAAAATTTGTAAAAGTATGTGATAGTCATGCCCCAGTAATTACTTGTCACCACTCTAAGAGGAAAAGGGATAAACCATGGATGACAAAATGTATTAAGAAGTCTATTCGCAAAAAACACAAGTTATATGGAATAGTAATTCAATCAAATTATAATGAAGGTCATTTACGTAGGTATAAAGCATATAGGAATGTACTGACTTCGCTTTTAAGAAATGCTAAAAGAAATTTTTATTGTAACCTATTTTAATCACACAAAAATGATATGACAAAGACTTGGAAGACAGTAAATCAATTGCTAAAGAAAGGTGAAAATAATCTGGTCAACAAAGGTTGAAAAACTGCGTGAGTGATTATAATGGCACCGAGACAGTTGTAACTAAAAAAGATGAAATAGCTGAAGCGTTCAATAATTTTTTCGTCAACATTGGGTCAAAACTTGCTAAATCTGTTCTTGATAATGATGACAATGTTACTTTTAAAGATTTCTTGGGAAACAAAGTAGGTGCCTCCTTATTTTGGGAGCCAGTAACATATTCTCAGGTAAAGAATTTGCTTTTGTCCTTAGATGTGAAAAAAGCAAGTGGTTTAGATAATATACCAGCTAGACTATTGAGGGATGCTCCTGATAGAATTGCACAGCCCCTGAGCTATATTTTCAATCTATCTTTTAGGCAAGGTCAATTTCCAAAGGCAATGAAAGTGGCCAAAATTACACCGATATTTAAAAAAGGGTGATAGAGAAATACCTGGAAATTACCGACCAATATCTGTGTTGCCAGTTTTAGCTAAGATTTTTGAGAAAATTGTGAATGATAGGCTTCTTAGTTATCTTGAAAAGAAAGGCATCTTCTATCAGCACCAATACGGTTTCAGGAAAACTACAGTACAAGATTATCATTGATTAACTTAGTAAATGATGTTGTAAAGTCGATAGATAATGGCAAAATAACATCAGGAGTTTTTATACATTTTCAAAAGGCTTTTGACACCATTGACCATAAAATATTAGCTCACAAACTGGAACATTATGGAATAAGAGGATTGCTACTTGTGTGGTTCAAAGATTATCTTCATGAAAGATACCAATTTGTAATTTATGATGGGTGTAGTTCATTCAAAAGAAAAATATCATGTGGTGTTCCACAAGGGTCAGTGCTAGGACCAACACTTTTTTTGATTTATATCAACGATCTACCTAATTCAACAGACTTTTTCACTTTTCAACTTTTTGCAGATGACTCTAATCTTTTCCATACGTTTCCCCAAAGATCCAAAGAAATAAACATGGATGTTGTAAGTAAACAATTTGAAAACGTAACTAGATGGTGTGAAATGAACAAATTGACAATTAACCTTTCCAAAACTAATTATATTTTGATTAGAGGTCGTAGACAGTCCGTAAAAGTAAATGGTCAACTGGAAATATCAAAAATGGAAATAGCAAGAGTTGAAGTAGTATCATTTATAGGAATATATATTGATCAACACATGACATGGAAAAACCATATTGAAAAAGTCAAATGTGTGAGGAAAAAAATTGGTGTCTTATGTAGAATACGGCAATTTGTACCAAGGAAAATTCTATTTTTATTATATAAGACACTCATTCAACCACATATATCATACGGACTAGAGGTATTGGGAGGTAATTATGAAAGTAATCTCAAATGTTTGTTTCTCAGTCAAAAGATGGCTATGAGAGCAATAACACTCAGCGCTTACAGGGCTCCTTCCAGACCAATATTTCAGGAGCTAAAATTGTTAATTTCATGTATCAGTTGTTGAATAACAAATTGCCACAATCTACCAATGAATACTGTTCTTTCATTGAACACAGATATGAAACCAGACAAAGAGAAAATAAACATTTATGTTTACCAAAAGTGAAAACTACTCAAGGCCAATTTTCTCTATCATACAGAGGGCCATTTTTTGGAATGCACTAACTTCGGAATTAAGAGAAAAACCTCAATTTTCTTTCCGGAAAGCCCTTATAGCTCAATTGCTGATAGATTCTTGATAATGATGCGTGCTATAAGTTATTTTCTTTTCTGACAAGTAAAAGTGTATAACCAAGATTTTAGTTTTCGGTCATATTTTGCTTGGTTGCTTGTTTTATTATCAGATCAGACTTGATTAGCATTTATGCTATTTTTTTATTCCTTTTATATAATCAATATCCTATGTACCTACATATAACAATATAATGCTCTTGTATTTCAGTATGAATGTACATAATTATTGAGAAAGATAATAAAATCCCAGTATCCAAAAGCTGGGCTTGTAGTCTATATTAGGTCCCTCAATATTAAAACAAAATATAACAATGTAAACAATGAATGGTAAACACAACTTGATTCCAGCTAATCTGGAAACTGTCTAATAGCGTGCTAACTACACAAATTGTAAGGTTATAGAAAATAAACTATTTACAATTAAAGGCTTTCGGTAATTATAATATTATTTAGAGGGTTCCACAATCTACAAGCAATGCTTTTCAGTGGATCCCTCCATTTCTTCAGAAAATTTTCAACAGGGTACATTCTTTTGATTTCTTGTACAATAATTTTACATAGTGAATTTCGTGATGCCAACAAAATGTCATTTTCGTATTTTATTATGTTATACTTGATAAAATATTGTTTGATTCTGATGAAATGAAAAAATAAAATTTAATTGAATTGAATAATACCATATGGGAACCTCGGTGAAAAGGATGTTGATGTATTATCTCGTGAAAATAACCCATTCATGGGGCATTAAGAGGAATTTCGGAAAAGTGAAAGGGAAGGATTGAAATTAAGGAAAGAGATGATAATGGAATGATACTAAATAGCCATGTGTAAGTGTTTAATCTAATTTCATTCCATAATCATCTCTTTATTATTATCATTTGGCACGGACATCGATGTCGTCGATGTCGCCACATCATACATGCTAACCTATTGAAAAATAACACATAGGAAATATCTTGTGTAAAGTGAAAGAAGGCATTACAAGTGACGACTTACTTATAAGTAGCACTTATCACTGCACTAATTAATTCCACGTCTGGATCACAGCATCCGATTGTAGCTCATCTACATCAAAACAAACCTTGAAAGTCATGGAAAAAAAGATGTTATATATTCATACATGACTCTACACATAGCCTACAAACCAACTAGAAAGAATTTTATTCGTACTTCCTTAAATGTATTATATTACAGAAACATGTGAAACCCCACTGGCATACTTAGGTACACAATTAAAAAAACAAAATGTCCCCTTTATTTATGGCACAGTGCCTCTTCTACAAAATCCTGGATCCTCCCTGTTTTCTGTAACAAGTTCGTCTACTACCCCCCCCCCCCCCCCCCGCATGGATGTAGGTTACTTTTGGAAAGCAAAACGAATAGGCCTACAAGAAAAATATAACTCTCTGAGTCCTGATAATGAAGTAAAAATGACAGATATTTGAATTTGACCTTTGTGACCCAGGGTTAAGATTGAAATTTGATCTGACCTCCTTTTGGTGAACTCGAGTGACTGAAAACATAACATCATCAAGGCATTCGGCACCACATACCCGTCAAAGTCAAATCATATCTAAACAAAGTACTTATATCAATGTCAACTTTGACCATGAATTAACCCCTTCTGACCAATACATGAATGAATGATCTCAGAGATTAGTTCTACACACCCAAAGCCCCTTCATTTAAAAATTAGACATTTCAGTTTTAGATTTTATTTCATTACCCTTTCATTTTTCAAAGTACATGTATATTACAATATGTATTATGCAATCAACAGTATACAATATAATTGACAACACAACTTAGTGCAGAAACGTTTTTGATCATAACAAGCAAAATAAAGTGCATTAAAGTTTTAGTTGTAAGGAAAAAATGAACGGTAATGAAGACTATATTAGATTATTAATTTGTAAACAAATCTTTCGGCATATTACTCCTGTTAAAGATCGTATGCTCGATCTGTAATGAAAAACACAAGTCAGAAAAAATTGGAACCAGCGGGATTCGAACCTGTCATCTACTGCTTGCCGGGCAGCGACTTAACCACCAGGCTATTCTGGTTCACGGCCAAGTCACGACGAACTAGAATCAAATACCCAAGATCCTCCTCTTTCTGACCATTAATATTCAAACGGTCCGCCGTAGACAATGGTTAGTAAACGAAGAAGCTTGACTGGGGAGGAATTTTTAATTTGTAAACAAATCTTTCGGCATATTACTCCCAGTGTTAAAGATCGAATGCTCGATCTGTAATGAAAAACACAAGTCAGAAAAAATTGGAACCAGCGGGGTTCGAACCTGTCATCTACTGCTTGCCGGGCAGCGACTTAACCACCAGGCTATTCTGGTTCACGGCCAAGTCACGACGAACTAGAATCAAATACCCAAGATCCTCCTCTTTCTGACCATTAATATTCAAACGGTCCGCCGTAGACAATGGTTAGTAAACGAAGAAGCTTGACTGGGGAGGAATTTTTAATTTGTAAACAAATCTTTCGGCATATTACTCCCAGTGTTAAAGATCGAATGCTCGATCTGTAATGAAAAACACAAGTCAGAAAAAATTGGAACCAGCGGGGTTCGAACCTGTCATCTACTGCTTGCCGGGCAGCGACTTAACCACCAGGCTATTCTGGTTCACGGCCAAGTCACGACGAACTAGAATCAAATACCCAAGATCCTCCTCTTTCTGACTCATTAATATTCAAACGGGGAGTAATATGCCGAAAGATTTGTTTACAAATTAAAAATTCCTCCCCAGTCAAGCTTCTTCGTTTACTATATTAGATTAATTTTATGAAAATGAGAATGAAAACAGAGACCAGCATAGAAGCATAGCTTGTAGAAGCGCTGGTCTCTGGCAAAGATAAATCATGAATACAGTACATAACAAGAGCCCCAGGGGGCACGACGCTCACCTGAGGTGGATCAATTCACATCTGGTGCATGTTCTCTCTAGCACCACCAGGAGATATGTTAGAAATTGAAACAACTAGGAGGATGTACATTAGATGATGTTAGAAATTAACATAATTCCCCCCCCCCCCTCTAGTATGTTACCCCCACAGACCCCCTATAGGGCCACCAAGAAAAAATTCATGAGCAACTTTCATTTTTCGTCTATAGAGGTATCTCCATACACAATACCAAGTCTGAGCTATGCCTGGTTCTGGAGAAGATGTTTGAAATTTACATAGCTTTTACAATTGGGGGCCTTCCCTCTGGGCCCCCCTAGGGGCCACATGTACCATTTTAGCAACTTTGCACGACGCACGACGGACGACGGACAAATTTCCTTCGCAATAGCTCACTCGAGCCTTAGGCTCAGCTGAGCTAAAAAACTAGACTGGGCAACCATGCATACAATACCCAATCAAAGGGGAAAAGAAGAAGACAGATACATGGCCATGGATCAAGCAAACAAATCATAGGCATAACAGACTTTCCATCGAAGAGAAAGCATTGAAAAATAATGTGAAAACAAAAAGCTGGGAATAGTAACAATGCAAAGGAGTAAACTTTACAAAAGACAGAAGAGGAAGGACAAAGTGACAGGGAGTGAGGAAAGGGGGGGGGGGAGGGGCAGGATCTGGGGGGTTTCATTTAATCTATAGATTTTACTACACAGTTAAACAAGAATCATCATTGAGGGATCAACGTTCATAAAAAGCCATAAGTGATTTTCTCAATTTACGTTTGAGTGTACTCAAACTTATACTGTCTCGTATATTTAAAGGGAGGGAATTCCAAAATTTAGGAGCTGTATATGAAAAAGTATTCTTGGTTAATGCTGTACGAGTTCTTGGCAAGTGATATAAATTGATTTGTCTGGTGGGGTAATGATGGATCTGACTATTTGCTGTAAATATATTACTGAAGACAGTGGACAATTCATGATTATGATACTGAAATATAAGTACAGCAAGATTGAGGCGGTAAATATAAATTATTAGAGTGAATCAGCGTAGTGGCGATAATTAACATTACTTATAATTCGCATAGCCCTTTTCTGTAATAAAAAAAATCCATAACACATCCATAACACTTTAAAATCTAAGGTATGCAGTCATGTACACATGTTACAAATGTGACCTTTATTTGACCTTCATGACCTAAACGTGACCTTAAATTGCAAAAAGTGCGCTAGAAATGAATTCTACTTCCCTCGAAACCCCTATATACATCCACACTAGTATGTGACATATAGTTCAAATGTTGGGTTTCAAGACGGCTACCAGGTGCCATTTTGGATTTATGCAAATTATGAAAATTGCTCAAGGTTGCCCTTTGGGCAACAAAGCTGAAATTTTTCTAGGACAACATAAGATCACAAATCACTAAAAAAAAAAAAAAAAATCAGTGTACGCAACTTTTCTAGGTTCGCTGTTGACTACATAGTAGTGTCAGATGGACTAAATGTTATTGTTGCTACAGCATAATTGGCGACGACGCCGACGCCCCAAATAGTGACGCCTGTAGTCTCGCTTAGCTACGCGCAGGCGAGACAAAAAAAATCACCCCAAAACAAAAAAGGTCGTAAAACGATCTACACAGAAAAAGAAGTACTGGTAAAAATGTTAAATTGATTTGTGTGCAAACAATTTCTGACGGTTACATGTCGTTTTTCCGAAGGTTCGTATTTCCGACGGTTCGTTTTTCCGAAGGTTCATAATTCCGAAGATTCGTTATTCCGAAGGTTCGTTACTCCGAAGGTTCGTTTTTCCGAAGGTTCGTTTTTCCGAAGGTTCTTTTTTCCGAAAATGAAATAGGGTTCATAATTCCGAAGGTTCGTATTTCCGAAAATGAAAAAGGGTTCGTATTTCCGAAAATGAAAAAGGGTTCGTATTTCCGAAAATGAAATAGGGTTCGTATTTCCGAAAATGAAAAAGGGTTCGTATTTCCGAAAATGAAAAAGGGTTCGTATTTCCGAAAATGAAATAGGGTTCGTATTTCCGAAAATGAAAAAGGGTTCGTATTTCCGAAAATGAAATAGGGTTCGTATTTCCGAAAATGAAAAAGGGTTCGTATTTCCGAAAATGAAATAGGGTTCGTATTTCCGAAAATGAAAAAGGGTTCGTATTTCCGAAAATGAAAAAGGGTTTAAATTCAGAGAATACGGCGTCAATCCGTATTTTGGATAGGGAGGAGGGGAAAGACGGCCAAGTGTAAAGATATTCATTTCGTACTCTATAATCATAACAATGATGATAACAATAATAAAATCCAGAGAAATAGCCACTATTATCGTAATTCCTATCAATATTATCATTATTATTATTATTATTATTGTTATTATTATAATTATTATTATTATTATCATCATTATTGTTATTATTATTAATATTATTATCATTATTATAATTGTTCCTATTATAATAACCAATATTTGTGAGCGAGCGTGGAGAGCGAGCGCCTCAGGAATACATGTTTCATTTCTCATAAAATGATATTACTTCGGCGATTAAAATACATACTGATGTATTGAAGAAAGTGAATGATCGGATTCCGGATTAAATTTCCTACAACGAAATTGGCTTGAAGTTATTTATATAATGTATATACCGCTTTGGAAAATGAGACACACCAAAGTTCCAAGTAGATCTTTACAAGCAGAAAATGGTTACGTAATGTTTTTGAAAGGGGGAGCTGATGCCTCTTGGCAGAATATCATACTCCCCGTTCGTACAATTTGCAAGCGAGCGAAGCGAGTTAGAAAAAACATAAAACCCTTTTTTATTGTAATGGAAATGCAATTTCGCCATCAAAAGACAAATATAGAACATGTAATAATGAGCCATGAATAATATTACTGAACCCTACTGCCGAATATGGAATATTTGGGCACTTCACTCGCCCTAATGAAGGGCGTTCCCTGTCCCAAACTATTCCGTTTCTAAATCTTACGCGCTAGTGAGCAAGTAAAAAAAAGGAGATATTGTCTATAGAATAATGATTTTAGCCGACCATCTCGCTTCCCAAAATAACAGGATGTTCGGGCACCACGCTGCTGGATTCCAGCGAGCCAAACATTGACACTTTATTATCTTTAAGATGTAATTACTTCGTAAACATAAATTGTGATTTAAAAAGTATACTATGAAAAGTGTAAACTAAAAATAAGGTGGGGGCGTCCTGCTTCCCTAGCCCTCAGAGCCATCTATTACAGAGTTTGGCCAACTCGGCTCCATGTAGGTAGCAATATGACGCTTGTTGCTTTGTTAGGCAAGCACTAAACAAAGGAATATACGCCATGTTGTGCCCAAATAAACCGAGTTGGCCGAAGTCTGTAATATGGCTCTGTAGATGACTCTACAAGCCCTCCCCTCCGGTCCCCAAAACAACAACAGCAATAAAAACAACAACATAATATTACAGAGAGTTCATAAAGGAGTCACTGCTATTGATAAGTGCCCTTTTTGTCTTGTGATAAGTGCCCTATACCTATATACCTATATATATATTTAATATATTGTACGTATATACTCCGATGTCGCTTACAAATTGAGCCCTAAAGTCCACAAAAGAACCACATAGGCCTACCTAGCTCAGAGAGGCTTCCTATATAATAGATTCCGATCCCCTACTGATATCAGCATAATGAGAGGCAGTGGAGCAGGGGCAGTTAAACAAGAATGAGCAGTGCCCTTACATCAAAACAGGAAGAAGGACAATTTCTTTCTAAATTTTTTAAAGCTCGCTGGCTACGCCCCCTCTCATTTACCATTGTCATTTTATCATATTAGGAAAATCGCTGTTATTCAAAATATCTTCAATATGAATAATCAGATCATTGCACTCAACTGTAAAATAATTTTTTTTCCTTTTTTTTTCTTTTCATCTAGAACCATGCTAAGACATAAACAATAATGTGTCGAAAATGATATTCGATAGTGTATTAATGGGTGGGGACACCAACAAAAGCAATATACTATTGTCTCAGCTCAAAGTGGCATTTCCCGCAATTTTTTCACCCTTTGCCCCCAAAGTGCCCCTTTTGTTGGTGCCCCCACCCATTTTGAAAGACGCTCCACCGCCCCTGCTATCACCCACACTGGGAGTTACTAAAGTTCTGGATTCTGATCTTTACCTCCTATTTTGCTCTTTTTAGTTATATATTGTGATATGATTTACATTGCATACAAGAATTATCTTTTGATGAACATTGACGAGTGCATATGGACGTCTATTAATGACGTCTATTATTCACAAGTAATATAATTTGATAATGCTGAACTCACTTTCCTTTTCAGATGATGATAGAATCTTAATTACATTCAAATGATCCTAATGATTACTAAAGTTTTGCAACCATGGGCCTATTTCTATCTGTCAACCTCAAAACACATATCCAGTGGATCCAAATTTCTACATATCCATAATGAAAATTATAGTGTCCAAAGCATATTAAGCTAAGGCTGGCTACTAAAATAAGGCAATTTTTTAACACGTATTTTTTTTCATTTAGTATGCATGAATGTGTAAAATTATTTGACTATATAAATTCATTATGCAAAACATAACATCATATTTTACTCCCATTGCAGGCTAATTTTGTGGGTTGTGACCATAGCTTTAATGCCAAATGAATTTAAAGTAGAGAAAACCTTAGGTTGGTGAAACATTGTAGATTGACAGATTGACGGGTATTATATGAATACACAGATGAATTAAGAGTGAACATGACTGTCATCAAATAAACTGGGTATTTTCCTGATCGGTAACTTATACGTAAAAATGAGAGTGTTAAGATAAATCATTTCAGGTAAAATATTAAGGTGCACAAATATACTTCTTAGAATAATGTTTGTAAGTGTCTTTTGTTGATGAGCACATGGGTGTTCTCAATAGAAAGAATTCGAACGGCATTTTGTTTCCAGAAAAGTGAGACGTCCATCTCGCAACTCTTTAATACAGGGACACTATGGTACCTCGGGTACAACGCTACCCGGGGTAACGCGTGGTGCATCATATCAAGTATAGGAGGTGATCATGTACATAAACTTTTCTCGTGTATTTCTTTGACAAAATAAAATTGTAGGTTAATTCTTTCCTCGCTCTCTTCGCTCGCTCATAAAATTTAGAAAATGTAGAAACATAATGGTGGATTTTCGGGAAAGATGTGTCAGCCCCCCCCCCCCCCTACTTAAAAAAAGGAGTTATGCGGCCCCTGTAGTTATAAAATTTATAGTTAACCTATATCTGCTATTACTCGATAATTTATGTTTGTATAAAGTAAGCAAACAGTGGAACGACGGTTTTAAGTCACTTCGAGGGGCATGGTGACCGCATCCACTTGGTTTCAAACACGAGGCCCCCAAATACACGTAGTTATTGTATTAAGTTCCATTATATGAACTTCATAAAGATAACTGCGTACTGCACAATGTGAGATCACATGATGAGGCTTATGACTTATAATAAGATATATAAATTTTCCTACCCCACCCCTATCATGGGCCTTGCTAAAATGGGTTGGGGCAGGGGTGGGGTGTTGGGATGTCACTCCCCCTTTCATATTCAACACTGCTGTCAGTATATGCGCCACTATGTGGGCAAAAAGGAGGGAGAGGGAAGAGAAAGGAGAACAGAAAAAGGTGAAAAGATTCATTAGAGGTTAGAAGGGAAAAAAGAGAGAAAAAGAAGAAAAAAGGAAAGAAAACAGAAAACCTAATTCCGATTTTTTCAACACTGAAATTCGTATATGCATATGGGAGTAAAAAGATTATAAGAAAAAAAGCGAAAGGAAAACAAAGAAGAAAGCGACAGGATGAAGAAAGAAAAACTTTGAGATGAGATTAATGATGAACATGGCTGCCCAAATACAGTTTTGTATCTCAGACCCGGACGAGACTCATCTTTCTTTCACATTCCTTTAATCCAAATAGGACTGGAGGGCAATTAGCGCCCCCCCCCCCCACCGCTGATAGTTTTAAAGGGCTTGCCGCGCGACCTTGAAGGTCATATAATAAATGTCAATGAAAAATGGTAGGTTCGTATTTATGAGTAAAACCTTTAATCATTTGTACAGTCCAACCGTCTCCTTTCCTATTCCATTTTCTTTCTTTTTTTCTTATTTTTTCGCCATCCGATGAGGGAGGGGTGGGGGCGTTCCCTCCCCCCCCCCATTTCTACACCTCTGCTCCTGATGAATTTGCTTTTTTTCCAGGAATTATGAACCCTATTTCATTTTTCGGAAATACGAACCCTATTTCATTTTCGGAAATACGAACCCTTTTTCATTTTCGGAAATACGAACCTTATTTCATTTTCGGAAATACGAACCCTTTTTCATTTTCGGAAATACGAACCCTATTTCATTTTCGGAAATACGAACCCTTTTTCATTTTCGGAAATACGAACCTTATTTCATTTTCGGAAATACGAACCCTTTTTCATTTTCGGAAATACGAACCCTTTTTCATTTTCGGAAATACGAACCTTCGGAATTATGAGCCCTTTTTAATTTTCGGAATTATGAGCCCTTTTTAATTTTCGGAAATACGAACCTTCGGAAATATGAACCCTATTTCATTTTCGGAATTATGAACCTTCGGATAAACGAACCGTCGGATAAACGAACCTTCGGAATAACGAACCTTCGGAATAATGCAACAAATGTTCGGAATTACGAACCCTTTTTCATTTTCGGAATTATGAACCCCCAGGCATGGGAAATTAGTGTTTCGGAAATACGAACCTTCGGAAAAACGAACCTTCGGAAAAACGAGATGCCCCCTTTCTGACATAGCCTGACGTGTGTAATACAGACAAATCTCCAATACTGGGCATTCAGTGAACAATGGAACAATAAAAAAAAAAAAAAAAAAAAAAAAAACCCAACCCAATGTTCTTCGTGACATCATATTGCGCCCTTTTTTTTGGGGGGGGGGGGCACATTATGATGTCACACAACATTATATTTTAAAACAATGTTGAATATATTTTGTTCTCTTAAAATAAATAACGCTAATTCATTGCCCCTTTTTTTAAGAAACACATACTCACACACGTAAATAAAATATTTAGATAAAAATGTCTTGGTGAAAGAAATAAGGGTCGTGTTGGGGGGGGGGGGGGCGACGGGATCCGCTCGCTATTCATAAGGACCAATATTCATCGAAAACCGCTATTCATTTAACACCCATTATGAATAGCGGTCCTTATGAATAGTTATGAATAGGTCCTTATGAATAGCAAGGTCATTTGTCTATGATTTGCTCGCTATTTAGAAGGACCGCTATTCATACAAACCGCTATTCATTTAGTCACGCGTTATGGATAGCGGTCCTTATGCATAAATGGTCCTTATGAATAGCGGTCCTTATGACTAGCGAGGTTACCCTGACCCTACGACCTAAGCATTAAATCCAAGTCGTTGACATCATTTCTGAAGGCGCACATGTTTCCTGCAACAGCAAGAAAGACTACGACATCTGTACTTTGCCGTTCACTGACATTTCCTGAATACAGCTCTAAACTGTAACAATGAAACCCAGTGGCGGATTTAGGGGGGGGGGGGGCGATTCCGGCCCGTGCTCCCGCCCCCTTTGAAAGAAAACGGTGTACATTATGCTCACTATTTCTGGAATTGTGCCACCCCACCCCCTTTGGAACTGATAACCCTTTTTTTTGGGGGGGGGGGCATGTCAGAGAATTCTGGAGAACTGGACCCCAACAATCTGATAATTTTTGTTTTTATTTCCTTGTTAGAAATTTTCGGAGATTTGTGTGCCCCCCCCCCCTTTTAAAAAATCCTGGATCCGCCTCTGATGAAAACCAATATGTAATTTAAACCGATTAATTGCTTTATATGGGCGGAAATAAGATACTGTGACATTTCTAATTAGTTTTATTGCCACTGAAACTTTGTGAGGGATAGATACAAACACACTCTATCACCATACAAAAGCAAATGCTACTCTTACGTTAAGTTCATTAATAAGCATTCAATATGAGGTTGATTTCGATAAATTATTTCACAAGTAATTCTCTCTTTCTCATTGAAAGTTGTAATATGCAATTTAGTCATCAAGACTTTCGAAAGTTTCCATATTAATAGCATACTTAAATATAATTACATACTTTCAAAAGTAATGCCTGGAGAACCAGAGGGGGCGTTCCATCCAGTGTCTTGGTGATTTTTACCGACAAATCTGCTCTCAGCCAATCAGATGCAAGGATTTCAGTAGTTTATAACAGTTATTGCAACTTGTAACTGATGACAAGTTTTATGAAACAGGGCCCAGATTGAGAGAATAAGCTCCTCAACGAAACTGTATCAACCAGTTATTTACATATCCGTAATGATCCTATGGATATGAATGCGTTTTGATAATTCTAGTTTCATTTGCAAGAAATTTTACGCATTTGTTACACGGAAATGTGCATCGCCCTGCCATCTGGAGCTCAATGAACGTGTACTCCTCTTTTACAAAAAATAGTAATAAAAAAGTTCTTATCATAAAGATCATACCTTACAGCCCAACGATGGAAACAAATATTAACAGAAAAGCAGATACAATCCCGAAGACGTATTATAACAGTATGCTCGTTCTTTGTTTCCTCGCTTGTGCTGGGTTAAGCTGTGCTGTCCTGCAAGCTTTGCCATCCTCGTGCAATGATATTGACTGTAGGATGCGTGGGAACCTAATTTACGCAGTCATTAGGTTGGTTCTTAGCAGTGTTTTCATCATGCAAGCTGTATATGTCGGATGGTTGATCAAGAACAGGGCCAACTTTCATCGACGCCAAGAAGTCTTTTGGCCGATGCAATGTCGACACTGCGCTCAAGTCATGGGACTAGAAAGTGCGCATAGTGCATCTTCTGTGTTAAAACGCAATGAAAGGGTCAATTCGAAGCAGGGATCCCTGTCTCGTCGTTGGTCACTACCCACCGATGTTGCAAGCTTCAAAAGGTCCTTTACAGCTAAACAATTACCTGAACCTGATGGTATTGCACCCATGACTTCATCAGCAAAGTATCTTGAACAGGGCGATGCGACCACTTCAGGGATTCGGAAGCAATCTCTCTATAAGCCCCCTCATAAATCTCTACTACTAATTTTCACTATTTTTGGAAGTGTGATCCTTGTTGAAACACCCCTGCAGATCTTTGGTATCCTACTGTGTCTCGCTAGCTCTACGGAATCCCTCTCAAAAAGCATTACCCTGGTCGCTCAAGCCATATTTGATTTAGCAGCTATAATCGCTTTTCTCTTTTCTTTGGCCTTCTTCAATATCTACTACGATGCTGTGATGATTGCCAACGCAAAGTTTTCGATAGGTATTGGCATATACATTGCTTTTTCTATTACTATCGCAGCCATGAGAATAGGCTATCCCATTAGTGATGTCATAAATGGAGGCTACGATCCTGTATGTGAGTCATGTGACATGAAAAAATCTAAAGAATTTCTTATCCATCAAGATGAAAGGATATTTGCAGTATATACTGAGGTATCCATAGTTGCAGTAGGAATTTTATGGAATATTTGGTTGTCAATGGTTCCTCAATGTTGCTTGGATACAGCAAGTATTACCCCAGAGTTTGATTACTTCGACACAATCAACAGAAGACCACTCCGCGAAAGAATCTGCAATGCTCTGAGAAAAGTTTACTTGAAAATAACTCTAAACTGGAGAGGAGGATCGGACACGACGCAATACTTGTTACAAAATGCTACCATAAGTCGTCAACGTCTTCCTTCTTTGCGTACCATTCTTATCGTGACCACTATATTGAGCATGATATACTTTTCACTACATATGTATATATCTTTATGTGACTGGTTAGACCCTAAGAGCAACAAGGCGTATGCAGAATGGGCCCTTAGGATGGCTTTTTACCTCCCGTTCATAGGTCTCTACCACTTCCAAAACTTCCTTTCGGGTCGTTCCAGAAAAATTATCCTAAAAACTACAAAAACTGTTCCAACTTCTCTCATACAGAGTCATGATATTATTCTTCTTTTGAGCGGTGGCGGAATATTTATGCTCAATGTCTTTCGTTTAGTGGCGGCTTTGGGGATCTTAATTCGCTCCGCTAGAATGAATCAAAATGAGATTACTCTTGCTTCTTTTTCTGTAGTTTATGCTGTTTCCCAATTTTATATTGTTTTGATAATGACGTATTTTCTACTCATAATCCAGCGTAGGAAAATTACAAGCACAGCAGAAATGAAATGGATCTTAATTTGTCTTATGTATACAGTCATTGCAAACGCTTGTAACTGGATGATAGGGTTAGTATACGTTAGCTCCTGGATCGAGCTGACAATGTTCTATGGCGACACGTTAGGTGAAGTGATTGGTGCGTCTGTAGAACCTATCATATCAATTTATGGTCTTCATGCAGCTATGGTAGCCTATGGAACATATCAAGACATTAAAAAGAACAGGTGAAAGCACACATTGGGAGACTAAAGCCCGGCTCACACGAGGCGTTATTTCGATTGCGTCAGACCTGCGCTAATTTAGCCTGCGAAGGCAACCTTTATGATATTTACTTTATGCTGTTTGCACTATTCATTTTCATGTCAATTTGTAAAAGATATAACTATGTCATGTGGTGCGAAAGTTTCTAAAAAAGAGTGAATTTTCACTATGTTTTCACTCCCCCAGGAGTCACGTCAGTGATCACTTGTTTAGGAGTGAATATCAAGTGACTATCGAGTGGTCTCGAAAATTTACCCAGGGGAGTGACGTCAGTGGGTGACACGACATTTGCTCCTCTGTCCATATCTCGAAAGGTCAAAAGTTAAGGTCAAGGTCATGGTTTGTTTTTGTTAAGGAAAATTTGAAGATTAGGATTAGGTTTAGGGTTAGGGTTATGGTTAGGTTTTGGTTTAGGACTAACATGGCAAAGTTAGACGGGAGCAATCGTCACATGTCATGGAACCCGTCAGTGATCACTCGACTTTTTATTAGCGAGCACTGACGTGGTCCTTTAACGTTACCAAAGAAAGCGAATGCTGCATATCGTGAACATTCTGACCCATTATTTTTAAAATCAAAATCACTAAAAGTAATTGACATCAACTTTTTTTTTACAAAAAGCGTTGTTTATTATCCGTGTATATAAATATTTGCTGCCTTCCTATTTTCCACCATTATTATGTTTAAATAAAGATAAAAAACAATCAAATAAATGTCACTTAAGTAATTCTAGAACCGCAATGGCTATGAAATCAATTAGCCACTCTGGTCCAGACATCTGGAACTCACTTTCTTTTGACATTCGTAATTCAAATTCCTTATAAGATTATTATTTCAAGAAATCTGTGCTATCAATGTTGCTAAGCAAATACTGACTGGTATTCATTTCATAACCCTTTATACATTGTGTTAAATAATGTACTTACTACTCTGTACTTCATTGTACTTTGTCTTTTTTATTTCAATATCGTAAATGAATTTCCATAACAAAAATACTGTTCTTATTTGAAGCAATATGCCCTGCATATATGCGGAATGCAATATCAATTGCATCAAATCGTTCCTAGACATTTCCAGTGATAGCTAGAAGTCCCTAATTGAACTCAACCCTGTAATACCCCCCCCCCCCCTTCTCACCGGCAAGTCAACCCCCTTTTTACTACATTGTTATAAATTAAATGTTTTGGGGCTGCAAGCAAATCAAGCTATGCTTAGGCTATGGCCCTTCTCTATCGTCACTTTTAATACACTTTTATGCACGTTTTAGTCAAGCTATGTTATCTGTACTGTTGATTTATTGTCTATACATGTCTATGTGAATACATTGTAAAGATGATGCAGTAACAAATAAATGTTTCACCTATTTTACCTATTTCAAATGACGCCTCCTGTGGGTGAGCCGGGCTTTAAACGCAAAATTTGTAGGCGGATATGTACAGACATTCTTCTTTATCAAAAACGTCAAATAAAAATTTAGATAAATATATATATATATATAAAGTGAAAGAAATGCGAGAAAAACGTTGCATAGCTCAATCAAAGTTCCCCAGAGCTGTCCTCCCTTTTTGAAATTTTTGCAAAGGCTGAAAAAATGTCTCCGCCGGGAATCGAACCCGGGTCGTTGGCTTAGAACGCCAATGCCTTAACCACTAGACCACGGAGACGGGTTAGTGGTTTCGGCGACACCAGATTCAATTGACCGACAGATTGACAAATCCTCAACCTTATTAATTAATTCCCCTTGTCGGGGGCAGATGAGTTTTTGAACAAGACAAGCCACTAGTGCCTCAGCTGGATCCAAGCGAATGCTTTGAATACATGTATACATTAGAATAAATTATTATTAACATTATTGTAAGGAAATAACATTCCACGAGAATTGCCAAAGCTGTTGTAAATTGTAACAACAGCATAATTGTGATACTTACACAGAGTTTGTAAATAGATATGTACAGACATTCCTATTGATAAAAATGGTCAAATAAAAATGTAAATAAATATGTATACCCGCACCTTTACATGTATAGGTAAGTGATATGTGATTAAAATAACTCAAATATATATACTGGAAGCTTCTATGGATGGCTGTCATGAAATTGTATTGAATCCAAATAGTAAGAAATAAAAAGAACTCATTGAGTATTATTTTCATTTCTCGAGGGGATGTCTGATTTTAATTGAAGGAAAATTCATTGTCATTCATCAAATTATGAAAATTAAGTTATGAATATCGTTAAACACTACCTCTCTGCTTTAATTTTTATACGGTGCTAGGCGAAGATGGTTTCTTGTATACATACACTATCACTAATCTCACAAATTTGGTGTAAGGAAATAACATTCCACGAGAATTGCCAAAGCTGTTGTATATGTTATTTCCTTACAATAATGTTAATAATAATTTGTTCTAATGTATACATGTATTCATTCGCTTGGATCCAGCTGAGGCACTAGCGGCTTGTCTTGTTCAAAAACGCATCTGCCCCCGACAAGGGGAATTAATTAATAAGGTTGAGGATTTGTCAATCTGTCGGTCAATTGAATCTGGTGTCGCTGAAACAACTCACCCGTCTCCGTGGTCTAGTGGTTAAGGCATTGGCGTTCTGAGCCAACGACCCGGGTTCGATTCCCGGCGGAGACATTTTTTCAGCCTTTGCAAAAATTTCAAAAAGGGAGGACAGCTCTGGGGAACTTTGATTGAGCTACGCAACGTTATTCTCGCATTTCTTTCACTTTGTATTTATTTCCACGAGAATTGCCAAAGCTGTTGTATATGTTATTTCCTTACAAATATATATATATATATATATATATATATATATATATATGTAGAAAAATAAAGTTCACAACATCATATAGAATACACACACAAGAAGCATGTTTTTATAAAAATTCACAAGCGCTTTCGATTTAATCTCTTCAGGTGTGAAGAGATTAAATCGAAAGCGCTTGTGAATTTTTATAAAAACATGCTTCTTGTGTGTGTATTCTATATGATGTTGTGAACTTTACTTTTTCTACATATTTTAACACTGCACTTTGTCGGAACTTTGTTCCTGTAAACACTTTACGATATATATATATATATATATATATATATATATATATATATATATATATACATACGCACACGTATAGGTAAGTGATATATGATCAAAATAACTAAAATTAATATACTTGAAGGCGGGAAGCTTCTATGGCTGTCATGAAATTGTATTGAATTAAAAGAAAAATAAACAAAATCATGGAGTATGCAGCCATGGTAGCTTATGAAACATATCGAGGCGTTAAAACGAATATATGACAGCATAATTTTGATACTTACACAGAGTTTGTAGACAGATATGTACAGACATTCCTATTGATAAAAATGGTCAAATAAAAATGTAAATAAATATGTATACCTGCACCTGTACATGTATAGGTAAGTGATATGTGATTAAAATAACTCAAATATATATACTGGAAGCTTCTATGGATGGCTGTCATGAAATTGTATTGAATCCAAAAAGTAAGAAATAAAAAGAACTCATTGAGTATTATTTTCATCGAGGGGATGTCTGATTTTAATTGAAGGAAAATTCATTGTCATCCATCAAATAAGCCACTTCGGAGATGCAATCTGAGCATGAGCAGATAAAGGTCATCTATACCAAATTCTAAAACCCAGTGACACTAATATTCGATATGTGCTCATGAATGTCATGTAATCATTATTCAATTATGCACTAATGGTGCATTCCATGATATCCAGATGGAAGTATTCTTTTTAAAGGGGGAAACAAAAGCTATTCATGAGGCACCTCTATCACTCCCAGAGTTATTTTTCTGAAGTGCACATAAAGGGACCCTCCATGTCTAAAATATCTGTGGATATTTGGGGTCATTTGTACCATGCGCTAACCCCGAACTGGCTTATTATGAAAATTAGGTTATGAATATCGTTAAACACTACCTCTCTGCTTTAATTTTTATACGGTGCTAGGCGAAGATCGTTTCTTGTATAAATGCACTATCACTAATCTCACAAATTTGGTGTCATTATTTTTTTTAATCTGAGTAATATTTGTATGGTTAATCCAATATGAATAGAGTCACAGCCTGTTTAATGTTGCTATTTCTTCTCGTTTACTACATGTATATTGTTATTAAACAGCTTGTGCGTAAGTTGACATGGGCTGTTTAATATGCCTAGTATGTATGTCGACATTTAGATTCATGAAAATTATGCAAAATGCTAAAAGATATTTGGGCAACAAAACTTTTCTAGGTTCATAAATCGTCAAGCCGACTACTATCATACTCTTGTCAAATTTACAACAGTTATCAATGTATGTTGACACCGTGTATTATATACAATTAAACAAACGTATCAATCAACAATTAATAGATGACACTAGCTTTCTTCTTTCAGAATGAGGGAGGCGCGATGGCTGAGTGGTAGAGCAGTGGTCTCGTAACTGGGAGGACCAGGGTTCCAAACCAAGTGGATGCGCTAGTGCCTTTGGTACGGCATTATCCTTATTACCAAGTCCCTCGGAGAGGAATTAAAGCCGTCGGTCCCCTGGTTGCTCAAAAGCATACAAATACTTTCTAAATAGCAGTCAGGCAAAATAAACCATCAACACCTTTTCGAATTACACATAGGCAGTGCGTTGTTGTTTCATATTATCATAGTTCTCCAACTGAGGTTTATGAAGAATTCACAAATAATTTATGAATATGATAATAAATTATGAATATATAATACCCGCTTTAGCGACCACCTGTATAGAAGGAAAACAACATCTATACAGGACAGATTTTCTCTTTCTTTGAAAAGTATATCTCATTGAAACGTGTACTCAAGGAACCTGTACATGAAGACCACTTGCCTATGAAGATTCATTTTTTGTCTCCATTAAGCGGTCTTTATGTGGGTTAAAACCCATCGATCTCTACCAGTGGATAAAGCAACGCCATCTACGTTTGATGCGACCCGATGCGACGTGTCGCCATGTTTGGGCTGGAAGAAAAACACTTCCGCAGTACTGTTTCAATACGGTTTTATGCATTTTTCGAAGCAAATAATTCAGCACTGTGAAGTTTTTTCAACGAATTAACTGTCAAATCAGGCAAAACAAGTGTATTCTTACAGATTCTAGAAGTGATTTCATGTGACAATTAGTATACTGTCTTTTTAAAATAAAAAAAATCAAATCACGTATCTTTCGAATAGGAGTACACTGAAATCATACACAGCGTGCGTGTGTGTAATTGGGTTTTTACAGACGTGTATCAATCAGATATGAGTATTTACGTCTGGGGACCGACCTTTAACGTCACCATCCGAAAGACGTGACTCAGTCTCGAACCTGGGTCCGCTGAATCAGTTTATAACTTCCACTGTTAGCTGGATTACAGGCGCACGCCACAACGCCCAGCAGACGATGTCCCACGTTTTGTCCCTCGCGGTCCCGCGTACTGTGTTTGAGTGTAGGGCTCCTAATGTTGCTTGCGCGACCGCATCAACTGCTCGCATAGAGTCGTGCGTACGA
This sequence comes from Heliocidaris erythrogramma, assembly GCA_025617745.1. Lineage (NCBI taxonomy): Eukaryota > Metazoa > Echinodermata > Echinoidea > Camarodonta > Echinometridae > Heliocidaris > Heliocidaris erythrogramma. Next base: position 46,566,750 of record CM046863.1, on the reverse strand, counting down.
TGCGATATCCACGTAAGGTGGAGATCGATGGTTAAAACCATGTTTAACCTACAATACATGCAGTGTATCAGAATACACAAATGGAGAGTTACATTAGGTAGTGTTAATTTGATTTGAAAATATATCCGTTCATAAGTAATATACATCCATGTAATATTGATCAATTTGTATACTGTTAAATGCTTTAGCTAAGTGTCAAGTTCATTTTTTGAGTAAAAGATAAGATTAAAGAAACCTTTTTTTGCAATTGCTGAAAAGGTTTGGACATTTTATACATACGGTGGACGAAGGCATAAAAATTATCTATGTGAAAGATCTTTTACATTTTTAAAATGGAGAATGTTTCATATCTTCTTCAAATTGCGAACACTAATATTTCATATAGTTCGTATTTCTCCTACATTGATATGCATAATCAAATGAAATATTTTGATGAACACTAAGTTGCAAGCAAGTAAATAATAACCAAATAATATTGCACGAATTTAGAGCAGAATATGCAGAATGGTTAATATAATATTTCATTCAAGAAACCATTTCCCTTTAAATAGGGTATTACGTAAGGCAGAAGCCTACAGTACTCCTGTCAGAGCCCAAGTCTAAATTTATGTTGTAACCATCGTTGTCTTTGAAGCCAGACGTACTGGTAGATTTTTGAGAAGAGGGCTGACACCTTTTCGCCCGAATAGCAATTTTCCTGTTTTCTAAATTTTGTACAGATGTACAGAAAAAAAATGTACATGTACAGAAATTACATATTCGGGCACATCACTACCCACACGTACGCCTATGTTGAAGCTACCATGTTAGCATTGGCATAGTCTACCCCTATCCTATAACGTGTAACCAAGAGGGCAGGCTCCACATTCAAAACCGGGTTCAAAGTTCACGCAAGAGCTGCAGGTGTTGAAACATGGATTTGCTTCTACCAAGGAGGTACCAGGCTTGCCTAGTACCTCCTTGGTTAATATAATAGACCTTTTTACTAATTTTATGCATACTTTTTGAACAAAAGTTTCTCTTGACGACTCAAAAGCTTGCCAGAGGCTTGCCCGACATAGCAACAACTAATGTATGCAAAGTGGATTCCACCCATAGAGATGCCATTATGCATAACAGCTGCACTAAATAGTTCGTAACTAAGCATTTTGGAGAGAACCATGCATAAAATTTAATACATTAATTAGTAAACAGGTCTATTCGAAAGGGATCAATGCTCATTGGTCTCTCCTCATTCCTAGCTCCCCCTTTCCTTACATCATTTCCTTACCTCATTAATATCCACACAGTTATTTCCTGTAATCATTCAGTATTAACACAGATCACACCCTCGGCGCACGGTCCAGGATCTGAGTAACAAGGACCTGGATTCAAAGAGACACATATCGACAATTTTTAACCTCTGGAATATTAATTCTCTCAATTCCCTAAGCTTTATACAAAAATCTCCCGGTTCTTGAGGCAATATGGGTTAATTAAATCAATAACAACTGCTTCTGTGGTACCAACTTGAAAGGGATTCGGTAACTTTGTGGAGGCTTGATTTAATAAATTGTTGAATTTTGATATCTTGGATAATGATGTTCAGAAAGATAAATGAATAGCCAGGCACAGAAAGGTTTTCTAACATAATACTGCTATTATTAAGATATCTATGTCTGAATACTCCCATTTACGAAAGCGTATGTCCATACACTTTAGTCTAATACTGAGTCTATGGGAGAAAATGAGTCTTGCATTTCCGGTCTTTTGCATATGTTAACTTTTGTGAAGCACATGATTATTCTGAAGTGCCTTTTTTCCCCTGGGCTTCATGTTTACAACATATTACATACACTGATAGCGTGTAAGGTCAGGCAGCTCAGATTTTATGAAGCCTCTACAAAGTAACCAAATCACTTTAAAACCAATGACCACAACTGCAGTTTCTAGAGAAGTTTTATAAGTTTTATAATTATGTTTGATTGTTAAATTGGGGGGAAATATCTCTTCCGTTCAAAGAAATGAAAGTAGGCCTACCCACCGTTGCCACCATATTAAACTAACGTCAATTCAACACCAGTAGTAGATACGTTGTGGCCTAGTGGATATGTCACCGCGTTTTTGATCACTCATGCACGGGCGTAGATACTAACAATAGAACGTGTGTTCGTATCTACGCACCGATCACTAGATCCGAGGTTTGAGTCGCTGTCAACTTACCAATGTCCTTCGGCAAGACATTACTCATAATTTGCCACACTAGACCGGCCAAGTGAAGCAAACGGGTACTTGCAATAATTATCATTCCTCAAAATGCCCTTTGCAATAAGAACACTTACTGTGCTAAAGCCTGTATAATGGTCTAAAAGGTTCTTTGGAAGTGCATCGAGACACTCTTTCACAATGTGATATGTGCTATACATGCTATACATGAATGAACTGTAAACGAAGAAGCTTTATGAATGAACTGGTATATGTTTTTATTTTATCTACATGTTTATTTTTTTTTTCACTGCTTCTTACTTTGGGAGTCCCAATATAAGTGAATTTTAAAAATATTTCTGGCAAATTCTATAACCTTGTTTTGTTGTTAAATGAGCCTGGAGCGCATACTTTACAAAACTCTGTAAATGAAATGAAACACAAAATGTTGAGATTGAAAAAAAAACCCAATGGATTTTCAACTTTCATGGGATGTTAAAAAGTTTATATATGCTTGTTATTAGCAGTATTTAATTTGTAAACACAATGTTTTGTGTTGGCAAATATTATTCAACAACTTTCTTTTTCTTTCTCCTGTTCTTTCCTTTTCTCACATTTTCTGCTCTTTTAAATTTTCTCTTATCTTTCTTTTGTAATACATGTATATCCCTTTTCCCATCTTTTAACCTTAAATATTTATTTTCTTTCAGTCTGTCTTTCTCCTTTTTATATATTCCTCACATTTTTATTTCCCCATTCTTGTCTTTCTCTCATTAATTCTTTTTAGCTCATTTTCTTTTCTCATTACATCTTCCTAACTTCCCATATATGTAACATTCACATATCTTTATCATTAATATCTTTATCATAAATATTTCTTTATCACTTTTTCTCTCTTTATTTCTTCATTTCTCTCTTTCTCTATCCTCCCTCCCCTCCCCCTCCCTCTCCTTCTCTCTTCTGTCCTTTTCACTGGCATGTCATACCTGTATTATAGCCTTATGTACCTGCTCCACAAACTGATTTGATACCATAAACAAAAACCGACCCTGCTTCACATGTTGTACACTCACCAGGACACTACATAAATCCAATAAATCCAATAAATCCAATAAATGGTCTTGAACATACATGTATGTTTCCATGAGAACTTGGTCACATCAATAAAAACTTTACCTTACCTGGGGGTGTTTCACAAAGAGTTAAGTTTGACTTAAAGTCATGCGTAAGTGCCAATGCGTATACGGTATTAAACGCGTAATCTCATTGGTAGATTATCCAATAGCGCGCATCCCCTGAGCATGATCTGACCAATGCGGTGATGTGTCATATACCGCACACAACTAGGAATTTAAGTGCGACTGTTAGTCAAACTTAACCCTTTGTGAACCCCCCCCGATCCAATAGTATACAGATATAAAGGCACAGTGCAATAGAAACTGTGCTGCATCCCATAAAATAATGGAAGCTCCTTCCATCATGACATATATATAATCTTGACATGTCACTATACATGCATTTGCACTAATATTACAATAATACATTACGAGGAAATGAAATACAAAACATAGTACATAAAAACAGTAGGTGAATGGCAGCTCTGTTAAATGCCAATATTTAAATGACAATTGGCTGATTGTAGGGCCAGTGAATAAATGCATTCAAATGATTTTAATCAAATTGAATCAATATTTATGTTTAAAACAGTTTAATATTTTCATTAGATCTGAATCAGGTATTTACTGCTGATTTAGTATGTCCATACTTACCGTTGAATTACGTGTTGCAGGTGTAGATTGTGCAGGGGGTAACATACCCATCCTCACAGAGCTGAGAAAGAAAATAATGAACAAAGCAATCACATTACATTCCATTAATGAATTTGTTGTTGTTGTGTACATTAACTACATTAAAAAAAAACACTCACTCTTACTTTTGCATATAGTTGAAATATTATACATCACTTATTCTGTAAATTTTATGATCTTTCTTCTTGAAAGCTAGTACTAGTGTTTACTATAGCAAATAAGTAATCAACATTATCGATTATTTGCTGTATTAATTTGTAAAGTTTTACTGCTATATTAGCTCCCAAACATTAGTGGTGAATGCCATCTTGTACAACAATAGTTGTAGATACCACTAAATATCTTGTTTCCCTGCGAGAGTTCTCGATATAATCAATACAATTAATTGAATTCTTTGAATGCCTTACCCATCCCACAGGACATATACAATCCGAGGCATGACCAAATTAATGTTCAATAGGAAAACGATCACAGTCATCTGATAATTTCACGTCATGCTGAGGACACGAGCAGATTTCTTGGGACTGTACAGCCTCTCCAAAATGACAATCCATCTAATAAATCTTCTACAAGTTCATGAGTCTTCTTTCAGGATTCAGAAAGATTTCTTTTCAGAAATTTTAGGATTATCTAAAATCAGAAGCTGTGTGGGGGGGGGGGGGGGTTGGGGGTACAGTGTCCCAGTATTTCTGGAATTTGGGTATCCTAGAAGTTCCAACTTTTACATAAGAAAGTGTTCCTTTTACTTCTGATAAAAGACACATATAGGTATATATCACTTTACAGGGGTATTGAAGACCACCTCCTATACAGGAATGTAGTTACTGCCTGATAGGCACTTTGATCAAATTCGAGACTGAGGCATTCTTGCGCAAGTTTGCGAGTTTTTACGAAAGCAGCCAGTAATCACTCAAGTGTAAAATATTGTCAGTACTCATTGTGTCATCCGATGGAACAGACCCTAACCCATAATTGTATAAGAAAAACAAACCATATCGATATAATTGTGAAATTATGATTTTGAACAATGTTTCCAAAGTCTGTAAATTTTTTTATACGCACTGTATATCACTTTAATGCAGTGGTGCTAAAGACCATCCCCTATACAATAATTAGTTGTCTCATATATATATATATATATATCACTTTACATGGTAATAAAAACCATCCCCTATACAGTAATTGGTTGTCTCATATATATATATATATATATATATATATATATCACTTTACATGGTAATGAAAACCATCCCCTGTACAGTAATTGGTTGTCTGTCATAGCTCACACTGAGATGAATGTATACGGAACAAAATAAATGATAGATATTTACATATGTATATCATTTTAGTGACCAATGGCTATTCATAATATTCATGCACATGTAGTCCTATCTGGCTTTTTAAAAAAGTTCAAAACTTGGCAGACTACAATATCTGGGACGATGGAATAACAAACAAACAGCAATATATTGACCTCCTAACTATAAAACAGTTGAAGGTATTCAACCATTTCCTCATAGTGTAAGCTTGGGTATTCTTGGTTTGAAAACTAAATGGAATTTCTGTATCTTCCCTCATAAACATAAGTTTAGGCTTGTATTCTCTTAAGAAGTTTTAAGTTTAATAAACTTGGTTTAACCGCCAACCTCTTTAATATAAAGCGTAGAAACCAGCTATCTGTTTGGTTCTTCTTACCAAATAAATAAAAAAAACCCCACTTGGCTGTGCAATGGTGACCATTACACCTTGAGATCCACCATGGACGAGAAGACTCTATATACTAGTATATATATATATATAGATTAGCTTTATTTTTTATACAGATGTTGTGTCGGGATGGATGGTGGGATATGCCAGGATGCAATCGGGCTGTGTACCAGGTCAATGCGGGATCACCCGTTTGTTGTCGGGCGGCTCGGGCCTGAGTCGGTTCCCGACATAGCGAAATGTTGTTCTGATGTCGCTCTGTTGGCGGTCTGGGCCGTGTGACTGCACGATTCGCGAACTATTAATAAAGCTTGGTTCAGATAAAAATTGGCGGTACCGATACCTCGGCGATTTGTTAAATTCTATAGGCGTCGGCGAGATTGACGTTGCGATCCGACGTCGGGTATCCAGCAACGCTTGTGCTATCGAGCATTCACCGTCCCCCGACGGTTTCCTTTGAACATCGTCGATGGGGGGGGGGGGGGGGGGGGGGGGGGGGAGGTATGTGTTCGCGTTCAGTCGGAGATAAAACGACGATATGCCGACGATGAATCAATGGTCCCCCGGCCGAGTCAAAGACTAGCCGCCGGCACGTTGCCGATGTATCGTCGATTACGTGTGCTTTGTACAACTGCGTTTTTAACAATTTTCCCACATTTTTTGTTCACTTTCCTCGGAGCACTGCTACTGACACCACGACCACAATAATAATAACGATCTACAATTTTTTTCTAGATATGACAGCTGATGAAAAGGTATCATGCAAATAATAAAGTTTCTATGTCAAATACTTTTTCCAATAATTAAAAATTTCATCCTTCCTGGGCTATGTGAAAAAGGCTATACGTATAATGATAACATATCACGCAATGTCACTCATATATATGCCCCATCTTCATAATCACTGACATGCCCCCGATATATCTCCGTAGGGTCTTACTGTACTATCACACCGGGCTTCCCGACCGTGCCACGACAGTCCCGACTCAAAAATATGGAAAATCGGGTGAAAAGTCGTGGCCAAGTCGGGAAGGTCGTGGCGTGATCGGGGTTAGTCGTGGCATGTTCGTGAGGGTCGGGAACGGTCGGGAGGGCTGTCACGACTTTTTAGGTCGGAGCTTAATAATCGGGAAACTCTCACGATTCTAAGAAATCGTTGCTATAACGTCGTGAGGACGTGGCGCGGTCGGGATAGTCGGGGCACAGTCTTGGCTCAGTCGTGGTGCAGTCGGATTGGTCGTGGCCCAGTCAAAATGAAAGTGAGGTCTGCTTGCAAATCAGCTGTATTTATAGGTCTTGGCGCGGACGTGGTAGAGAAGGTGATAGATCGGGGCTGTGGCGTGGCTCAGTCGTGGCGCAATCGGATAGATCGTGGCGCTGTCTTGGCGAGAACGTGGCACAAACGGGTACTGTCGGGACTCAGTCGTGAGAGTCGTGGGTATAATCGGGGTGCTGTCGTGGCTGGTACATGGCTGGATCGAGACTGTCGGGAATCAGTCGTGGCACAATCGGGGAGAATCGTGGCAGCAAAGGGAATGTATAATTTTTTAACCGGGATTCGGGTATTTTTACACGATTCTACCCCGACTCATACAAATGTTTCAAAAATTATAGAATCGGCGTTGTCGGGACGGTCGTAGCAGTCGTGGAGTTTGGTGTGATAGGGGCTTTAGATGTGTCACCGACATGCTGTAATCGGACGGGGAACAATGACTAATCGGCGGCGTTTCGTCTATTAATCTGCGATTGCACGCCGACAGCCGCCGAAAAGTCGCTGATGGGTGCCGCCAGGGCTTTCTTCGCCGATCGATCGCAAAGTTTTAACTCGCACTTAAAAATGACCGACAGGCCGCCGATCACCAAAAATAGTCGTTTCTGTCGGCGGAAAACCGCCGAATGTGCCCCTCTCACCCCCCCCCCCCCCCCCCCCAAATCCATCGAAATCCCATCGACGGGGCGTCGGATCGTTTATGTGAACCCACACTCTTAGAAATATTGGGCAAAATTTTACCCAAATTTTACCCAACATGAGGGTCCTTATGAGTCCGACCAACTTTTGGGTAAACTTTACCAATTTCATTCTTATTTTTGACCAATGTTGGGTAAATGCATGTAAAAGTTGAGCAAGATTTAACCAACCTATGCCCAATCTTCATTTACACAGTGGCATTTACCCAACATTTCTAAGAGTGCAGCTTAATGAATGTTTCGCGATCAGCGCAGTTCATGATGGGGGGGGGGGGGGGGGGGGGGGGTTGACAGGACCCTGACAATTTGTTGTCATTGTCGAAGGTATAGTTTAATGTAAAAAGAATCGTCTTTTTGAAGTTTTGATTGAAATATCGCCCTTGTTACTATTTTGGTATACGTGCAGTATACCGGGAGAGGAGGACTTGTTTGAAGTTAAATCTTTGAATATGCGTTGAATATGCACCTTGATCCTCTTTTCAAGATTGAATGACTCTTTTGTTACAGCCTTTTCATCATTGCTTTTGGAATCATTTTGCCTCTCCCCATGTAAGAGTCTGTAGCGTATATCGACTATCCAGGTCGCAATTTTAGAAAGGATTGGGGGAAAATTGGAAATGTTTGTATTATTTATTTATTTATTTATTTATTTATTCTTTTTCCGTTTCACATAAACAAAATATAAAGAAACATGCGATGATAAATATATTACAGCAAAGTTGTTAGAACATGTGTCATATAGAATACATGAAAGGATCATAATTCTTGAAAAAAAGGATCAGCAACATAACAATACAAAATTAAAAACACTTTAGCTTATAATAAGTGTAAAACGGAGGGACTTGCCAGAAAGAAGCAAGGCTTGTATAAGAGGCAATCCCCTGAACTTAGTTTCAATAAGTTTAAAAGTATAACTGATAACAAATATAATAACGGGGGGCAGAAAGAGAAGGTGCAGGTTATTGTGAAAAGACAGACTGCAGGGGTACGTGTATGGAACAGGTCGCTAGGCATGCTTATATGATTTCAGTTAAAATAAAATGTTGTACGAAAGTATAATATAGGTATGGATAAGTTATAGTTAATTATGTATTGACTTGACCTGTTGGTGTGGGTATTGACAGATTAACATTTTTTAAGCATACGTTTAAAAGCATTAAGAATAGGGGATTCTTTAAAATCATGAGGCAGAGAATTCCAGTATGCAGATCCAGAGTAAACAAATGAGTTCTTTGCAAATAAAGTTCTTGTGAATGGTAGATGATAACAGTTTCGTTGTCTAGTTGGGTAATAATGTATAGAAGTAATCTTGTGGAACATATTGGGAAAAAATTGCGGGGAGATTGTCTTTATGTAATTTGTACATGAATTGGCCGAGTTGGAAAAGATATATGTCAAAGAATAAAATATCGGTATGTGATGTAAATTGCGTTTGAAATATTATTCTTAGAGCCTTTTTCTGCAAAAGTAATATCCGGTTTAATTGTGTTTTTATTGCACATCTACAAGCTATAATTCCATAATTAATATAAGGAAAGATCAATGTGTAATAAAGTGTCAGCAATGTTCGAGAAGGAAAAAATGTTTGAGTAATGATTCCGCTATTTCTAGAAATTGTTTGGCATGTGCTATTGATATGAGGTTTCCATGATAATTTGTTGTCAATAAGAACTCCTAAATATAGAATCATTATCAAGAACATGGTTATCAAAATGGATACTGCCTTGTAAACTATTGATTTTATTAATAAATAAATTAGTTCATCTTGGGCTGTTCTATAGAACATATATATATATATATGTTCTATAGAATATACATATATTCTATATGCTTTAATACTTATTTCTTATTTGAGGAATCACAATCGTCTCAATGTATTTCCTGTCTATTTTAACTTTTTATTCATTTTTATACCCTTTTAATTCAATTTCGTCCGAAAATGTCGTAATCTTACACATGTCAAGGTCAGTTTCGTCTTTGGTCATTCATTAAGAACTTTGTCCCAATCAGGTTCGTAGGAGTAAAATCAGTTTCTACATCCCTGGCTGCCAATGTATGATTGCATGAATCCGTTTCGTCATTTTGTAATCAGTTTCGTCAAAGCATCATTAGAATTCGTCACTCGTCCATTTGCGATATATATAATAATACTAATACATAATGATTTATAATGCGCCAAATCTGGAATATCTTCCGTCTTTCTCAGTCAGTTTCCTTAACGCTTCTTATTATATTTAGCTACATCTTGCTGCAGTAAATCAATACTGAATGTATAAAAACTGGTTCAAAGCTGACTGAGCTAGGCTTTAGAGGGATTTAGGAGTACTGTACACTGTAAAAAAATATCTGTATTTTTACAGGGAAAAATATACAGCTTAGTTGTGTATTTACTCATAACAGCTAATCTGATGTTATTTGTACATCATTTTCATAGGAAAAAGTAACAACTAATCTGTATTTTTACATCAGAAGTTATGGCGACTCTGCTGACACCAGATTTGCTGTAAAGATTTTAAAAATACAGACATTTTTTTTACAGTGTATATTCTGCTCGGGAACTGTGGAAATTTAGGGATAGACCGACAAATTTTACTTTAAATGAGTGGTTAGAAGAGGTAGATTACATTACTGTGCTCATTCTCAATTTCCTGATTCTCAAAAAGCTTCTGTTATTATTTCAAACTTAGAAGGTCCGGCTGGGGATGAAATTAGGTGTCATGAGGGGACTAATAAGGATCTTCAAAAACTCATGACCGAACGGTACTGTGGTTGCACAGAAACATTACAGACCCTCCAAAAATATTTTTAAACGGGATGCAAATGGAACATGAGTCTTTAGTTGAATTCCCCTGAGAACTGAGATTGATATCAATTTATTTTGAAAGGAAAGAGAATAGAGATGACTGTTAGATTCAGAGAGGACAGCCAATGGGAGAAGAAGAGTTGGTGTTTGGATATTTTTGGAGTCGGTCCGGTGAGGGATGGTGGTGGCCACCGGCCATCCCCGGGGCCGGGATATAGATAAGTATTGTCGTGTTGCGGAGATCGTGTATGTGGTGCTAGTCCATACAGTAACAATGACAAGTCGATGAGAGGTATATTGTGCAGTTTCACATATAGTTCATTACAGTCAGACACACACACACACACCCACGTTTACATGGCTTTACTTCCGAGGACAACTATTGTTCCTCTATTGTTACTCGTCCTCGGACAGTCGACGGAATAAGGCATAAATTCATTGTTCGACGTTCGAGGACTATTGTCCGGCTTCCGAGGACCATTGTTGTCATGATTTTTTTTTTGTTCTCTGTCCGAAAATGTCCTCGGACATAATGCTAAACAAACGCACACACACACACACACATATATATATATATCATCAGTAGCATACAACATATATTATCTTGGAAATATATCTAGCAGGAGTTGAGCATGTCTGCCGTCTGTGATGGTCAGTCCTGACTCTCCTCTTAACTATCTGGGGTGCTCCATTTATACCCCAAGAGGTATAGGGGGATACAGTCTACCATGTGGACAAATTTGTATTGAAAACTATTACATAACAGTATAGATAATTATAGATGATTTTTATTTAATTTCCAGTCTTCATATCTGAAAAAACAATCATGAAAGAAAAACAGTAGGTACACATGCAAGTTGAAGTCTTATATTTACTTTTTCATATATCTTACTCAATAAATAAAGAAGCATGCATTTAATATGAAACATTTCACATTGTCCACATGGTCTATAATTTATGACAATGAAACTCTGTAGAAGCTGATTGTACAAAGACAAATTTGATCAATACATTCTGCAGCGGATCGTCAGGTAAGACGAATTCGAATGAAGTATGATGAATATCAATTATAGTGGTGAAATTGACTATTGACCAACTTGAATAAATTGACTTTGACATTTGCATATTCCATGGTTCTCAGAACGAAATTTAAGTGAACAAAGATACAATTGAACGAAAAAGTGTTAAAATGAACAGGAAAAATATAATATCTCTCTTGAGAGAGTTATGGTAAATTGCTGTTTGAAGTTACAGAGGATAATCACAATGAATAATGAACGCATGTTTCTATGGGAGTTGGATTTCAAAAACATATTACTGGTTTGTTTCTTTCAAACATAATTTTGGATTGTGACATTAAAATTCACGGGAGGTCTGGGCCCCGTTTCATAAAACTTGTTATCAAGAACAAGTTACAATAACAGTAATAAGCTACTGAAATAATTGGCTGACAGCAACTGTCATAGAAATGGAGCAGTTGTTATTGATAACAAGTTTTATGAAACGAGGCCCAGGTATAAACAGAATATCTTGACTCGTAACCATCGCGGTACGAAGAGTTTTCTATTGTTAACGAAGTGACAATGCGAATGTATTTGCCGTCTATCAATGAATAGAATTAGGCACTCCGGAAGGGTTCCAACTTTGGGGGAAAACACTCTGGGGGGCCTAACACAATCGCTTACTATCTGCATACAGCCCTTACCTCCCTCGAACAAGCACATGTCTCATATTTTCCTTTATACCTCGAAAGTGCGGGTTTAGAATTTTTTATCAGAAAAAAATGGAGTAATTGAACCACAGTTATCCTCCATTGTTTTGCATAATTCGCTATTCATATGCCCATTTACACACATTTTCAGGTTGGGGAGGGGGTTGACGTCTTTTGCCCGAATATTAACTCTGTAGTCTTTAAATTTTTGTCCGCTAGAGCGAAACGAGCGCGCAAAGATTTTTACACTTTATGTTTGGTGGAGAAAATGTGCAGATATCACATATTCCGTCGCCTCACTCCTCGAAAATGGGGATATTCGGGCACCTCACTGCCCAAATATGAGGTTATTTAGGCACCTCGATCCCCGCTTCTGCGGCCTATGGAAGACAGAGTGTGTTCGATATTAAAATGAACTGCATCCATTAAAAAGAGAGGAAACGCAACGACCGAGTGAGAAAATTTAGTTTTTGGACTGTTGGATCTTAGGATTTTAAAGCACTATAGGAAAAACTTATTCACAATGCAAAATGTTGATACATTTTATGCAATAATCTCGATCGAGGGAGAGAGTGGGGGAGGGGAAGGGACATTGCCTGACTTTAATATACAACGGAGAGTAGCGACTGAGAGAGGAAATGAAAAGTTTGCATTTTAAAGCACTAATAAGCTTATTGTACTTTTTGGTAATGCAATAATTATTCACTGTATTTTTTTTTCTTGGTTTGCAAGGATAGGGCCATTCTTTAAGGAGGAGGGGGTATCAAATCTGCCCCGACATAAATGATTGGGGGAGGACGATGCAACTACCCCCTTTGCACCATCCTTCAGGCGCCTATGAATAGATGTAATGAAACATGCAGTCTAGACACATTCATTACATTAACACTGAACATCAATTATGGTGCTGACGCTATATTCGTCGTCCTGGATACTGGTTCCAAACAAGGGAGTCCATGCATGAAGTTCACCTTTGAAACCATTCAAGCAAGGGGCTGGAGCAGGGCAAATTCAGTGTTTGGCGCTAGTGTGATCACCACGCCATTGTTTGGAACCGGTAAATCTCGACAACTTGGCCGGTATGATGTCGTACTTATTTGTGTTTTAACATGATACAGGAGAACTATTCACCATCACTCTAGAGGAGCCTAGCGTACTCCCTATCCATCCCCTTTTACAGCCCCCGCCCCATCCAAAATCCAAACAAGAACAAAACAACCCCTCCTCTCCACATATTCAGTAGCAGTAAGAGCTTCACAAAATCATGAAAATGTTCACGTTTGTGTTGTGGGGGAGCACAGTCTTCAATAACGTAGGCCTTATTCTCCTAGATTAAAAAAATAAAAAGCTGAATGCATGAAGCAAGACGCGCACATACGGGCAATCGGGCATGCGCGCGCACAAAATTTGTCTATATGATACCCAGTGGTAAGCGCGCAAAATGTAATCATGCTTCAGTGCTGAATTTTCATGTTTTTTAGAGCATTGTTCATCGGTTCCAGTGTCTTTCATGGGCCACAGCAACTTTCACTATTCAAAATGGAAATTTTTTATCGCTTGGTCGCTACCCTGCCATGCATATACAGTAGTACTTAAAACTGTAGTATCTCTAGAAAACAGTATGTACTATGTAGGCAGAGATTCACCTGTGTTTCACACTCTACGATGTTAATTATCTGTAGGACCTATTGCCAGATCGACAATTTAGGGGCGGGGGGGGGGCGGGCGGATGACACATTTCCTAGGAATTACTCAAAGAGGGGTTTTCTCGATTGGTCAATATGCAATATCATAAAACATAATCAACCTCAGACTTAGTCTGAGGAATCCGCCAAAATTTAAAAAATTGTATCATACTGCAAAATGCAACATCTAGCTCCCCCACTTTTTTTTTCTGGAGGGGGAGGGGGGGGGGGGCGGGAGAATGAACAATCACAAACTCCCTCACCCTTCCGACCTGTTCTCCCCCTCCATACGGAGTGGATAGTCCCGGCCCTGGCGGTGTTATAGATTTGGATTAATTGCAGGCTCGGTGTGGAAGGTATACGACAATTCTGCTGCAGTTGAGTGTTGTCTTCCAACATGCAGAATCATGCACATTGTTTACTGGTCACATTTCTGAGTTAATGTGGACTTTGTCATCTTTTATTTTCATTACGGTGATGAAATAAACTTTGGCAAAATCAGTGGGAGATAATATTCATTTGCAATCTGTTCAATTATTTTGGCGCCGCAGCTGTCACCGAGCAACGACCAGCCTGTAGAATCAGTGGTAATTTGATGGCCTTAGGGTCAATTTCATTTTGCTTGGCTCTTATTTCATAGCGATTAAAAAGAAGACAAAGGATGAGGGCGAGAGACATAACCAACTTAAATTCAGTCCATTGCATTTTAAATGTCATTGCATTATCTGAAACGTGGTTGAATAATGAATCTACTCCGAATTTTTGTTATTAATGAATATACAAATTTTGGTTCTAATAGAAATCATAAAAGAGGGGAGGTGTTGGATTTTGTATTCATGAAGGTATTGATTATGAACTAAGGCCGGATTTGAATGTTTTTGATAATAATTGTGAAAGTTTTTTCATAGAAATACCCAAACCTCTGAAGAACTTAACAGGTGTATTGTATAGACCTCCTGATCAATCGCTAAATGAGTTCAATTCAGTCTTAATATAGAGAACGCAAAGAAGTTATATTGTTAGGAGATTTCAACATTGATCTTATTAAATTTAATGTATTTAGTTATGTAAATATTTTTTAGATATGTTGTCATCATTCTCTTTTTATCCCTTAATTAATCATCCTACTAGAATTACTCAGACTACAGCGACTTTGATTGATAATATATTTTCCAATTCTTGGATGAAAATACTATATCAGGCTCAATCATATCTGATATATCAGATAATTTTCCAATATTTTCTCTTTTTGATTTCTATTTTGAAAAAAATACAAAAAATAATCTGTACTTTGATAAAAGGCAAATCGATGATAAAAATATAAAATGTATTCCTTACGAAAGTAGCTGAAAGTGTTTTTGATTTTGAGAGTGATCACTGTGACTTTGAATATGACCCAAATATACTATGATCAGTTTATCAGTAGTATAATGAGTCTGTATGAAGCTTGTTTTCCATTTTAAAAATCAAAAGTGCAGTTTAATAAAAATCCATGGTTTGATCACGACTTCAAGAAGATGTATAGAAAGAAAAATAAGTTATACAGGAGATATATCAAAAATCCAACAGATCATCGACGTTCGGTATTCAAATCATTTAAGAATATATATATGCCAATGCAATTAGATATACCAAAATGAAGTTTTTCTCTAAATTTAACAATGTAAGCGGGAATACTAATAAAACCTGGCAACTTATAAATGACATTATCAACAGAACTTCTAAATCTAGATCTGAAAATGTTACAAAATTTAATGAAAATGGCACACTTATAGAAGAACCAGATATTATTGCTGACTCCTTTAATGAATACTTTGTAAATATTGGTCAAGATCTACATAAAACTATGACTTGTAATGATGCTTATGATTATTCTTCCTTTCGAAGAGGTTCATTCCCACACTATGTTTTTAAAACCAATGACAGAAAAGGAAATTATAGATATTGTCTTATCCATGAAAAATTGAAAAGCACCTGGTTATGATTTAATAGATAATAGTGCAATTAAAAGATCCATTCATATTTTATGTAAACCTCTGTGTTATATATTAAATATATTAAATATATGTCTGAATAAAGCTGTCATACCAAAGGGTTGTAAGATTTCGAAAGTTATACCAGAATATAAAAATGGTTCAAAAGATATTTTTTCAATTATAGACCTATTTCTCTTTCAACTTGTTCCACAAAAATACTCAAAAGATATTTATATGTAAGATTTCTTAGTTACCTAGACATTAACGATATTCCTCATGACAAGCAGTTTGGCTTTCCAGAGAAACATTCTACCACTCATGAATTAATTCAATTTTTATTCAATATTAATGAAGCTATTGAACAAAGGGGAAACTGTTATAGGTGTATTTCTAGACCTTAAAAAGTGTATTATTATTATTATTATTAAGTATTCGGCGTCACCTGTGCCTGGGAGGGGAAAAGCGAACTGAATCACTGTAACCCTTAGGTCTCTCCTCCCGATATAACTGACTGGGATATACAGGTGTACCACTACACCGGGGTTTCCCCCTACACTTATTCGAATAGTGCAGTGGGTTCTTAACGTGCAAAGGTGGTGACTTTCCTCTACACGGGACCTCCAGTTAACGTGCTATCCGAGGGACGGAGTGTTTTCCACTGTAACATAGCCTGTGTCTATGAAACAAGGGAGGGGCACGTTAACACACAACGCAGGCTTCAGTCATCCGCCCGGGGTGGATTCGAACCCACGATCTTTGGTTCGACAGGCAGAAACGTTACCGACTGAGCCAACTCGCCTCCTCATGATTGTATCAGTCACAGCATACTTTTAAAGAAACTTCAGTTTTATGGTATTAGAGGAACCCCTTTGAAATTAATGCAAAGTTATTTAAGTAATCGCAACCAATTTACAGTTTTTAATTCAAAAACATCAAAATGAGAAATGTAACATTCGGGGTACCTCAAGGGTCACTTCTAGACCCGCTCCCTTTTTAATATACATGTACATGTACATTAATGATTGGCATTCTTGTTCAAATATTTTAAAGTTTATATTATTCGCAGATGATACAAATATATTTCTCAAACATAAAAAGTTGATGAATTAAATGCTATCATGAGTGTTGATTTAGGAAATATTAATCATTGGTTTATAGCTAACAAATTGGTTTTGAATCTCCATTTTACGATCTTTGGAAATAGGCGTATTGGAATAAACGATGTTAAACTATGTATTGATAATAAACCAATGCAAAAAAACCCCCAAAACTATACAATTTTTAGGTATTAAAGGAATTGATTAACTTTGTGAAAAATTGTGAAATCAGCTCAAATGCCAGTGAATTGCGTGCAGTCCTCTAACTACATATATAATTAAGGATATGTGAAAGTATGAGAGAAAATGGAACCCGTTTACTATCCTAAAAAAGATAAAAATCGCTATCGATCGCTAGCGATTTCAGAGCGGGTTTCCAGGCCGTACGGTATTCTGTGATAGAGCGAGGTATGGCAACCGTAAGAGTTCTTTTGAGTTCGGTGGTACTCTATCCCGACATCAATGTTCAGTCGTAAATATCTTGATATATAAACAACCGATCAGCTTATAAAACTCAGGCGATTCCTGTCTGACCTAAAGGTTTGCAATTATGATTACAGCATTTAATCAATCCCTTTAATATAGATGATGATATGAAATGGAAAAGCCATGTTGAAAAATATCAAATCAGATCTCTAGGAATATTGGTGTTCTTGTAATAGATTAAGAGAATTTGTTGCTCAAAAGATTTACTTATGCTATATAATACTTTGATATTGCCTCACTTAAATTATGGTATAAATGTATGGGGATCTGGTAATAAATATCTACTTGAAAGCTTATTGAAATTACAAAAAGAATAGTTAGAATAATTACAAACTCTGATTTCCGTAGTCATTCTATGTCTCTCTTTCAAAAACTTAAAATACTTTCTGTGTATCACCTTCATAATTAGGTTCTTTTATAATAAGAGACTTTTACGAAAAATATTCAACTCAATTTTCAAAAAACAGCAATTTTCACAATTATAATACTAGGGGCAAACTTGACTATCGGGTTGATTATGGTTGTACTTCCTTTTCTAGATTAATAATAACATGCAAAGGACCCTTTTATGGAATGACATAACTCAACATATCAAGGACACTAAATCTCTCAACGCATTCAAACGCAAGTTTAAAGAGTATCTATTTCTAAAGAATACACTGTTATGAATATGTAGAGGTGTCATGGTCTAGTGGATATGTCACCGGACTGTGGATCACAAGGTTCGCGGTTCAAGTCCCGCCGCGGCACTAATGTCCTTCGGCAAGACATTAATCTACATTTGCCACTCTCCACCCAGGTGTTAAATGGGTACCCGGTAGGATGCGAATGTCACTGTGACTGGAATAGTATATGTGCGCCTGTAAAATGGCAGCCAGGCTGGAATGCTCCCTTGTGGAGTGGAGAATGTGCACTATAAGTGCAGAATCGTAATAGGATCCAATAACGGGGTAATAATACACTATAAAGCGCTTTGAGCAGTTACAAACTGGAAGAGCGCCATATAAACGCAGGTTATTATTATTAGTAGTAGTAGTAGTAGTAGTAGTAGTAGTAGTAGTATTTACCTAACTGCGACTTAAGGCGAAACCTAATAATAGGTTTATTCCGTCACAATAGAAACTCAACGTTCGGGCGAAACGGGTGTGGGTTAGGGCGAAACGTAACAAAAGAATGAGATAAAAGATTTCGCCCTAAGTCGCAGTTAGAGTTATAGTAATGATTTTATTTATATTAATTTACAATTCTCTGTGCTAAATTAGGTTTTTCCGATTGTATTTTTTTGGTTACCTTTTTGTATACTTTTTTTCATGTGAAATGGGATCATGTTTACAAGTTTTTTACCAAACTTTTTATGATCCCACCACATTTGCATTTATTCTTTTTATACTGTTTGTATTATGTCATTGTTTGTACATATATTTGACATGTTTTATGAATGTTTTTTAAATGGAGATGTGGAAATAAATTCAATTCAATTAAAAAAAAAATCATTTTAATTCAATTCAATTCAATACTTGTATGATGTATGCCCCACATGTTTAGCCCTGCCTTTTGTACATGACCAATTCAGTATTTTTTATACACTTAGTGGTCAATCTAAACGTGTGAAATTGTGGACATTCATAAGTTTCTTATTGTGTGTCTGATTTTTTGTCCCATCAAATCAATCTTTCACTGATATCTCTGGTTTAAGCCTAGGGCAAATTATCATAAGATTTCCCGTCCATTGTTACACCTTTTCCATGCAAATTCCTCCAAAGATTTCGTGATTTTGCACATCTCATGTCAGTTTCGTCTTTCGTCATTCATTTAAGAACTTTATCAAGTCATACCATCATTTGAAATTTCGTCGAAGTCAAATCAGTTTCTTCAACCCTATATTGCTTTGTATATATTATTTAAATGAGTTGCAGTGAACCATTAATTAGCCTTCTGGATCCTTGGCGTTTTGGCTGGCTATTGTTCACATTTTGCATGTTATATAAAAAAAAAAAATATGCCAACGTACGACTGCATAAATCAATTTTGTCATTTTGCAATCAGTTTCGACAATGTCTTGTTAAAATTCATCACTGGTTCGTTAACTATATAGGGATAATTATAATCGATTTATTATCTTAAAATGTGACAAAACAGTCATGAAAGAAATACTGTCGGTTCACTTTCAAATTAAAGGCTTGGATTTAGTTTTTCCTATATATAACTCAATATATAAGAAGGCATACATGAATTATGAAAAAAAGGTGTCTGTTGTGTCCTTCAGATGGTTTTAGATCAATGTCTTGTCTATACGACGAATTTTGAAATTAAAACAAATTAAAAATTAATTGCGCAAGGACGAATTCAGTCATTAAATTCTGCAGCGGATCGTCATTTATGTCGAATTCGGATCAAACTTGACGAAAATCAATGGACAATTGTTCATGGACCATTGACCAACTTGAACAAAAAAAAATGACTAAATTGACTTTGACATTTGCACATTTCAGGGTTTTCAGGACGAAAGTGATCAGTGATGAAATTGAATGAAAAAAGTGTTAAAGTGGAAAGGAAATCCTATGTCAGGCTTAATTGTCACTCCAAATTGATCTATATTTTGTCGCTCTATGTAAAATCCTTCCATCACATCGATATAATGTACATTCTGGTAGCAAGTTCTTTTTTATAATTTTGTCTTTCCCTTTTATCTACTAGATATTTTGATGGACTATTTTAGGACATAGATCGAAGATGTGTTTGTGTACAACATTTGCAGTATTTATCTTAGCACTGTCTTTGTCATTGACTGATGCATCCTGGGATGGCCCAGACTACTGGAATGATCGGTATGGTGACTTTGGGATTCATTACGAGAGTAAGTTTGCAGGATGAAATACATCAACATACAGGATATACGTATTTATTTCTTGTTTTTTCATTTGCGGTTTACATTAATTCTTCTCTTTTCAATTGTATTAAGATAATCAGATTTGATTGCGGTAGGTGTGTCCGTAAAATGCAGGCGGATTTATCTGCTTTGGGTATTTGGGTTTATAACAGTCATGTGCTGTGCATTTCCCTTTGTACATAATATATTACACATTGCATGTCTCCCAATTATTCTCAATTCGCTTATCTTTTCTTTCCTCCCTTTGCCATTATGTTATTTCTTTGATGCTAACTATCAAGCTGTCTCACTTCTTTATCTATCTCTCTGTCTGTATCCCTTGATTATGTTTTATTCCCTTTCATTCTTTACCACGTTTTCTAAACATCATCTCTCTCTCTCCTCAATTTCTCTGCCCTCTCTCTCTCCTTTCTCATCATGCCCTCACACACTTCCCATCCCCCTCTCACCCTCTCTCTATCCCTCTTGTCTCAATTTCTCCCCTTTCCTCACTTTATTTCTCGCTTCTCCCTCTCTATTCCCTCTTTTATCCCTCTCTTCTCATTCTCTTCTTTATCTTGTCATATCTCTCCTCTCCTCTCGGTCTCTCCCTCGCTACCTCATTCACCCTCTCTCTGTCTCTCTCCACATCTTTCCATGAACGGTTTATTCTATTTCTAATGTTCAGCTGGCAGTAGCCGCTTCAATGGCATTTGGTCGGCAAGGACAGACCTTACTGGAGGAGGATACGGAAGATATTATCGTGATTACTATAGAGACTCCAGTGGCTGTACTATAGACGAGAGAAAGAGGACTATTGATTGCTCAAGGGCAACTCATGTGTAAGTCAGGCTTTCACTATAAACTCTTGCATGAGGGGGGGGGGGGGGGGAGGGGGAGGAGAGGAGTTCATCTAGAAATTTCTAGATTCTGAGCCTGGTGACCCCAGTTTGAATTTTAAATTTGTTGGGGTCCCTTGTTAAAACTTGGGGCCAATTAGGTTCTATATTGCCTATATTGGGCGTTAAAAAAGAAACTCAGCTTTGAAAGAATTCCTGTAAATGAGCTATATGTTTACCCACAATGAAATTCATACCATATGAATGAGTAATTCATATCCTTTACAATGGTAACTTTTTTAGGTTTCCAGGGTAAAGCATCACTGCACATTATTCAAAATTATGTGTATAAATCTATTTGGTTCACTTTCTTGTAAAACACAATAGGCATGATGTTAAGTAGATGTCTTTTGTGAAATGGCCTGGGTGCTCTAATTCTCATTGTGAATAATTTTGTTTTTTGAAACCTTGTGTTAATGAGATATTATTCACCCATGATTTTTGCTTTATAAATCCCTTTTCAGATAGGAATCATTTAGCAAAGAAGACAGTGTCGGTGAATTTTAACAAGGTTGCATGCCACAAAACCAGTGCAAACCAAGGGCAATGCAATACCACAAAGAATTACGAATCAAAGACAAAGAGCATAGAGAAAGAAAAATCAAAAACTCATATTAATAATTGAAGATTTTATTTTGCTGATTTTCAAAAATGTCAGATTTTACTTGAAAATCGGCAGAAGATGCCTGCAGCACTCAAGACAAACGAACATTTCTCTGTTATCTCTGACGATCTCACTTTTTCTTGGTCAAAGTTCATGACTCAGGGGCGGATCCAGGATTTAGTATAAGGGGGGGGGGGGGCACAATTGACAAAAGGACGGATCCTCTCTGGTCAAAATGCATACCTTCCTTCCAAGGGGGGGGGGGGGGGGGGCACGGGCCGGAAGTGCCCCCCCCCCCCCCTGGATCCGCCAATGTCATGACTAATAACTCGATACATGATTTGTGAAGTTCATAAGACTCTTCATGTAAGGCGTAAAACCAATCATTATGAGATTTGCGTACTAACTTTTCTTATAAAATTGTTATGAGGGGAAAAAATTGTTTGGATACATGTAAGGTTTATATTAATTTCTTTTTCAGGATTGTCAGGGCTTACAATTTTGATAACTTGAATTCTTCAACCTTCTCAAAGGATGTAAAAGAAATGTAAGTGAAGTAATATATTTTCCTTTTCAGCAACAGCAAATTATGTCTTGTATGAAATTGAACATTTTATTCAGCTCTCTACTTCTAACAATCTATGTATACACGGAACATGGATGTGCCTCTTGAAAATATGTAATCAGAGAGTAATCTTTCCTCTACAATATTAATTTTGTACTTTAGGCCACATTTTAATCTCTCACGACTTTCCAGTGCTTTTTGTCTTCTTCTTTGCTGAATCTGGATGTTGTCTGTGTTATTATTTTTTTGACTGGGTAATTAATTTTTATTTCAAATTCATGGAAGTGTTAATTCCTGGAACCTGTGATATAATTGCAATTAATCTTTTGTACATTGGTGCACTGTGAAGCCCCTTGATTCATAACTTGTTATTGGAATATTGCTTGGTAAAATAATGAGTCAGTTCGTAATTAGTAAATGTAAAATGACCCCAATTTGTACGCGCACGTGTACGCATTTGTTTTGGTGGACGCGCTACTTGTTTATCGTAAATTATGCTGGTGTGCGCATCATAGTGCGCACACGATGAAAGCGTAAGGAGGTCAATATATTGTACTCGGCAGAAATGACCTTTATCTGCACATGTGCAAATTGTAATTACGAACTGGCTGTGTCCATCTCTGGTCCACCTTGCCATGCTTTTACCCATTCTAATTTTTGCTCTGGTTAAAAAAAAAAAAACATTTCGGTCATCAAAAATAAACTTGTTATATAAGTAACATGAGATTTGTTTGAATGCAATGATGTTTTGGTTTTAGACCAATACTCTAGCGAAGCCATAATTGTTGAACGGGGGAAGGGGGGGGGGGGGGGGGCGTAGGGGGTAGGTATCTGACGCACGAGATCACAGAGTCACTTTTTTCATGTTTTTATTAGAGATTTTATTGAAAATACATCAATACATATAAATCAATATAAACAAAGTTACATACACCCACTCACCCCCCCCCCCACACATGAACCGGGGGGGGGGGGGGAGTTGATAGGGGAGGACATTGCCCCCTTGGGACCCTTGGCTATGCATAAGGGCCTACATGTACAGTAGGCCTATAATCAATCTCTTAAGGAATATCATTGTCTGCGTAATTTATTGGTCATTGCTTGGTTATAGTATAATTAAAATAGCATATTCCTCTAATTTCTTGATTTTATCCAGCACCATCATTGGCGGAAGCTTGGAGAAAATAGCTGCAAATACCTTCCACAAACTCACCAACTTAACCTCTCTGTAAGTACAAATATATAGCATCGATTGTGAGACATTAATGGTTAAACAGACAGTTTCCAACGATCACCCATCAGCTTCTCTTAAAATATACAGTGAGTGAATGGTATGTATGTTAAGAGAACATACCTATACCTTCAAAAATTAAATTCATCAAAGCGTTGATGTGTTTAGTATAAAAAGTATCAAACATAAAGTAAACTAAATCATGGGTGGGCTGGCCATGTGGATTTTGAGGAGTTTCCCCCACAGGCCTCACACTATACTGGCTTGATGGCATAAATGTGTTATATGAGGGCTGGTTGATAGGTTGAGTGGGCAGGTCACATTAAATTGTCCCCCAAAATGTCAGTCCGAGTTTGAATGGAATCAGATAATTTTGATTAGCGCCTGACTTGTTTATTACGAAACAAAGACCATATTTTTGTATTTGTTTTTGGTATCCTCTTGCTTGATTTCAAAGCGGTTGGTAACTATAGCGTGAATAAATGATATGCTTTGTTTCTTTTTATATTTTTCTTTTCAGTACCATACATGGTACTCGAATTACCATGTTTCCTGACGTGTCCAAATGTGCTAGTTTGGAGAAGTTGTAAGTCCAGAAATGTCACTACGGGTATGGGGTGGTAGCAATAATAAGACATATAAAGAATTATGGAAATAGGAAGAGATAAGAGAGAGGAAAGCAGGAATTAAAAAAAAGATATATATACTGAACTACAAAAGAAACGTCGCACATGTATGTGTTTGAACTGTTTTATTTACAATGAAACATATTCTTTATTCAAGAGTGAAAGCTGAGAAAATGTTTTGCTTTGTTTTGATTAACAAGTACAGATGTGCAATAACGACTCTCGTCGTTGATAGCGCCACTTCGGACGTTGTTGGGCCCACAGGAGACGTTCCCGACGATGTCGAACGGTGAGGATAGGGCCCCGAGCAGGACGCCGACAAGACAAGTTGAAGCTTCTCAGCCGACGACGAACAGTTGCTGCAGAAATTGGTCTGTTGTGTGTGCCAATAGTCTGTAGAGCCAATTCTGTTGCTCTGCGGAAGCGATCCTGCAGATGGTCCCGGTGAAGATGGCGATCTTGACGTGCTGTTGTCACCCTGGGACGACCACTGCGCTGACGATCGTTGGTGCTGTTGGTTGCATTGTATCGTTCCCGCAGTCTCTCTACTGCCCGAACGCTGCATTGAAGTTGTTGGCAATGACTCTAGGATGTTGGCCAGCATGAAGACGTCCGATGGCTTGTTCCCTCTGTTTCGAGTCAGATGTGGCATGGTGACAGCGCTCAGGAAACGAATGACAGGATGAAGGTTTTGGGTCCCTTTTAAACCCACTGGATAGAGGATGTGCATGTGCATCGTGCTTTTCAAAAAGCTGCGCTCGAGTGCACTACCATGTTCACGGAAAGGATATGAGTTTTAATCCTACACAGAAATCACATGATGTGTTATGGACGGTCAATGCCATATCTGTGATGTTAAAAAAGCATAAAATGTGATTTTACGTATCAAATTCCAATATCATGTGTAAAAGATATCAATTTGAAAAGTGCGACGTTTCTTTTGTAGTTCAGTATATATAGCGAGAGAGGTGTGGATATATATTGTGAACAGATAATGATGGAACGGAATGAAGCAGGTCACTCGGTGTATTTACAAGCTTTTTACAAGCTTTCGGCTCCTGGCCTTCTTCAAGTTTATTTGCTAAATCAAACAGAGTGAAACAAATAATGAATGAATGAATGAATGAATTCATTTCATAATACTGCAGAAATCTGCCATGAACATTACAATTGAAAAGTATACATCGTTCAAAATTTCGAATACAGATATCATAATCAATAACAAATTCCAATATACATGTAGTCAAAAGTGAAAAATTTACATTAGTCAATAGAAAAGAGCAGTATCATGGGAGAACCTACGGAAAGGCACAGCTTGTTATTAACAAAATAACAGAGAGAATTACGAAATACATGTGTGTAACTATGTATACATACACTCTTCGAAAACATGGTGCTTATGGGGTACTCATTAGCTCCAAACTGGTCCCGGATTGAAAAGTTGTCTACAAGTTCCATTAAAAGGACCTTAGCCATTGAGCTTAGATTTCTCCACCTTTTGTGATGCGTATTAGTCTTTATCATAATCTGTAGATATTATTTAAACATGTCCACGATAATCATTCGTCATTTTCAAAATACTTTGGTTTGATACAAATTGTATAAATGTGTTCTATTGCATGTTGTTTTCAAAAGGTGCTTAGGGACACCCTAAAATGTGGCACTGGTGTGGCAAATATAAGCACCTTTTAAAGGTGCTCAAACAAACCTTTTTTTTTCTAAGAGTGTATAGCAGTAAAGTTTATCTTCATCGTAAATAGTTTTCTTTGTATAAAAGTGTGTGAATTTCCTCCCCTCCAGAATCTGAAATTCTGTTTTTTTTTGCTTTACAGAGATGTTACAAGGAATAACATTTCTTTTAATATCTACACCTACTCAACATTGACATTTCCAACTTCTCTCAAACAAGTGTAAGTATGTGAATACCAATTTGCAACATGTGTATTGCTGTAGGTGAATGTTTGTAATTTCACTTCAAAATGTTGTATATAATATGTGAAACTGCCAAAGTAAACATAATTATAATGATAATGATTTGAAGATAGTTATGACAATAATGCCAATGATGATTATAATGATAATAATAATTATAATAGTGATGATGATAATAACAACAACAATAATGATAAAAATAATAATAATGATGATAATGATAATAATAGTAACAATGGTGGTAGTAGTAATATAGTAGTACTAGTAGTAGTAGATAGTTATAACAATAATAGTAATGATAATAATAATGACAATGATAATGATAATAATAGTATTAAAAAATAATGATGATAGCTTTATTAATATGATGATGATGATGATGATACCAACAACAATAGTAACAATGATATCAGTAAAAGGATTCTGGTATTTTGCTGATATTAACTTGATGAGATGTAAGATTTTTCCAAACCCCCTGTCAAGGACATGCACATGTAATATTACAATTTCCCCAATGTTTTCTGTTTTCACGTTCTCTCATTTTCTTTATTGAACTGCTTTGTCATTCAGAAGCGTCATGGAGAACACCATTGACTGGGTTCCTCCTGGTTTATTCTCCGGGACAAATATTGAATATCTGTGAGTAGCATTCTTCCATACAGGTTTAAGGAAATGACATTCGTTCGACGCTATGCATTTTGGCAGCGTCTTCCAACCTTTTTAAAATTTATGCAATCACAACAATTTACCGCTGCATATGATACCCTACCCTCTGAGCAGTGTTTTATTTTCTTCCAAAGGCCTAACAAAGATCACATTGATTGCATGATCATATTTCCTGCTGTAGGGAGTTCAATATGGATCAGATTTCAACATTCTCATCATCATTTATTAGAAAAATAACAGACGTATAGCTTTTTTTTGTTTATAGTCATAATTGTTACTGAATCATATATTGTTCCCAAAGTCCAAGGACCACCACTATTGTTGAAAATATGCTACCCTGTATGAATTTGAGAAATAAATGAATAAATAGATAAGCAGAAAAAAAATAAATGAATGAATGGCTGAATTAATGAATAAGTAAATGAATAAATCAATGAAGCAATAAACCAATTAATCAATATCTTTCAAAGGACTATGAAAGATCTTCTTGATATCCTGGAATTGCTTTTGTTTCAGAGGACTAAGTATGAATCGGATGTCTTCGATCCCATCAGACTCTCTCAAGAGTATGTCCAACCTAACCTTCCTGTCTCTAGATAATAATCAAATCACTTCCGTCTCCAAGAGAAACCTTGAGGTCTTCAAAGACAGTCCTCTCATACATCTGTAAGTTACATTATCCTAATCTACTCCTTTTCAAATTTCTCTTTTCATTCTCTCTTTCTCTATTTTTAATTTTTCTTCACTCTTTGCTCTTCTTTTTCTCAAAGACAGTCAGTCCTCTCATATATTAGTTATATTCCTTTTATTACACATCGCCCCATTTTTCACTACTTCCTTTTCATTCTTTCCTCTTTTCTCATCAATCTTTTGTCTTTTATTCTTCTCTTCAAAGACAGTCCTCATATGCATCTCTAAATTACATTATTCCTCCTTTCCCTTCCTCTTCTTTTCCTTGTCACCACCTCGTTTCTCATGTTATTTTGTTATCTTTCCCTGTTTTTAGTGTGTTGCCTTTTGAAAATTCTAATAATCATCGTCCAGTTGGGATTTTTCTTTCCATGCACTTTTCTTGTTCAAAGTAATATTAGTGTCATTGGCCCGTATTCTGAACTCCGGTTTCACTTAAACTCCAGTCTAAGTTAAACCAGAGCTTTAATCAAAACTGACTAAAACCGTAAGTCCAGTCTAAATTTCTGTACAAAGTTAAGCCATACTAGACTGGAGTTTAAGTTAAACCGGATTTCAGAATGTAATTTTCCAAAACTATGGTTCAAAGGGCAGTTTTAGACCGAGTTTAAACCACACTTAGACCGCGGTTTAAGTTAAACCGGAGTTCAGAATACGGGCCATTGATGATTTTTATTTGTTTTTATTCATATAGGAACCTGAGTAACAATTTAATCTCGTCCTTGTCTCCAAGGGCTCTGACGCAACTAAAGCAGCTCAAGATCATGTTAGTCTTTCTCATTCATTTATTATTATCTACAAATAGTTACTACTGTATGTTTAACACAGTATATATATATACACTAAAGGAAAAGAGAGAGAGAGAGAGAGATAGAGAGAGAGAGAGGGGGGGGGGGTCGTGTAGTTTATATATATATCGGACAGGAGTTTGAGAGATTTAATGGAGATTTAATGGAGTTGATTTTTTCGCTACCTTCCTTATAGATTGACATATTCATATATTTGTATACGGAATTATGCTTGCCTGTTTTCATTAGAAAGCATTAGTTTCGAAGTAAATGTTACAGCCATGGAAAAAAATTATTAGACCAAGAATGGTTACTGAAAGTGTTATATGTGTGGGAAGAAGGAAATAAAATATCATAAAAGCAAGGTACAATTGCTGGTATTTGTTATTCATTCGATGAAATACAAAGAGAAATCATTTTCATTAGTTTGAATGCATATTGTAGTACCTTTATTACAGAAGCTTGGTGTAATAATTTTTTCCATGGCTGTATGTGTTGTTTCATATTTCATTATCGACTGTAACTGTTACAAATCATGTACAATATAGACTGCAGACTCTAATAATAAGCCAGTTCGTAATTACAATTCGCTCATGTGCAGATAACGGTCATTTGCACCGGGTACAATAGACCGGTTCTCTAATGTATTCAAATTTATTCACATTTCTTCTCTCAGCACCTAGTGACGAGCTATTCCATTAACCTGAGTTTTTTCATGAATGAGCCTCAATGCTTGGAATGCAGTTTACATACATAACTCTTTGCTTTGCTATGTCTGGCAAGCTCCCTGTAAGTTTTCAGGTTATCAAGAACAAAATTTGTTTGAAAGAAATGCATAAAATTTGCATACATTACCGAAGCTGTCTATTGACCTTTACACGCTGTCTTTTTGTACGCACCACGATGATTTTACACGTTAAACAAATAGTGCATCCACCAAAAACAAATGCGCATGCGCATAAACTTTAGGGTCATTTTAGGGTCATTAATACCACGAACTGGCTCATGCATTTAATCTTCTTTACCATTATTAATTTGTAAACAAATCTTTCGGCATATTACTCCCAGTGTTAAAGATCGTATGCTCGATCTGTAATGAAAAGCACAAGTCAGAAAAAATTGGAACCAGCGGGATTCGAACCTGTCATCTACTGCTTGCCGGGCAGCGACTTAACCACCAGGCTATTCTGGTTCACGGCCAAGTCACGACGAACTAGAATCAAATACCCAAGATCCTCTTCTTTCTGACTCATTAATATTCAAACGGTCCGCCGTAGACAATGGTTAGTAAACTGGGAGTAATACGCCGAAAGATTTGTTTACAAATTAAAAAATTCCTCCCCAGTCAAGCTTCTTCGTTTACCATTATTGTTTTGGAAAAAGAGTAATTTAATCAATGTTTTACTTTTGTTAATAGAGAGCTTCATCAGAACTCATTGTCATCCATTCAGCCGAAGACGTTCAATGACTTGCCACACCTTCTTCATATGTAAGTAAGATCATTCCATTTCTGTTTGGGGTGTTTAATGTCATTGTTCTCCGAGTTACCGAGTGGTTTCTTCCACTTTTTACTATTATATTTTCCTACTTGATTTCAGTTTGATATGTAATGAACAAAGACGCATTTTACTTGTTTTATCTCACTTAGATTGACACATGGATGTTGCTATTAGGGGAGGATTTTATATTATTATATTTCATGTCAAAGCAGCACAGTGAAAATGCTACTTCAGGTGGTGTTTATTTACCACGAGATATTACACATTTGTGTTATATGCTTTAAAATGTGTAAATTGCAATGGTTCATATCGAAATGGCCAAGTTCAAACTATTTTGTCCCATACGTTACATCACATCACATACACTCGTAGTCGAGTGGTTTAAACACTTGACTGGAAATGGGAAGGTCGTTGGTTCGAACCCCGGCGCGGCACTACTCTTCTTTGGCAATACATTAATCTATATTTGCCACTCTCCACCCAGGTGTTAAATGGGTACCGGCAGGAAGTAATTCCCTGAATGCTGTGAGCACCGAAATCGGTAGCCTAGCTAGGGCCAGGGTAATATTGGAGCGCCTTGACCACCATTCATGGTGCATATGAACGCTATATAAATATCCAATATTATTATTATTATTATTATTATTATTATTACATTACATCTTTAGATTTTAGTCTGATGTTAGCATCGAGTTGATAGTTTTATTATAACTTGGATCAGACCGGATATTAATAAAATCAATACTGTTTAAAGCCAATTTATGTTCATAATCCCATAATAGATTCCAAGACCATATACCTTATAGACTGTCATGCCCACAAGTACAATTGGTAACAAATTGAGAGAAAAAAAAAAAAAAAAAAAAAACACTGTTGAGTTATCAGATCCCATGCCAATCACCAGGGCCACGTTTCATAAAACATTTTATCAATAAGTTACAATAACTGTTATAAGCTACTGAAATTGTTGCATTTGATTGGCAGTGAGCAAATTTGTTACGTAAAACTTGTTTTATTGATAAAACAGGAACCTGATGTTTTTTTTGGACATTACAACATGTCTATTAATTGTTGTTACCTCTGTTATTTTTCCATCAGTGATTTGAACAACAATCAGCTTACATCTCTGGGTCGCGACTCTTTTACTAATTTACTTTCGTTGAGAGCGCTGTAAGTATTCAAACTTTAATTTCTGCTTTAGTAAAATATTCAATGTATGTTTGTATTCTTTGTTGGTCCCTGCTCGTAACACTCTGTACTTGTTTTACATCATATCTTTTCAAATAATCTACACTATTTTCAGTTGTGGGCATGATTTGATTGTTGTATAACACATTTCACCCCATAGAGCGTATTATTCAACAGAAAGTCATTGTGGTTTGTCCATCATTGTGAGCGTCTGTAAAAAAAGGCGCCTTGCGGGAATGCTCTCCACGGAGTGGAGAAGGTGCACACAATGTGTGCGGGCAAGCCTGAATCCCATGACTGTGGTACTATTTAAGGCACTTAGAAACATCGTAGATTTAGTAGGCGCTATATAAATCCACATATTATTATTTAAATTATTAATTTTTTTAATTATCAAATTCAGGTAAATTTGATTCAGCTTATATCAGACTTGGATGTGAATGAATTCTTTTTTGGTTAAATTCAATGAAATATAATAACATAGCACAATTTATTTTGGGCTCAGTATTGAACAATTTATTTGGGAAATATATTAATCCACAAAGATACCTGCTCCAAAAATTCGGTACTCAAGACTTCCGTAACTTTTAATTTGAAAGAAAAAATATGTGACACACATTTTTTTTTCATGTTCTAATATCCTGTAGTTTGGTTATTGTCTTTGGACAAACTGGTGGTTGTCCCCCAAAGAATATATTCCTCTCAACATAATTATTACTTAAGACCCAACTAGCTGTACCTGTCTGTAAATCAATCAGGACAATAATATTTTTTTTTCCAGACGTCTTCATTCTCAGAAGCCTGGATATGAAATGACTACCATCGCCCATGATGCATTTTTCAGGATCAATGGCAGCTTGACTACATTGTACGTACTTTGAGAGAATATCGTCATATGATTATACTTGTTCATACTCTTTGCCGACGGGAACCTGGGGAGCGTTTCATCAAGCGTTTTGTCAGTGAATTTTACCGACAAATTTGCCCTCAGCCAATCAGATGCAGTGCCGTCACCAGCTTTTTTTCAAGGGGGGAGGGGGTGCCTTTGGGGAAAAAAGACAAAACTTACCAACTAAGAGGGGGAACACAAATGAAGGTTTTTCAAAAGGTAGACCCGTATTTTGTACACACTGCCTCGCACTGAACTATGAGGGCTCTCTATTCATACGCCGTTTTCGGAGTATATACCTGTGCTCGGTTTGCCGAAGTTGGGTCTGACTGGTCAAGGGATCATTATTTCACCAATTTTGAAAGGGTTACATTGGCTCCCAGTCAGAGAGCGTATCGAGTATGAAATTCTGCTTATTACTATAGTTGGAAAGCATGACATGGTTTTGCCGCCTCATATATTGAGAATTTAATTTCTGAATAGGGACTAACTCGTTGTCTGCGTTCTTCTGGCAAAAATCTTCTTGTGGCGCCAAGAACAAAATCATCCGTTGGTGACCGTGCCTTCATAGCTGCGGCGCCGTGTTTATGGAACCAGATACCTCCTAATATCCGTTCCATAGATACTTCGGATTATTTTAACCAGTTGACTACTGAAGTCTTTAACTTTCATATACTTAATATAGGAGCCACCCGGTTCCCGCAGTCGTCGGTTAAGTCTCATTTGAAAACTGTCCTTTTTTCTAAAGTGTGTATACAGTGAAATGTAACTTCAACACAGATTTCTATTATTCTTCAGTCCATTATATTTCTACCTTTTCTTCTCATTTTCATCATGCGCCTCGGAATAGTTAAACTAGATAGATGGCGCAATATAAGTGCTTTACAAGTATTAATAATATCATTATAGATTCATAGGTCTAATGTTGCCAATGTGGTCCTACCTCACTCAAGTTATAATGTATTTTGTATCACTACTTTTATTTAGATTTATCAGTGACAATCGCTTCACCTACTTTCCGCATGCTGCCCTCTCTAGAGAGACTTATAACGATCTTCTGTACCTGTGAGTAATATAGGATGATCCCCAAACTTTTCTTGCATACATATATATATTATGTAGAGAGATACAATTAATGAATTCCAGAGAAGACATTGGTAATGCATTGAATTTTCGATCCTCACGGATCTTCCTCAGGGTAATGAACAAAGTGAAATATGTATGTGAAGCTCTGCTCAGAAAAAGATCCGTGAGGATCGAAAATTTGGTGAAAATAAATATAAAAGTTGGAATTCAATGCATTACCAATGTCTTCTCTGGAATTCATTAATTGTATCTCTCTTCATGCTTTTCCAACATGAAATATCATTATATATATATATGTATATATATATATATATATATATATATATATATATATATATATATAGCGTGAATCAATAAAAGGAAACCAAGATTGAACTTTAAATGCAATTGCAATCAATACATATAAATTCAATCGAAGATATTATTGTAGCCTACCATGCTTACTTTAAAGTGACAGTTAATTGAAGCTCCTAATGGCGCCATCTTTCAACAGGATATGAAAAGTGTCTGTGCCTCTAATTTTCCCATCATGCCCCATTCTAGTTTGTAGAAACTTAGAATGTAAGAGTAGTTTTCCACATGTGCAACGTCAAAAATAATAGTTTGAAATATAAAATGTGCCCATTTTCGAAACAGCTGTTAGTCAAAATTCAAATAAAAATGCAATTAATTTTCAAATTATAATCTCAATTTAGCAGTTACTGTAAGATGGCCCTGTTCAAGTTTTGCCAGTTTAATGCCATTTTAATTTGACACCTTGATCAATAAAATCCGACCACAGACAGCTGCACAGTAACATTTTCCAGATGCATGTCAAATTTACCTCTGCCCAAGTTTTGAATGAAATGAACGGTCAACCCAAGGTTGGCTGAATGATCTCCATTCCAGTTGAATGCACTAAAAAATAATGAAAGTAAATCCTGTCCTGTATTCAGCCCAAACTTGGGCAAAGACAATTCTGACATGCTTTTTGAAAATGACTAGTGTACAGTCATCCATGACCGCATTTTGGTGAGCAGCCTATCAAATTAAGTAAGACCTTATCATCTGTAACACCATAGGAATATATTTCGGCGGTTTAACTTGGTTGTTTTTTAATTTTAAATATAGGGCCTGGAATATGGGTTTCTTTTTTTGCTGACTCACAACTGCATGTATTCGTATTAATAAAATGAACCCTTTTATGCAGGTGTGGCCTACACCATTATGGAGATGGGTTGTTTCTGTATTTTCGAATAAGAGAATAAAGTAGTCATGGATAGAGTAATACTGATATGTGTTAGTGTGTAAAATGCCCAGGAAATAACGTATGACATCACATTTACTGCAACCAGACCTGATAGAACAGGCCCCCACGCTAAAAAAAATAAATAAATAAAAAATAAATATCAATAAAAGTCACAGGAATGAATTTATCCTAATTCAGCAGTTGCATTTTTACATATCAATGGATGAATTAAGGATGAATACCTAATATGAGCTGCTTATCTTTCAAACCTTTAGCCGTGGAGTTGATTTTGTGCAATCCCCGTCCTGCATCTGTTTATAAATATTTCATTATATATTTATATATTTATTATGACTTCAAACAAACACTTATATTGGATAAAAAAACACTTGATTGTTGGTTTAGATTGTTACTTGAAATAGTCCATATTTATTAATTACGTAACTTAATTATAATGAATACCGACTATAGGTATATGATCAATATGTATACACCTCACCTTTATCATATTTTAATGACGACTAAACCTAATACAAGATCAATTAGAAATTCAATTCGTTTTCTTTTTATTCATTAGTTATCCTATATAACGATAACTAGTAAATGACATTTACCAAACTTATAGGACATATTTATACATCTTAGCAAGGTTGGAGAATACTACAAGTATGAAAATAAATGTCAGGTAATGCTAATACTCAAAAATAACAAAAATATCCATATGAATGTTCTAGATTCATTAAAATCTCGACTACTTACATTTACAATTCTGTATACAAACAATGTGCCTTTTATATGATCTTTACATTCATGATATAAGGTATACTAGAATCACTGTAACATTAGATATTTTGTCGAGTATCATACCTTCATAATTCATGAGAAAATATCTTGCTATCTGATCCTTTATATTGGGTATTTTAGTTCCACTGCCCATGCTGTAACATTCAAGATATTGAAAATTATATAATGTATACCCTGATAATTATTCTGATCACTAATCACAAACAAAATTCCTATTATTTTACTAATTATGTTATTGTTTATTCAAGATTCATTAGAATCTTTAAGATGCGGAAGATTTATCATAAAAAAGCACAGTTACTTCTATATGGTTTTATATTACGGAATTTCCATGGTATTGCATGGATTCATTGTAGCTTGGAACAGGTCAAAGAGTACTTCCAGTATTTCCAGTATTTAATAAACCAGATCTGAACTACAAAATTATGTATAGTGTACTTACCTCGATAATTAGATAACATCATGGATATTATTTTATGCTCTTAAGATAACCCTGGTACTTTGTTGACATTAAATGAAATCATTATCCATTATTGCTCATCTCAGGTATACTTTATATTTCTTGACATTTTACATATTTTGTTCAGAATCAATCTGAAATACAAAATTATGTTTCTTTTGAAATATTAATCACACTGGAATCAAATGAATTATTATAAGGTTGACAATCAATGATGGCACATTGTTAAGGTTCATTTAATCTTGGTAAGCAATAATTATAAAATATTAGGACATCTATTTTTAAGGAAATTGCAATGGCTGCATTATCACTTCGGCCATATGCTCGCTGTTTAGTTTTCCACATATTGAGCATTGTATTTGTATAATAGTGTTTGAATTATATTGTAATCTTCTATAGTGACAATCCGATAAGTAAACGATTTTTTTTTCTTTTGGAACTGTTTCAATAGAATTTTTTTTTTCTTTCTCTTTTCAATAACAAACAAAATTATATATCCTTCTTGTTCTCGTGTACTATCGGGTCCCTACTGAAGAATACAGAGAAATATTTGGATATCTCAAATGATGTCCTTTGTACATAGCTCATTGCTTTAAACATGCATGCTGAACGAGCAGGGGTTTTATATTACAATGTCTGTACTACATTATTACCGGTCTAACGATCACTGATATTTCATTCTCATTCATGTTTACAATTAGTTTTATGGCTTCTTTTATTTCCTTCTCTCATCCAATCCTGGTTTTTTTTCATCACCTATCCATATCATATCACATCCACACAACACTCTGTTCATCACATATTTTCAAATTTCTGGGTCGCCAGCTGGCTTGCTCAATTACAATCCTCTCACTTTGGACACTCAAAACACTTATACATTATTGAGAACCGTATCCAAATTGCTATGGCGTTAGCAACAGAATTCCCCTTTAGCTCTATTGATGATGACGAATTTCTGTTCCAGGTACAAACTGACAGACAAGGTCTAACACACATAAATAATCAAGAATACGACACACGCATATTTAATGATCTAAACAATAATTCAGAAGAATTAACACTAAGCTTTGATGACAACGATGAAGCACAGCATTTTACTTCATCTAATTACTTTACAGTCAATGAATACAAATCAAATATTTTAAACGATACACCTGAAAACACTTTCCTTTTACATTTAAACATCAGGAGCCTGAATAAGAATTTTGACCAGCTTGGTTTACTTATAGAACATTTTAATCCATATAATAGTCCGGTTATTGGTCTCACAGAAACCTGGTTACAAGACTCTAACAATTCTCTCTTGAATATTGATGGTACTTTTTACTCAACAACAATAGAGAAGGGAAAATAGGAGGTGGTGTATGCATGTATGTACCAAGCCGTCTCGAATACTTTTGTCTAAATAATCTAACTTACATGACAGAAACTATAGAATCTCTTTTTGTAGAAGTGAAAATGAAAAACAGTAGGAATCTTATAATAGGAGTCATTTACCGCCCTCCACAATGTCGCCATGAAGACTTTTTAAGAGACATGCAAAATATCTTACAAAGTCCTTTAATCCAAAATAAACACTGTTTCATAATGGGTGACTTTAATGTTAACCTGTTGCAGTCGAATGCACAAGGATTTTCTTACGATTTTCTAGAACTAATTCTTTCAGCTTCTTTTTTACCCACCATATCCAAACCTACAAGAGTATCTGGCCAGTCCGCCACTTTAATTGATAATAATTTTACTAATATGCCTTCACCACAAGAATCAGGAATCATCGTATCGGATATATCTGACCATTACCCAATTTTTTGTAAAACTAATCTTTTGGACACACCGGCCGAACGATGTACCCCAAAAATTAAATCTCGTAGATTGAATGCTGAAAATTTGCAACGTCTCAACGAGAATTTAAGTTCAGTTGACTGGCAGCGAATTTATAATGCGGAGGATGTTAATGAAACTTACGATAATTTTATAGGTATTCTAAACGATCAATTTGATATTTATATACCTTTAAGAGAGCGAGGGAATACATATAAAAAGAATCCTAGATCACCTTGGGTCACCAAATCTATTTTAAGATCAATAAACCGAAAAAACAATTTATTTTATAAATACAAAACCAATCCGAATGACAAGACCCGAGGAAAATACACTCGCTATAAAAATATTTTGACCAATGTACTGCGTCGTGCAAAAAAACAACATTATACTGAACAATTTGAACTTAACAAAAACAATATGAGAAACACATGGAAGATAATAAACAGAACCTTAAACAGAAATAATAAGACACAAACAATAACCAAAATTAGATCCGAGACTAACGAATATATCGAAGACCCTAAAGCAATGTCTGAAACCTTTAACACGTACTTCTCTCAAATTGGACAAAAACTTGCTGAAAAAATCCCAACAACCGAAAGTAAATTTGATAAATTTTTGGGTAATCCTAACCCATCTTCATTATTTCTTACCCCCACCAGCCCTGAGGAAGTCATTGGTATAGTAAATAAACTAGAAGGAAAGAAAAGTTCGGGGCATGATGGGATTGATAATTATCTCCTTAAAGCAATAATCTTATCAATTACTAATCCCTTGGTCTATATTTTTAACTTATCATTAACTACAGGTATAGTACCAAATAATATTAAAATTGCTAAAGTTATTCCTATATTTAAGAAAGGTGATAGTAATGAAACAAATAATTATAGACCGATATCATTGTTACCATCCTTATCCAAAGTTTTGGAAAAAATTGTCTTTGTCAGAGTTACAGAATTTCTAAACAAACATGATATTTTTTGTGAGTCACAGTTTGGCTTTCGAGAAAACCGCAATACAACTCAAGTAATATTGAAATGCGTAGATACATTATCCCATGCCATAGATCACCATCAACATACAATCGCAATATTCCTAGACTTTTCCAAGGCTTTCGATACTATAAACCATAATATTCTTCTAGATAAGTTGTCACACTACGGTGTTCGTGGGATAGCCTTGGAATGGTTCAGGAATTATTTATCAAACAGAAAACTATATGTAGACATATATAATAATAAGTCAACATTACGACCAATAAGTTGTGGTGTCCCACAGGGGAGTATCCTTGGTCCTTTGTTATTCATCATATACATAAACGACTTTTATAAGTCATCTGATGTTCTGTCTTTCATTTTATTCGCTGATGACTCAAACTTATTTTATTCACATACTAACCCAATAACTCTTCTCTCAACAATAAATTTAGAACTCAAACATGTAGTGGAATGGGTCAAAGCCAATAAGTTATCACTGAATGTCCTAAAAACTAATTTTATGCTGTTTAGTAACACCTTGCAAAATTTACCAGGAAATGTTATTTTGGACAACATATCCCTTAAGAGGGTCACATCTACAAAATTTTTAGGGCTAACTATTGACGATAAATTAAAATGGAACATTCACATTCAAAATATATCCAAAACAATTTCGCGAAACATTGGAATAATGAATAAGCTTAAATATTTTTTCCCAAAGACTACACTTTTTACTTTATATTCCGCACTCATACTACCATATGTCAGTTATGGAATTATGGCATGGGGTAACGCCAACAAATATCTTACGGATAAAATCTTTATCCTACAGAAGAAAATTATAAGGATTCTACATAATGCTCCTAGTCGTTCACATACTGATCATTTATTTTACGAGTCCAAAATTTTAAAATTATCTGATTTATTTCTTTTTCAGACAGGACAATTTATGTTTAAGTTGAATAAACACGAACTGCCACATACATTCATCGACATGTTCACAAGAAACAATGCTATACATAACTACCCAACCCGACAGTCTCACCGTTTTCACCTTCCCCGGACCCGCACTCTACTCGCACATAAAACAATTTCCTTCTACGGCCCAAAATACTGGAACTCACTCAGCAATGACATAGTTAATTCATCAAGTTTAAATTGTTTCAAAATCAAGCTGAAAAAAACATTTTCTCAAATCATATACAGAAAATTCATAAACTCATATTAAGCGGTCAGGACCCATGACTATCCCCTCCTCTCTCTCTCTCTCTCTCTTTTCTCATCTGCTTTACTTTTGAAATTCTTTTGTCTTTCCATTTTTTTTTTTCACAGACGCACCATCTTACTCTCAGTTATATTTATATATTATTTTTCTTCATCTCCATATCTCATTTGTCACTTTCATAATTATTATATTCACACCAAAGAATATGTTATTATACATATTCTTAATTTTTATTTGGTAACACATACCTTTTTATTTTATATTTATGCAGCTTAATCTATTACAATATTTATTTGAGGGATCCACACTCAACAAGCCCTGCTTTTTAGTGGATCCCTCTATTTCCTCAGCTCTACATTTACAAAAGGATAGACTATATGAAATACACATTTGTTATATATCTTTTCGTTCACCATAAATATATATATTTTGGGGTATTGTATTGAATATTCAGTTTTGTGGTTTACTATGTAATTAATTGTTATACTGTTATGATGTTAAGTCGAGTTGAGTTGAAATAAATAAAATAAACTTGAAACTTGAAACTTGAAAATGTTCAAATGCTAAATATATAAATAAAGTCATTACATACGCACAATATGCAATGCATAAAATGTATATATTGAACTACTTTCAGAGGAAACTTATAATAGTTTCCCAATATGGCATGCTTTTAAAAACAAATTACATTTAAATAACATTTCAGATGATATATCAAATGCTATTCAACAATTTATTCCGTGATTATAACCGATTGTTTTTTTTTTCTTTCTTCCTTTGGAGGTATTTCGTTGAGAAGTGAATGTATATTTATATGTATTTTAATAATGTATTGTTGATTGCATGGAATAAATGAGCTTCTGAAGAGGTAAAAAATAATTATTATTTCATTATACACGAGCTACACTATTCCATTTACCTGTCTATTATGGAAGTATTTTTCTTTTCAGGCATGCTGATCACAACGTCTTTACCAACATCACCTATTATTCTGATAATGCCTACGATACTGGAACATACGAGATTTATTTGAGACGGCTTAATTCACACGTCCCATTCAGTGGTCTTCCTAGTGTGACTGAGCTGTAAGTGAATTCTAATTTTCTAAATTTCATACAAAAATTGAAGAATGAATCTTTAGGAGCAGATAGTTGTTCCTAGTCATGGGTCGTATTATCGCCATTGCTTAATTCAATTCAATTTCATTTTTCAGTACTTTCTTATTTTGAACAGAATCTGATCACTTCTAACTAGTGAAAAGGAGATTAGTTTGTCAAACAGAAAAAAAGGATGAATTGAAGTACTAACCTAGGTCTGTTTTCTTTCTGCATTTATCTATGAAAGATACCTTGGCAGTAATACAATCATAGGCCTGAATGAACGAGATTTATGTCAGATGCAACATTTGACTCTGCTAGAACTCCAGTCCAACAACCTTGATGAAACTATCGTGGATCCACACACGTTTGAATGTCTGAAACAACTTAAAACTTTGTGAGTAGAAAGACACCTCTTTTATTAAATGGAATGGTCTTAGTCTGTGCTTTTCCCCTTGTGTAGCAGTTGGAAATGTGTTTTTCTTTAATTTATGTTGGATTCACGAGCATTTAATTTTCTTTGTAGTTTAGTCCTTTCTTTCCATATATGCAAAGCATAATGATACAAATATTATTAAAAAATGTTGTGCAATAGAATTATTTTAAAACGTGATTCAAAGTAATTATTGTTTTATTTATATACTAATAGACATAAAGTAAGGCATTATGATAGATAATTCAGCTCCAAAACGTGCTACGTGTACGTGAAAGCAAGTTCTGAGAAATACGAGGACTTTTAATTCTGCTATTTTGCTTTCTTGTTATAAATGAAAGATGGTCTTGTATTACTATTGTGTATTGGGATAATATAAACACTCTTCAAAAAATCTAGGTGCCATAAATGTTTTCAGTCAGTTAATTACATAAATTCTGTAGATGTAGCAAGAGTTTGGACAAAACTCTTGATCCTGCATACACGCAGTGCACCATGTGCAAGAAACCAAGCTCTTCTGTATGGGAAACTGAATACCATTACGTGATCATCCATATGTAATTGTTCAGCTCCCGGAGCAGGAACTGGCATGTTCTGGACCCAATCTCATTTTTGAGCCTAGATTTTCTTTGTTAGTAGGGCTATAGGAAATTCAATGTTTTTGATGGGTCAGTATATGTAGCTACTGGAAATGAGTACATTAATGCAGAAAATCAATTTTTTATAAAAAGCGGATGTACCATGTTTTGGGACAAACCCTTCGTATATAATTTTGTTTGTCTGGATCCGCATGTAGAGGAAGGACGAAAAAGGAGGAAGACACGTGTTTCCATTCAAGATGTTGCTCCCCACACACAAGTCCATACATGTCCAAGATGCGGGAGAGTATGTCTCTCCAGAATTGGACTTTACAGCCATCAAAGATCTTGTAAACTATAAATCTTCCCAAATCTTCGCTAGCGAAGTTCAGCCAGAGAGAGAGAGAGAGAGAATTCAAATACTATTTATTTTCACCAAAATCTGATTAGTAGGTTATTGAAATGCTTATTAATGTCTGCTTTCATTGTTACATTTGTATCACAGGAATCTTTATTCAAATAATTTCAACTATGTCCCTGAGGCAGTGCAGAGACTCGTGTCGGTATTAACTCTGTAAGTATTAAACCAAGGATGAATATTAAGACATTTTTGTGCTTTAAAGGTTGACTAAATTAGAGAGAAAATGGGTGCTCTTTCCATGTAGTTTTGCCTTTTAATCACGAATCTGCCAATCGATTGTCCAAATTATGTCTCCTTTTGGTGAAAAAGGGGGAAAAGTAGAGGTTTTGGGACCGTTCCTTAAAACTCGTGAGCTGATTGGCTAACCCCCAAGTGACGTACGAAAAGTAAGAGGCACAAGATCTGCAGGCTGCAGCATATAATATTGTACACAGAATGCGGTATTTGACCCCTCTGTTTAACGGACGAATTATGAAAAAAGGAAATTAATCAATATAATCTTAGGAGTGAATCATGATTAGCAATATATTCTCTACAAGATCAGAAAAACGCTTTTGCCCAAATATACAGCTCTTGTTTTGTTTTTTAGCTTTTCTTTTGAACAATGTTGTCATCCATCTGAGCTTGCCGAACAAAAGTTTTGCATTGGTCATAAACGCGTGCACAGCCGTTTTATGCGTCTGTATGTATACATGTACAATGTCCTACACATCTTTAGTACAGCAGTGACTATGTTCCCCTCGTACATAGCGACTGGTGAACGCTTTTGTTTTGTTTATTTCACTTACGGCTTTTTTTTTTACTTCGCTTTACATAGTACGTTACTACTGACTTAGATTTTGGCTGAATTCGAGTAACTATTAGAGAGAGGAAAAGTGCCCGCGATTCCGAGTTGGAGGACTTTTCTGAGCCATGCAGATACGAACTCTGATTTATCAGATGATTTATCAGACCCCGAAGCTCGAGTGGCAAGGGGAAATTCGACCATATTATATGTTTGAACCCCTCGCAGAATACGGTGAAGGGCCGTGGGTGAAGTAACTCCAGGGAGCTCCAACGCGTTGGAGCTCCCTGGAGTTACGGGTGAAGTAGACCGAAAATTCTGTCTCTCGTTCGTTAGGTCGTCTTAGCTAACGAACGAGAGACAAAATTTTCGGTCTACGGGTGAAGCTGCTGCAGCTGCTGTCGTTGAAAAACAGATTGGAAGACTTGACTCCAAGTCTGATCGTTGGAATAGCTGAATCTTTTAGCTAGCTTATCCTTCTCTTCATGCGAGATTCGGAATACAGGCCAGGATCCTCAAAATCATCTTCGGCAAAGTGATCGCTGCAGATTGTACTCCACTCACTTGGCCGGCCCTTGCCACTCTGCTCGCGTGGGCTTTACCTTTGCGACCCACAATTTCCGTAGATTTTCATCTTTTAAGTTTAGGAAAATGATGTAGGCTTACACCATCTTTAGGGGTCTTGCTACAGCCCGCAACTATACACCGATTAGGCATTATTGATGAAACTGTGTCCCAAAATCAAAGTTATTGTGAAGAATTAAACACACGAAAATACGCAATGCAAATGGTCGATGCGGTGAATATCATGCTCGGCACCGGGCTGGGCCTGCCGGGGGCCTCCGGGCGCGCAGGGTATAGGTTAGTGGAATATTTTCCCTTACTTTTCATGCGTCACAGATCGCGTGATCACGATGTCGCTTCTATGGTTTTTTTTAGGGGCGGGGCTAATGACGGTGTAAATCAGCAAAAATGTACTTTTCAAATGATTATAAAATATGACTGAATGCATAAACAATTGTGTGATGGATATTTTTTGGCTCCTGATGACACCTTCCTACGAAAAATGGGCAATTATTAATTTTTATTTTAGTGACCCTTTAAAGGAAAATAGGAGACAGTATGGATAGTAGCAGGAATTAACATCACTTGTTATTGCATATGACTACGTTGCATACACAAAATGTTTAGAGAACATGATATTGATCATTATCGATAATATTAATAATATGTTATTCCCTTTTGTGTAGCGCA
This sequence comes from Heliocidaris erythrogramma, assembly GCA_025617745.1. Classification (NCBI taxonomy): domain Eukaryota; kingdom Metazoa; phylum Echinodermata; class Echinoidea; order Camarodonta; family Echinometridae; genus Heliocidaris; species Heliocidaris erythrogramma. Next base: position 46,522,708 of record CM046863.1, on the reverse strand, counting down.
TAATATTGTGATACAGAGTCACCTCGCTCTTCCCAAGGACTTTGGATATTATTATCCCGGTGTTTTGCAACCGTAGCGCTCAGTGCATTCAGGGCAAAACTCCTTCCAGATACCCACTTACTACACCTACAATTGGAGACTTATCCCCGAGACCACAACACCTCATTTCATTCCTGTCTAACAGAGCGTGTTATTCGAAGTCTATATTTGAAACATTTTATGCATTAACTGGTGTCAGGAGTGGGATTTCAAATGCCCTGTGCATTAACAGTTAAAGAAAAACCACTCTTTTTCTTCTATTGTGATGGCATGGAGGGAATGCCTGGCGAGGTGCCACAGTATAGTGCACCCCATTAAGTGCTTGTAAGCAATTTGCTAGTAAAACCAGATCAAACACAAATTGAATCAAAGAGATCTATTACATAATGATGCGAAGAGAAATGGACACGCTAAAGCACCCCTTTAAACCGTTGCCTACGGGATTCAGGCCGCTGCAGTATTAAGCCTGTAGAAATAAGAGAGCGCAGTCGTCGGTGGGTTAGGTAATTTAACATTGCTTAGGTTGAGGAACATTGTAGCAGTGGAGAGGCCCACAAGAAATAGCAAAGTAACAGCTACTTCCGAAATATCCTGTGGTTCATCACTTGTTTTCTGGTAAACTTCATAATCATAAATTTGCCAATTTATGTTTAGGGAGTAAACATGTGTACAAAGAACATGCAATGTAGTTTTAAAATGGTTTATGTGCAAGTGGTCCTTATGTACAAGTTATTTTAATACATGTTTCAGTGAGAGACTCTGCTCACGGAAACAAATTTGCAGTATTTATAGAAAAGGACTTATTCTTTTCAGATAATCGTAACAGCAGATTTCTTTAAGATATTGAAGAAAAAAAGTGTACGTACAATTGTTTGCTGTAATATTTTGATATTTCCCAATTTTATCTTGTGCGTTTTTTTTTAGGAATCTACACAATAATCTGATTACATTCTTGTTGAATGGTGCTTTCTCTAACCTTACATCACTCGGTACATTGGATCTTAGTTCCAATCGCATTCTCTCTGTAGAAAATGGCGCATTCCCGGAAAACATAAGCACGTTGTAAGTATAATAACAACTATAAAGAGAAACGGATTTATCGAAAGCGCCAAGCGCATTGCTAATCAATAAGGATTACTTTTATTAGTATATGTAGCTCCACACTCCGTGATATATAAATATTTTAAGGTTAGTATCATAATACTTCACATTGATTCACTTTATTATTATTATTAAAATGATAAGACAAATTTAATGATTTTTAGATAAAGCATCATGACTCAGGCAGCTTAATAACAATTCTAATAATCGTCCGTTCGTATTTAGCGCATATACCACATTATGATATAAAATCTCTATGCGCTTTCAAAGGTCTATGGATATTACAACCCCACCTTTATAGCTCCGGCAACCATATCGCTCTGTGCTTTCGTGGATTAAATCCTACTGGGTACCCACTTACTACACCTGGGTCGAGTGTGGCAAATGTAGATTAATGTCTTGCTAAAGGACTTTAGTGCTTGGGCAGGGATCCGATACCCGTTCCTTGTTCAAAGTCCGTATTATTACTTACCCACTAAACCACAACGATGCATTCTTACATGCCAAATAGCCATGAAGGTTAAGTTTGATAAAACAATTTTTTAGCCTTTTGGTATGTTTTCCAATTTGTATTTGCTCAGCGTATCCAGTTCATAATGCTATGATAAGTTCCCATTTTTGGATATTCGGGTTATATGGAAGACTATAAAAAATGATCTGTAAACTTAAATGTGCCATGTTGAACCATCAGATATGAAATGAATATAAATTAATGAATATTAATTTTTCATCTTATGTCTTTTCATTTCCTACAGATATCTGAATAGTAACAACTTTCATTTTCTACATGGAAACACGTTTACCAACCTTTCTGAGCTTGGTACCCTATCTCTGTCTTATAACAACATTGATAAGATACCCGAGGCAGCCTTTGATGGGTGCACCAGTCTTACAAAGCTGTAAGTCAGTATTTCAGCTACTGATCAAGAATAATATTGTGGATAATCTCTTTTTTTTGTTGCATCTGAATACTGGAGCCCATTTTTCCTTTTAAGGGAAATTGAATATCAATTAGTATGTTAAAAGAGATTTTTTTCAGTTTCCCACTGTTTTCTGTGTCTGTTGGGAATGCACCTCATATGCAAATGATTGTGTTACCACTTTTCTTCAGAAAAAGTTTGTACGAGCAAAACAGTACTGCAAGAGGAATCACGAATCTTTAACAAAAATAATGGTCTATTTTATTAATTAATTTATTATATTATTATTATATATTTATTTATTTATTAATCTATTTTTATATTTTTATCTAATTATTTATTTTTACCTTTTCATTAATTTATTTATTATTATTATTTTATTTTTTTGAGGGGGGGGGGGGAGTTTTTTCAAATGGTTTTAACACTCATGTTCCAATATACTTTGAACTTTGCATTTGTGTTTCTTATTAGTATATAAATACGTATTTGTCTGACTGTTTGAAAATTTATGTCCCTGGCAAACGAACTAGATCATCTGAAGACCCACTAAAATTAACATAATTTAACTAAACGGAAACAGACTGGTGATAGAACTTTCACTGTTGCATCCTCCATTGGATGGAACAAACTCCCTCTCACTTTAAGACAATCCCCTTCCATTGATTCTTTTAAGAAGTCCCTTAAAGCCCACTTGTTTTAGAAAACCGTCTTACTTTTTTTGTTGGTGTGTGTTTTATCGTCATGTAATGATATGTGTATATAAATGAATTGTAAGCGCTTTGGGCCACTATGGGAAAAGCGCGTTATAAATGCCAGGTATTATTATTATTATTATTATTGTCTAGGAACCTGAATCATAACAAGATTGCTCGTCTCCTGGTCACTCATTTTGAAGACTGCCCTCTAGCATCTGGGATATATCTCCATGACAATGAGATTGCGTATATCGAAGACGGAACGTTCGCACACATGACAAGCACAACTGATTTGCATCTTTACAACAACGAGCTGACAGATTTGCCGATTGGTGGATCCTTCCACAACAAGACACTGAGATATGCGTATAACGGGAGCATTATTTTACACTTTCTTGCTTATTTGATTTTAAATTCATTAATCCTAAACAAACCAGAAGCAGGAACAAGCACACATCATTTCTTGGTTTTACATTTCTTCAAAATACAAACATCAATATCTTAACCCCCCCCCCCCAAAAAAAAAAAAAAAAAAGAAGGGGGGGAGGGGGGGGGGGAAAAAGAGTTAGCAAGAAAAATGTTTCCGTATTTAATACGTTATTGATCTTAAACTTGCAACAAAATTCTAGAATGTTTAGGAAACTTGTTTTCAAGAAAGTCATTTTAGTTCATTCAACAGTACTTTGGTGCCTAAGATGTGTGAATTTTGCACGTTATGAATACTCATTTATTCTATTTTCTATTCTTAGGTATTTCAACAACAACCGTGTCACTGTTGTGAAGACAAAGACATTCTGGAATTTAAAATCAAGTAATTTGTAAGTACATAGAATTAGTAAATGAAAATTCAGGTCAATTCTTTACATTTATTAATTACATGGCGTCACCTAGGCCTGAGAGGGGAAAATCGAACTGAATCACTGTATTCCTCAGGTCTCTCCACCCGATGTAACTGATTGAGATGTGCAAGTGAACCACTACAAAGGGGTTTACCCCCACTCTTCTTTGAATATTAGTGTGGGTTCTTAACACGCGGCCATTTAACGTCCTATCCGAGGGTCGGAGTGTTATCCACAGTAACATAGCCCGCGTCTATGAAACATGGGAGGGGCACGTTAGCACACAACGTAGGCTTCAGTCATACGCCCGATGTAGATTCAAACCCACGATCTTTGGTTCGACAGCCAGACGTTTTACCGACAGAGCCAGCTCGCCTTCTAATTTAGCTAAATATAGGGGCACATAAAACTGGCCTTTTACCAGAAAATTGCATCTCAGCAATTATGTTTAAGTTAATGCTATAGGAATGTTTAACAAGGACAGGTGAGTACTTGGTGCATACCTGTGGAGGTTAAGCTATATGTGTATGGCAAATAGGTGAAACATGGCCATTAATTGGTCTGATGCGGGTTATTTATTTATTCTTTAAATAAACAGTCGCAATATACAGCTGAAACACTTTATGATAAGTTGCAATTTACTATATGCCATTATGATATTGAATTTTGAATATTTATTTTATTACAGGAGGCTTTATGACAATGATATTACCACCATTGAAAGCGGAGCCTTTCAAGGAGTGAGTGGGTATGTCAGACATTTCGCCTAACCTTAATTTTATTATGTATTCCTATTGTTTCAGATTTTTTCTAAGATTGTTGACATTGTACATATGATATTATTATGATATTAGATGATGAAACATGTTAAAGAAGCATGCATTATGTTACCTCTTGCCTGACTTATATGACTTTTGACCTCTTCTCGTGTGTAGATGCACCGTTACCATGACGGATAATCCAATGCAACGTCTGGAATCTGAATCCTTTGTGGGTGTATCTTCGTCTACCATGTGAGTATATGAAGGATTATTACCTGTTCGGTGTCATCCCACTAGAGCGATAATTTCTAAACCAACAGCCCGAGAGACAGACAAAACAAAGAAATACATAAAAAAGAGAGAAAATAAAAAAAGGTTCCAAAAACTTCACAAACTGATGTCCACTAGACTGCAGACAGCCCGCTAGACCGAAACAAAGAAATACAAAAGAGAAGATAAACTAATAAAAGAATTAATTTCTGCTTATATAATGTGTATAATGTACCCTATCATTATTCGTTGCATTGTATCCTATCATTAATTACGGATATTTAAATCTCCAGTGGAAGAAGAATTTCCCCAAAGGGGACAATAAATGCATAATTACTTACTTCCAAATGTCAGTCTCGTGAACTATCGGTCTCGTTGGCCGTCGGTCTAGTGAACCCTCTGGAAAGTGTCAGTTTCGTAGACTATCAGGCTCATGGGCAAAGGAAGTGGAGGGGCACCTTTTGTCCGCTAAACAAAAGGCGCCCCTCCACTTTTATTGTCGGAACCCAACGTTCCGCCGCCACTGCATGGGTCCTTTTTAAACGAAAAAGCATGCCATGAACTACTTTAGATTAACAACACAAATCCTATTTTGCAAGTTCGGAATAGGAGCTGTCGTAGACTTTGTCGGATAACTTGTTTAGCACAAGGCTAATTTGCTACAAGGTTTTCCTTTAAAAAATGTCTTTAAGACATTATTTTCTTTTTTAGTGTATTTTGTCTGATAATGTATTACTTTGCATGACGAAAAAATAGTGTTGCCACAATCGATTAAAAAACAATAAGCATAGCGTCTAAAGATCCTTGACTTTGATAGGTACAGAAAATAATTTTTAATAATTTATCAGTCTCACTTTCATACAATCCAATCCAGGAATTTGGATAATATGCTTGCCTAATTAAAGGCATTGGTAAGACTGCAAAAAATGCTGTATATGCAGGCCATGATTCATTAGGGAAAGACTGGAGTAGTGTTGGTTGTATGACAGTTTTATTAGGTATGTGTTTAGCTGAGTTTTATAAGTATACAGCAAATCAAAAGAGAACAGGTGATTAGAGAGACTGTTAATATATAGAGGATGCTTGAAAAAACTCAATGATAATGAACGTAAAATCGGGATTATCTTGTACACGTTTGTTCAAATTAGCAATAGTTTGAAATATATCAAAAACAAATCTATGCGAAGTTTCTCTCTGTATCTAATATAAACATTTTCGTATGGAATATAAGTACACTCGGGTACTATGGTAACATGATACAGAAAATAATCATATGACTTTGAATTTAAAGCATATTTATCATATAACTCTAGAGTCGCATTCAATTAACAAATCACATACAAATTGTTATGACATACACCACTATTTGATCCTGGTTTCTTGAAAAGACAAATATTTAAATGGGGTAATAGAATTTGATTACCGATTGTAATTTTGTTTTTATCTCATTGCACTGTTTTGTACGGAAGCTTATAAGTGCCAACCAGATGACGAGATAATAAGACGAGAAAACAGGTTAAATGACGAGAAGACGAGTTACTGGAACTCGGCAAGTCGACTTATTCTGGACAAGAAGTTGAGAAGACAAGTTGTTGGAACTCGGCATGCCGACTTATTTAAGAAAAAAACCGAGAAGACAAGATGTTGTAACTCGGCAAGTCGACTTGTTTAGGACAGGAAGATACGATGAAGAGTTGTTTAAACTCGGCACGTTGACTTTTTAAGGACAAGAAGACGAGATGACAAGCTGATGCAACTTGGCAAGCCGTCATCTCGTCTTCTTGTCCCAAACAAGTCGACTTGCCAAGTTGCATTAACTCGTCATCTCGTTTTCTCGTCCTAAACAAGTCGACTTGCCGAGTTCAAACAACTCCTCAACTTGTCTTCTCGTCCTAAACAAGTCGACTTGCCGAGTTCAAACAACTCGTCCACTTGTCTTCTTGTCCTAAACAAGTCGACTTGCCGAGTTCAAACAACTCCTCAACTTGTCTTCTCGTCCTAAACAAGTCGACTTGCCGAGTTCAAACAACTCGTCCACTTGTCTTCTCGTCCTAAACAAGTCGACTTGCCGAGTTCCAGTAACTCGTCTTCTCGTCATTTTAACTTGTCTTCTCGTCTTCTTATCTCGTCATCTGGTTGGCACTTATAAGCTTCCGTAGTTTTGATATTTCAGCAACTTGAATAATGATCAAATTTCCATCAGTTATAAGGCTTTCTATGATGTCACTGGTTCAAGCCTGTATTAAAGTACACCTCTACTTGTTGATATATGATGCAGTTGTTTTTGTTATAATTTCTCCCTTTGTTGGTCAGGCATCGGTTTATTCAATGTATATTATTTTTTAAAACTATGTAGTAGCGAAAATTAAGAATAGTTGGTGCTAATTTGAGAAGGAAACGCTTATTCATTTAAAATCATTTAAAACCCAAAATAACTCTGACGTGGTATGGTTAATGTATAGGTTGCCTAAAAATCCCCGATAAAAATGGAATGTTTGCAAAGAGTTAACCAAACCAACACGAAGTGTTTGGTGATGATAATAATAGCTACATTTATATTGCGCACGTATCCATCCCAGGGATGCTCAAGGCGCCTACAAAGTAATATTATTACCCTGGCTTTAACCCAGCTGACCTGAGGTGGTAAACACCATGGTACACATCACTGTTTGATTCTGGTTTCATGCAAAGATGTATAATATTGAATGGGGTAAAACAATTTGTTTACTAATCCTTTGTTCCTAATTGCACTTTGTTTTTATTTCATTCCACTATTTTGTATTTCAGCAACTTGAGTGGCAATCAAATCGGGTTCATTAATAGTGAGACTTTCTATAAGGTCACTGATTCATCCCTGTAAGTATAAATCTGTTTATTGAGTTTGTAAACAAGACATATTATTATTATGTTTAGCAATTGCGGGAAACAGCTGATGGAAGGACCTGCACCTGGAAAAAAGGGAGAAAAAACCCCAACTTAGTCTGAAAGGTGTAACGTTACATATATTACTATTTCTCTGAGAGGTAATTTTTTCTAGTAGAATTTATCCTATATCTGAATGCATGACTAATTCAGAAGAAAGAAATTCTCAAAAGAGGGATATAATTTTAAATAGAGCGAAAGTGATCTATGCAAAGTTTATCTTCATTTCTAGTATGAACATTTTCATATCTAACAAATACTTGTACACTTGTGCACATGATACAGAAAATATATCATATTGCTTAGACTTTAAATCATATCTCTCATATAGATGACTACAGTTGCATACAAGTAACCAGTCGAATACAGAGTACTATGATGCACATCACTATTTTGATCCTGTTTTCATTGCACTATTATGTATTTCAGCGATTTGAGTTACAATCAAATCCGTTTCATTGCTGATAACGCATTTTATGATTTCACTGGATCATCCCTGTAAGTATATACACCTCTATTATCATAATTGTATGAGTAAATACATACAAACACACACACACACACGTTTACATGGCTTTACTTCCGAGGACAACTATTGTTCCTCTATTGTTACTCGTCCTCGGACAGTCGACGGAATAAGGCATAAATTCATTGTTCGACGTCCGAGGACCATTGTTGTCATGATTTTTTTTTTGTTCTCTGTCCGAAAATGTCCTCGGACATAATGCTAAACAAACGCACAGATACTCACCCAGGTATACTTGTGTGTCTTTCCATTTGTTCTCTCTATTGTTCAAATAGCCACACAAGTAGCCAAAAAAGCCACACAAGCCTGACGGAATAAAGGAATCTATTGTGTTCAACTGTCCAATTAGTCACACAAGTATACCTCTGTTGGTACACACGCACGCACACACACACACACACATATATATATATATATATATATATATGCGAAGAAAGAAGGGAAGCTGAAACGGGACATAGTGAATTGTAGAGAGATTAAGAATCTCATTCTAACATAATCCCGCTCTTCTCCTTTTCTCATCCTGCCCCCCCCCTCTCTCTCTCTCTCTTTCTTTCCGCCACACTCACCTGCCATCCCAATGGCAAAGGTCAGGAACTTATTCACACTTGACCGCACAAATTTTACATACCACACACATACACTAGTCACCCTCAACGAAACTTCACTTTCGGTATGCGGTATCTTACATTAAATATCTGTACAATATATGTTCAAATGTACAAAACTATGTTTTGATTATTCATTCATTTAATTGTTGGTAATAAACTGTAGCCATGAAGGTATATGCTAATATCAATATGCACATGTTATTTTGTTATTAAATGAATATAAAAACACACACTGACATGTGTGTATATTGAAGTATATGCTATATGTTTGCATTATAATCTTATAATCTTATAAAGCTTGACCCAATAAAGTTGAAGTTCAGCTACGTCCTTTCTCTCCTGTCTCATCAATCCTCACGCTATATGTATATATAGTAAATAGTGTATTATAATACGCGCTGTGATTGGTTAGATCCGCATCACGAGACGTGCAGAAATTTTGTATACTGCACAATCGTGCAAATATAACTTTGAGTTTTGCACGGCCTAGTACACAATAACAGTTATAGGGGCCCTATTTACTATTAGTGCTTGTTCTATTTTATGCACCAATACTGGACTATAATTATGAAGTCCAAATACTAAATAATCCCTCGTGCAGGTCTAGGTAACAAAACTAAGAAACAAAACTGCACTCGGGATAATTCAGTATTTGTCGTGCACATAATCCAGTAAAATAATGCAGCCTAAATAATGCAGCGGAGAGCATAGCCTTTTGACAAGGCCTCGTGACTTGGCTATTTTCCTCGTCATACTGTGACTGAGACTAGCCGGCGACGAATCAACACGGCCCGGGTGAACGCGCGATCGAGCGACTTTAGTCGCGAGGCCTCTTGGAATCTGGGTTTCCATCGTCCGATATGAATTATTCACGAGTTGACATTCGTATGCTAACACGCCTACCGAGGATTATCGACCAATCACAGCGGTATCTGCAGGGGTTGCTTTCCATGATTGATGTACTAGTAGCTTGCACGGGCCGCGCTAGCTCGAGATGAAGGCGAATTTGCATACCAAATGTATGCTGACGTCATGCGAAGATACGTTTGCTGATTGGCTCCTACCTATAAGGTAGCAGATCCTCTCTAGGAACAAATGATAACATAAGAAATACAGGCCAGGTTCCAAAAGGCCCTCGCATTCACCGGGCTGGGCGGCTAGTCTTGTTATGCAGCCACTACTAGCTTACTTGCCGAGAAAAATAGCCAAGTCACGAGGGCCTTGTCAAAAGGCTACGGATAGCACTACTTATATTATATATATATATTTATATATACGCGGCTTGTCTTTGTTCAAAACTCACCTGCCCCCGACAAAGGAATTAATTAATAAGGTTGAAGATTTGTCGGTCAATTGAATCTGGTGTCGCCGAAACCACTAACCCGTCTCCGTGGTCTAGTGGTTAAGGCATTGGGTTCGACCTGGGTTCGATTCCCGGAAGAGCCACTTTTTTCAGCCTTTGCAAAAATTTCAAAAAGGGAGGACAGCTCTGGGGAAGTTTGATTTAAGTTACTTTAAGTTACTTTAAGTTACTTTAAGAACTTTGATTTAAGTTACGCAACCATTATTCTCTCATTACTCTCATTCTCTCATTTCCTTTCGCATTATATATATATATATATATATATATATATATAGACAAAATAGGAATGAAAAGTCCGTATACGATGAAAAAAACTTTCTTTACCATGGTTGCGCGAGTTTCCATGGAGCTTTGTCCCTTTTAGCACTTCTCCTTTTTTGTTTTCTTTTTCTCTTCTTTTATGACGTTTTATTACGCCTCTATCTCTATTTCTTTCTCTCTTTCTCTCTCTCTCTCTCCTCTTTAACTTCTTTTACCATGGTTGCGCGAGTTTCCATGGAGCTTTCTCCCTTTCTCTTTCTCTCTCTCTCTCTCTCTCTCCTCTCCTTCCTGATCTCTACCATGGTTGCGCTGGTATCCATGGAGCTTTTGCGTTGTTGTTGTTTTTTTTTTGCGCTTCACGCTCTTTTGTGTACCTATCTAATAAATTTTCATCATTTCCTGATGAAGGCCTATGGCCGAAAATTCGATTTTTTTCATCGTATACGGACTTTTCATTCCTATTTTGTCTATAACTTTGCAAGTCCGAAGCAGAACTCTATTTATATATATATATATATATAGCCCGTACAGTATCTTCTTGGTGAAGCTTTCGATGAGAAGAATGATATTAATATTACTGATGACCTGTGTAGATCAAAATATATTTGAGCAGAATATACGTATCTCTGTTTTGACCTATGCGTATGCTTATATGTATATTTGGATCTCTATTACTAATATGCATGGATGTGAATATATATGCCTATAAGTACAGATGGAAGTATATAATTACATATTCATGCATCTTGAAAGGTATGAATTTAGATCTTGAAGCCATCATTTTGTATTTTCTTATGGTCAAGAGTCCCGAAGATGATTGTACGTCGAACATGTCGAAAACTAGATTAATAAGGGGAGACACTGTAAGAGCTAAATTTCACGATATACCTTGAAAATATGAATAACCACCCGTAATTTGTTTGAGATGCGTTCCTTTCTCCGTATACGAAGAGTGTTTGGCTCCAAAAATGTGTTGCACCCATAAAACTAAGGATTTTCTTTCTCCTAATCTGCATTACCATTTTGAAATTAAATTCTGTCCTATTTTGCTACTGTGTATTTGGTATAATATAAACACTCTATAAATTCTAGGTACCTCATTTTTTTTGCAATCAGTCAATAACTTTAAAGAACATGATTAAAGAGTTGTTGTTTGATGAAAAAATGTTGAGAAAAGTTATTCAACCATTAAGAGGATGTAAATTTACCAATTTTCGGCTCAAAGAGTTGATACACACACACACACACACAGAGTCTTGTATGGCTTTATTTCCGAGGACAAGTATTGTTCCTCTATTGTTCCTCCGTCCTCGGACAGTCGACGGAATAAAGCACAAATTCATTGTTCGACGTTCGAGGACTATTGTCCGGCTTCCGAGGACCATTGTTGTCATGATTTTTGTTTGTTCTCTGTCCGAAAATGTCCTCGGAATCCGGCTAAACACGCCCACCTCTACACATATTGATTTATGGGGAATATTATTGTTTTCTCCTATTGTATTTTGTACCCCGCAAGCACTTCTCCTATTGTATTTTGTACCCCACAAGCATGACGGAATAAAGGCCATCATTGTGCTCTATTGTTCTCTGTACCCCACAAATGAATCTATGTAAACCCACACACACAAACACACACACACACCCACACAGTGCAGAGAAATATACATCTTTATATGTTTCTATTGAAATAATATGTGAAAGTAATTAGTTAATTGCTGCATGATAATAAAAGTTACGGAGTTAATCACTGTTTTCAGATGAGGTATATGCAGAGATTTAGAAAGGGTTTTCTTGATTTGTGCAGGCTCGATGGTGTTCAACGAGGTCTCCTTGAGTTCAACTTGCATGCAGAGGCGTCCATTAAGGAGCGGGGGCAAATTGCCGACGGCAAAGTAATAAGGAGGCGAAAAAGGGAGAAGAAAGAGAAAAGTAAAAGAGAAAAGAGAAAGGAGAAGGAAAAAGAATGGGCTGCAGCCCCATCCCGAAGATTTTCAAAGTTCTGATATTCGGGCAGCGATGTGCCAGAATATCCACATATTTTGGAAGTGAGGCTCCCTGATAATGTAACTCCTGTACATTTTCACTACGAAAAGTTGAACAAATTGAAAAGTTGATATTCAGGCAAAATGCGTCAGCCCGTCCCCTTGCAAAAATGGGACCGTGTAATCAAGATTTCTACATCTGCGGTTTTCTGTTATTATTATAATATGTGGGGAGAGATACGGGTGCAGCATTTTTTCGGCAAATTTGAGTGTCGCACCCGCCCCACCCCATTCAAAATGTTCTAGCGACGCCCCTGCTGTCATGTCACAGTGGAGGTAATGAGTGGTCTGAGAAGATGTCAGGAGTATGATAATTTTGTAACGATTTTCCTGCTACACCTTTTGACGCTGGTTTCTTGTGATCCGATATAAATATCGAAAATCTATAGTATTAACTATAAATTTTCTAAGTCCTTTTCTCCCTTTTTTCTGTTAGGTACCTCCAGGATAATATGATTCACACCATAGAAGGAAAGATGTTTGGTGGAACCAGTTATGTTTATACGATGTAAGTGTTTAATCTAACTGAGCTGTATGCAGCCTCGATAATACTTTTTGTATGTTTAACAAATAATCTTTTATTAGGGATGACAGAATCCACTCGGAAAGGTCTCTGCTCTATGTGTCAACTTTATTGGTATACAATGTTCACAGTTGAGTTAGCATTAATCTGTGCTCTTTGCATGTGATCGTACTTGGTGGTCCAACGTTAGGTAGCAATGGGGTTGTATGTCAAACATAATTGTGTCCAACTAATGCTAGAAATTAATTGCTTATGGGCCAGTCACAAATCAGTTGCGATGCGTCGGCGATGGGTAAAACCCGGGAAATTTTAACAAAATCTTGAGACAGATCTCACGATTTTGCACCCGTCGGAGGCGCTCTCCGGACGCCTGCGGCTTGTCGCAGATTTTTTAGGCATCGCCACACCCGTCGCGGTCCCCAACTTTGAACTTAAAATTTTAAGATTGCTAGCAAGAATTTTCACCCATTTTGTGCATCCCAGACATAATCTCCGATGACCTACGATGCCCTCCGATTAATCGGAGGCGTCCTCCGAATAATCTGAGACTAGTCGCAAGATTCTGTGTGGGATTGGAAATTCAGATTGAGATTCAATGTCTGCGAGTAGTCTCCGGCGCCCTCCGTCTGAATCGGAGGCGCCCTGCGACGATTCGTACGCTTTCTGTGATCGTCTCCGACGAATCGTACGGTGGAATCGTAGTAAATCGCCGTGTATATAAGGGCGCCTCCGACCGGAACGCTAAAAGTTTGAGACGACCGAGGTCAAGAAACCCTCCTTTTCCCCCACATATACCCAGGGGGAAAAAAATTTAAAAGAAAAGACGCTCGCAGATATCGTCTCCGATCCCCTCCGATGCAATCGGAGGCGATCGGAGGCTAATCCCACGATTTTTCGACAAAACCGGGTCAAAATCCTTGAAAAAATCTCAGACAATGTGACTGCTCCACTTTTATTAGGATTATTGCTAGGATTGTTCAAGGATTCTTTATTTTCTACGACGACCCCCGGCCAAAACTAATCCCCGACAGATCGCCGACATTGTGACTGGGCCATTAGCAATTGTGACAGTACATCTGGAGCAATCAGTCCTACCAGGTAATTATTCTACTCCTGGATTGGGAGAGGTAGCCTTTAATTATCTACGGTATTAAAGACCCGTGAACATGTATACGGTGTACATGAATTGGAATGCATTTGAATTTTTTCCACCATTAGCACTAATTTAAAACAAGGACACTAGATTAAAAAAACATTCGACACTTTTATCGTTAATAGCTTTAGAGTTATAACTCGCATCACACTTCGGGTTTCACATTGTACAGTTAAAGGTTGTAAATTTTATTGGGAGCAAGTTTTATGACATTTTTTTCATGAATACTTTTCGAAAAAGACTGATTAAACTTTTTAAATTAGATTTTCATTTTTTGAAAAATCACGGCAACAAAATGTGTTTGTATCAGTAATTAATTAGAGAAACTACAATTGCCATTATGTTTTGCAGCTGAAAATCCAGAACTTTTTAGCCTAGAGTGTTGAATCATTAGTGACAGTGAGTAGCTGTCAGGAATACAGAATGTTCTTAATTGATTAATTCTTCGCACAGAAGTGGAGGCCTTGATTTTTTTCTTTAAAGTGAAATTCTAGTTGAATATTCGGAGCATTATTTCAAGAAAAATATTCAACTTTCAAATATACAACATAAAAACATCAGTCTGATACAACTTATAAACTTTGAGTTATTAACGATCGAAAGTGACGTTTTTAGCACCTAGTTTAAAGATTTAAAGTTTAAACATTTTGTACCTTTTATCAGTTATCAAGTATTTTTTTACAATTTCTCTATGGCAGAAACCTGAATAATAACTTGATTTCATCTCTTCCTACAAATGAGTTTGAAAATGTCTCGGCAGACAGAATGTAAGTTTGAAACAATCTTATTCTTTATAAGTGCTGTCAGCGAATTAAATTTCCTTTGTCGACATGGAGGGTAAAATTTACGACCAAAGTCGACAGTTGCCGACAGTTAATGATCAGTAAATTTCATATACAAGAACAAATTACTGTTGTTCCATGGAGCCTACCACAGCAACAGTCGGCGATGAAACGAGGCATACAAATAATCTAGAAGCATTACAAAAATGGCAAACACTTAAATGTGGAATTCGGCGGACAAATGTTGCAGTTATTCTATTATATATTTAATGTGGAATTCACAGTTAAATATGATAGAGATGTAGAAATGTATTCCTTGAATATTTTAAGTGCCTTGTGGCAGCTGGGCTAAATTCAGGGTAATAATAGTACTTTGTAGACACTTTGTGCGGCATCCCGTAGGATATGCGTGCACAATCAAAATAAAGCTATCATAATTTTTATTTTTATTATTTGAAAGATTGAGCCAAAAGGCTGTTAAACTATAGATCCATATTTTACGATGGACCCTATGGAAATTAACTTTTGCTGTTATTGTGTTCCACCATATTGGAGGAACAAGGATTGAAGTAATATATCTCACACTCTATTTGCACTCGGCAGACAAATTCCCTTTGACCCCTATGACCTCTTTCAGGAGCGGATCCAGGATTTTGTATAAAGGGGGGGGGGGGGGGGGGGGGAGGGTGCACACAAATGCAGGTTTGTCAACATTTGGAAAATGGAAACCTGTATTTATTTGGTCTTGCCAGCTCTCGAAAAGTCGCTCAGCTGGGGGGGGGGGGGGGGGCACAGGCCGGATGTGCCCCCCCCCTAAACCGCCACTCACCTCTTTTACCTTTAATGCCGATTTGAGGTTTCTTCTTTTTGCAGCTATCTGTCCCACAACCAGCTGACAGCATTTCCGGCTGCGGAGCTCTCTACACAGTCTCTGTACTTGCTTGATATTTCTAGCAATCTGATTAGTTCTATATTGCCTAATGATTTTGCTTCACTAAATACTCAATACATGTAAGTTTACGTCCCCTTTATTTCCTTTGTTTGTAACTTCATTGCGTGTTCGAAGTATGTTGTTTGCCTTGTACAAATCCTGGGAACTCACTCTTAGTACAATACTAGTGTCTTTTTACCAAGGGTCTGTTTGACACTCTCACTTTATTTCAGTACGAAGCGTGGTATTTGATTTTTGGAATAAATTTATTGATTGATTTTGAGAATTTTCCAAACCATCATAAATCAAACATACCGGCCATTTATGTGTTTTGGACAATTGGATTTCTGGCACTGTCAGTTTAGATGGTCAGAGATCGGTCGAGCTTAATTTGTTAATCATATTTTTCTTAAATTCATTTGATTTTTAAAAAAGAGTAATGAGCTTTTCAATAATGTGTACATCAACCTAAGAGTAATGTGGCATTTTTACGTAATCTGACCACAGACTTGTTTTCCCTTTTCATGGACACCCTTTTTATAGACACATGACACACTCGTGATTTCCATTCTTAACTACCTAAACATTCTAGTTCTCTTCTCCTTTTCTAGGCATCTCCAGAACAATCAGATTCCAGAGATTGCTACTACATTACTGAGTCCGTTGAGCAATCTCAGAGAACTGTAAGTAACTTGACGTTTGTGAAAGAAATGAATCTTTATATGGGGAGGTTGGCGTTCATTTCCCCTACTTTCGTCTAACATTTATGAGGTACCAGAATCGGGCAGGGGCATTGTATTGCAGGTGCATGTTTCTTCCTTATGATACTGATGTAATCTATTCCCTAATTTCATGTGTGCATTTAATAAATGCAGTTAAGCAAAACGCCAAAATCGAATGTTCATTTTCGATAAATATATTTTGAGATATTTACCCGTGGTTTGATGCATTGATATGGTGATGTCCAACCAATTTGGATGGGTGTACTATCATATCAGGGCCCTCTTGCATAAAAAATGAGATTAAACGCAACTCCAAAAATTACACGCAAGTCCAAAATACGCGATCCTAATTTGGTTGATACAAGTTGCGTTTAATTTTTTGGGTTGCCTTTTCCTCTTTTTGGTAGGTACTTATGTAACAACAACATCAAATCAGTTGGAGATGGAGCTTTTGATGGACTGAATAATCTGGTCAGCATGTAAGTATATTGTATAGATAGAGACAATTATATTCCACATACTAAGAATCTTGCTGTTAGATTGGTCAAAAGGTAATCACGTGATAAAACGTAGTTTTCCCCATATCAATCGACCCGAGAAGAAAAGTTCGTGACCTTGACGGGATAGTACTTATATGTTTCGCTGGTCTCTTCAGTCCATTACAGAGTCACAATCCGTTATCAATTTTGGGTACGCGCGAAATGAAAGTGCGTGACCGCTACGAATAGTCAATTGAAAAGTGCGTGACCTCTACGAATAGTCAAAATGAAAAGTGCGTGACCTTTACGAATAGCTCTATAGGTGTACTAAAATAAGTGCGCATTGCCCAATCGCGCGCTTAAAATGATAAAACAATTGTGCGCACCCAGGTAGGCGTACGGTTTATGGGGGTTTATGGTGGTTTTAACATCTTTTGTGAATTTATTCGGGCCTAAATCATAAATGTCTTTTTCGAGAAGTAGAGAATAATTGTCTTTCTCGTACCAGTTAAATGTTTCAGAATATAAAGCAAATAATCACCTTTTGATTTCAGGCGATGAGACGTACTATCACTTCCTCGGCGATCTGAATGTATACGCTATCTTTCCTCAGCTTCGCTTCGGAAAGATAGCTACATCCAGATCGCCTCGGAAGTGATAGTTTGTCCCATCACCTTCACCAACGGTAATTATTTGCTTACTAGAGAGAGGGAGAGAGGGGAGAGGGAGAGGGGGAGAGAGAAAGAGGGGGCGATGATTTGTTAAACTCGGCATATTTGGTAGGGGTAGGTTTTATTATCGTGTACAGCAGAATAGATAGAGAGGAAGAGAGAGAGAGAAAAAAAAAAAACATACAAAAAGGCTAGCAGAAAGAGAGAGAGAGAGAGCGCGAGAAAAAAGAGGAATATTAGAGAAGAATTTTTTTCAACAGAATTAGGCTTTTACTGATGTGCATAGCAAACCGTTGTATGTAGTAAAAAAGAACTTTTTGAACTATATATATATATAATTTTTTATGATTTTAATTTCCATGGATTTAGCTCCTTTTGGAATGAAACCCTAGTCAAATATCTTTTTCTGCACATTTAATGACGTTTAACAAAATTCATCAGGAAACACATTAATATGGATATCAGTGTACATTTTACATTTTTTCTGATGTTTATATGTTGAGAACTTAAAAAAAATGTTTAAAAGTATTTCTTATCTTTTCTAAAGACGGATTTTTTCGATTTTTCATTCCAAAGGGTGCTTAAGCCAAACATATTCATGAAAATATTAAAACTCGGTCAATTATGTCAGACTATTAGCTGCAACATGTGCTTACAAATGTTATTACACAGCTTTAGGGAATGTTAAATGAACAAATCATAAATGACCATGGTGGATTTAGCTTCTTTTGGAATGAAACCGTTTTAGAATTAGCTCCTTTTAGAATGAGACCTAAATTTGTAATAAAATTTTTTGAACTTTGCAATATGGTGCTTTTGATTCCCATGTCTGAGATGCATGTATTCATCTTTAAAAATCAATTTCGGTCAAAATTGATTCAGCTCTTCATATCTTCATGCAACCTACTCACATAGTGATATAAATTATGTTGCTCTGTATTGTTTTTGTTTTTGAGAATTGCATTTTTTGCTTTGATTAATGTATTTTAATATATTACAACTGAATTACATGTTTTACGTTTCTTTATGTGCGTCATCTCTATATTGTCCTTTATGCCCCCCCCCCCCCCCCAGCTACTAGCTCTTTCGGCTGTTAGATGCTCAGCAATTCTGAATATATGTATTAAACTCATGTGATTTTTATGAACCAAATAAACAAATTGTATTGAATTGAACCAAGCTTAAAGTGATTTGGTAACTTTGTAGAGGCTTGATAAAATCTGAGCTGCCTGGTCTTACATGCTATCAGTCTATGTAATGTGGTGTAAAATGAAGCCCAGGGGAAAATAAGCACTTCAAAATCATCATATCCTTCACGAAAGTAAACATATACCGGAAATGCCAGACTCAATTTCCCTATAGACTCAGTGTTAGCCTAAAGCGTATGGGAGTATTCAGTCATAGATATCTTAATAATAGCATTATATATTTGAAAACCTTTCTATGTCTGGCTATTTATTTATCCTTCTGAACATCATTATACAAGAGAGATATCAATATTCAACAATTTATTAAATCAAGCCTCCACAAAGTTACCGAATCCTTTTAAGATAACTGATATATTAAACTGATGAATCTTCCTCTCTTTACCCAATATCCAATCCGTGATACAGCGATCTGAGTAATAACCATATTGAACACTTCCCGGCCTTCAGTGATTTAGGATATCTCACAACCATGTAAGCTGCTACTCCATTGCTTTTTGTCTGAAGCTGAATGCTCTTCAGGACTACATTTCAGTACTGTAATCGTAATAACTATAGCTGCAAGTATATCAAAATCCATTTCGACCTGAACAATAATTGTGGTCGCTATAGTTTTAATATTATTTTAGAAGGTACTAGTTTTCATCATCACCATGGTGACTATTAAATGACCCAATGTGACTTTGAATATAATGCCTTGGACTGTATGGATGCGCTTCAAAATGAATATGCATGTGGTGATGTATGAATATTAATTTCATCTACATGTACATACGGATGATTATTATGAATGTGTTTAAGAAGGAGACAAAACAATGCTGACTGTGCAGTGACTGTGCAGTGATTGTTGTCAATATATATAAAAAGAAAGAAACCTAATTGTGCGTATAAGTCTTGATATTTTTAATGTTCCGTTGCATCGCATCATGCTTCAATACAACATGCAGTGTTCATGACATTACGATAGGCTTCATCAAAATGTATAGCATTTGACATTAGTATTTCGATTGTCTAACAGAGATTTATCTCATAATCGGATCCGAACCCTTGGAGAAAATGCTTTCAGTCAGCTAGAACGTGTCTCATCAGTGTACGTATGACTTTCTGCATCTTCATCTGAGTTTTTTTCCTTTTTAGTGTAGTAATATTGATCCGCCTGAGTTCTTGGGAAATACGTGTTATGCCAACATAGAACGGTTTTCAACAGGTTGATGTGGATTTGAATAATATTTTCACACTGCGTTAGAACCTATGGAAAATTGCAACATCATTATGTTTTGCATATTGTCCTTTTCCAGTTGTAGTATATGATTAATTCAGTTTTGCTCTATGAAATTAAAGATCTTCAGGTTGCTACTCCTACTGGCAGATATCCTTGCAATACCTACATGATAGCTATGACACTGACACGATTTCAAAAAGGAGCTGGTCCGGAGAATCAAGTCCATGTATTCAAGTTAAAATCAGCCCAGAAGGCTTTTGCATTTAAATTTCTGAAATTAAGAAAACTTCAGTTCCCTTTATCAATATCTATTTCACACCTGTAAAACAACAGTGCTGTAAATAGTGGCAATCCCCAAGGCAGTATGCTTGGAACTCTTCTGTTCATTTTGAACTAGAATCATGACAAGTTGTTAAGCATTTTGTATTTGCTTTCCAATTCCAATTCCTCACACAGTGATTTATCCGGCAACAATCTAGCTTGTAGCTGTAACATCTATTTCTCAGTTTATGATATTAAGAATCGAATGACAGGAGGAGAGTGCGCCACACCGGCAAGTCTGAATGGTAAACAGCTAGCGTCGTCTCAGTCCTCATCACCGGACTATTTTCTCAACCAGGAGAATTACTTGTTCTACTGCAGTGAGTAATTGTTTACAAACTAGTAATTTTAACCACTTTTAGACCAATATGTAGTAAATGTTCTTGAATTCTAAATAAATGGAGAGGTTATGTTTCTTTTGAACCTTAAAATATACATAAGGTTCATGAAATGCCATTTTTTAAATATCATTGTATATAAATGATCATGTGAGAGAACTTTAGATATTGAGATTGAAATGATACACCAACTTTTTTTTCATCCTTCCATAAAATTGCTCTTCAGGGTTGATGTGGTTTATTTGACACATTCTCCGTTGACCAATAAAATTCCTAACTTTCAATGTGGACCAACATCTCCCTAACCCTAAACACAAAGCCTAATCGTGATTCAATCCATAACGCGAAGGAAGCTAAACTTTAAGTTTTGCTTATAGTTTCAAAAAGTTACGGTATACTGTAGTTATCTTCTGGTTTCAGACCGTATGAACGGACTCGTAGTTTTGACACTTCAAGTTTACTTGTAGTTCTAGAACCACAAGCGAGATATTTAAAGCCGAAACCACGAGCAGCGGAGTCCTCCGTCTTATTTATGGACCGTGTGGACAGAATAAACACTAAGTTTATGACATCTCTGTGCACCCTCCCCGTTGTTAGTGAGTCGTTGTTTCGTAAATTAAAGATTCGCTAATCACAAATCCCGTATGATCGTAGTTAATATCTACGACATAATATCTCCGAAGTTATCATTTCGGCAGCAGGTGGGCATGTTGCCGGCTTCTTCTTAGTGACCTTCTTGGTATAGAAGTATAGTATAGCCTTGAAAAAATGTTGACAGAGCAAATGTTGCATCATCAAAATATGAACTGGTTTTGGGGTCTTCTTCTTCCAGCTCCTTCTGAAATCAACGTCACTGCGCCAGCCTTTGAGCAAATCTTTGTTGAATGGGAAGCTCCTCATGTCTTATACCCTCCTTACTCAAGTGACAAAGTATTGAATGATACTACTGAATGGTAAGTGTTTATTGACAGTTTCCTTCAGACATCATGAAGGGCATTGGCTAACAAGGACATTTGACAGTATTACATTTTGTGGCTTAAACATTATTAGTTACACGTGTATACTTGGTGTGAAAAAAGGAAACTTTGACAAATTTCTGTAAATATACTATATGTTTAGTTTTTGCACCCTTTGCGGTTATTTGTACAAACATGAAGGCAGTAAATAGGAACAATTCAGTCACGACCTTTGCACGTTTACCCACCGCACTATTCGATGAAGAGTAGGGGGAGCCCCGGTTTAGTGGTACAATCGGTTATATCGGGAGGAGAGACCCAAGGGTTACAGTAATTCAGTTCGCTTTTCCCCTCCCAGGCACAGGTGACGCCAAATACTTAATAATGATAGTAATAACAACAACAACAATAATAATAATAAATTTAGCCGTGCAAATTATTTCTCTCATCCAATTATTTTTTCCCTCTACATGAATTTACCTATGAGATTTTCCATTTTTTAAAAATTAGAAGATACATTTCTCTCACATTACACATATATGCTCTCCCTCTCTCTTAATTTCCCTGTCTTAAAGGTCTTATGTGATCAACTGTAGCAGTGCCAATGCACCTACTCTCTTAGGACTAGCCGGTAGCACAACAGATCTAAGTATTCTCTTGGATTTTGATGATGGTGTCCAATATGGCACAGACTATTCCTGTACAATAAGACTCACGTATGCAGGCAATACTAGTGTAGAGGGGCAGAGTATACCTATTACTACATTATCAAATCTTGGTAAGTGCGTCCAAGAGTGGTATTTCTTACAAAACATGCTTATATTAAACTGACCAGGGGCGGATCCAGGATTTTGTCAAAGAGGGGGCACAGAGCCGGTAAAGTACACAATTAAGGGCGCATTTTTTTTTCAATTGTGTACTTAGGTACGCCAGATGAGTTTCAAGGGGGGGGGGGGGGATGTCATGGGCCGGATTTCCCCTATGTAGATCCGCCACTGTTTTAATAATAATACTCTGCATTTATATAGCGCCTTTCCAGTTAGTAACTGCTTTAAGTGCTTTACAGTGTATTATACCCCGGTTATTGGATCCTATTACGATTCTGCACTTATAGTGCACATTCTCCACTCCACAAGGGAGCATTCCAGTCTGGCTGCCATTTTACAGACACGCATATACTATTCCAGTCACAGTGACATTCGCATCCTACCGGGGACCCATTTAACACCTACCCTGATAGCAGAAAGTGTTAAAAAATGACGTGATATTTACGTCGTGGTTTTCGTCTTTTTTACGTCCTGTAATTACGTCAATAAGACGACAACTTGCACCAACGCAAGACGTCAAGAGAACGTCTTATTTTGACGTCATCTCTACGTCTTCATTCCTCTTCCCTGATAGCAGAAAGTGTTAAAAATTACGTGATATTTACGTCGCGGTTTTCGTCTTTTTTACGTCCTGTAATTACGTCAATAAGACGACAACTTACACCAACGAAAGACGTCAAGAGGACGTCTTATTTTGACGTCATCTCTACGTCTTGTACACCGTAAAAACTAAAGTGCTACTTTTAGGGGCATGTATAGTGACTGCACCTGAAATGCTGTTTATAGCACTTGTAGTGTGCTAATTTACCAGCAAAAAAAAAAAAAGTGACCGTGGCGAGCCTCGAACCAGGTTCCGCTGATTGGGAGGCGCTGACGTTACCGATGGACTAACAAATGCTTCTTGCAATCCAGTTTAGTCATGGGAGTCAAATAGATAACATGAACTATGTGGTGTCGTAAATTCACTATGTAACAATATGATCTGCTCTAAATCGTACAATGTGAGTTAGTCTAGCGGTAATGCCAGCAATTCTCGATCAGCGGACCCTGGTTCGAAGCTCGCCCAAATCATTTTTTTGGTGAATGTTTAGCAGTTTAAGGAGCCTGTCCAGCTCCCGTGAAAGTGCTGAAATAGCACGCTGTGTGCATTCAATAGCACTCTGAGTGCAGTCCCTATGCATGCCCTTGTGGGAAATATGGCACTTGCGTGTGCACCGATAAAAATATGCAATTGTTGTAAACAGGGTGCGTGAATTTGAAGTGCCATTTTCCCTTTCTTTTAGGTCTACGTGGAAAGACAAACAGGTACAAATAAATCGAAGAACAAGAATATTCCCTTTTCTTTATGTTTATTATAAAAATATATAGTTGAAACGACGAATAATTGCACAATAATAAATATCGATATACCAAGTATCTAGCAGAATGATTAGCAGAGGAGCATTATCGTGCTAATGTTAATGAACAAGCTAGAGACTAGGCAATCGAATAAATGCAATGCAGTTTACAAGACAAGATGAATGTACATGCTTACATACAATGACGAAGGAATAAAATGAAGCACATAATGAATTACCAGTGAAATGTCCTATGTGTCCGTGAGTCTGTGGTATGGTGAACGATAAAACGTGCAGGAGAAAGTCCAGCTATCGCGACCAAAAGACTAGTGAAAAAGAACGAGGACAGCGAGAGATGAACATGATGAACGTGAAAAGGGCGCTCGACGAGAAGTCAGTTCACGGAGACGATTAGCTCAGACGCGATGACGATCTCGGAGTCTTTGCTGGATGTGACGCTCTGCCATGTCGGGGCTGAAGAGCCTGGCGGAGGTAAAGAGATGGTATGACCAAATGAAGACGGAAGTCGACGATACACGGGACGGTGAGTCGCCCGAAGAAAGTCGTTTGGAAACGGTCGTGAAAGGAAGTGCTGACAGTCTCAGTGTTCGTGGCGTTGGCGGCTGAATGATCCATGAGAGACATTGCGAGTTGAAGGCAGCAGTGGGTCGTGCCGGTTGATGCAATACATATCTCTGGAGATGAGGCGGGAAGACGCCGAACAAGCTGAGGTATGAAAAAGTGTTTATCTGTGCTGGGCTAGTGCTTTGAAGCTTCAGTGCCGAAATCTTCGATGAGGAAGATGGACTGCGGCCGGCGATGAAACATCTCAGCTAGCGTTGATGCAAGGCACGAAGATAGGTGTGTGTGTATAAAGACTCGAGCAAGCAGAGTTGCGAGTTGTTGACTCTAGCGTAGTTGTAATGCGAGTCTTGAGAAAAATGTAAAACTGTCGCGTCGATGTCCAAATGGAAATTCGCGGCGGAGTTACGCGATACATGATTGGACCACAAAATAGCATATGCAAATATAAGACGCTACAGGTCATGACGTGAACTGAACATGAATAACAATAACAATTTTGCCAAAAATTCAATGAGTGACAGATTGAGGTCACTACAGTACTCCCCTACCAGTATTAAAGCTGTATTACAATATCAGCTGAAATACGAAAAAGCTACAATAGAAATACATTATTAATTAGTTTTAGAGGCCTTGAATTTAGGCTACGGCAATTAAATATGCCTATAGTTTTATACAGAATAAAATCCGAAACTGTAAAATTGCGATATAAAAATCCGAGTCAAGCAATATGTGTAGAATTATTGCAAATTGCGATTGGCATAGAAATGACATCAGTACATAAAACAAATCAAGGGAACATGAAATTCTGAGAGTCTCTCCAAGTAGGATCACGTCGGGCCATTAGTTTTGCGTCGGCCCTTCGATCACATACATATTGTGACTATACTTATCACATAAACAAGATTATTATATTGCCATGAAAATGATCAATAACGTATAGTGGTACAAGTTTAACCTTTAACAAAAACGTCAAAGACGAATAACAGTTTGTTAAATAGAAAATCATGACAACTGCTATCACTATTAAATCCTCGAAAAAAAAGGAAACTTGTACAAATCAGTTTCGACAATTGTAATGATTATATCCTTTTTAAACCAATTAGAGAAAATATGGTCTAAATAATTATATAATACTCAATTGTCATAAATCAAATAACTTGGTCGATCCATTCCATGTTCGTTCTTTTCTATTTACAATAGTTGAATGAGCAATAAAGTATACAAATAATTATCATAACTACCAAAGTACATACCCGATATATATCAGGAAAATGACCCGTGCTTTAGAGGTTTACCAAAAACCAGGACAGCTAGGAGAAGGTAATTAGCCGGTTTGGCTCTCCAGCTCGGGTAAACGAAGGTTCAAAACCACGTACAAAATAATGCTGCTGTAACTTTTGGAGCAAAATCTGCGTCCTGCAGCGATCAAGGTTGGATGTGATCTGGTGACTTCTCAAAATACGAAATGAAATCTCCGACACCACCCAAAAATGGTTAATTCTGATTGGTTACTTTACGTTACCAAGAATAACAAAATTTACATAACAGTAATCAATTACAAGAGTGCACATGAATGGATATGCACCTTTAGAAATAATGTCTTTAAAATGCTGTCTTTAGAATTAAGTACTTTGGATTTTTTTCTTTTTTAAAACACAGGTGGTGGACGTTGCTTTGTATCCAAATCAAATAAATAATGTTCACACGACATTATATGTCTTAAGTTGTGTTTATATAGTGCATTAAATCGTATTAAATACTTGTTTGGACACTACATTAAATCCCCCCCTAGTAAGTAAGTCATGAAATGTCTTGCTTACGACTTTTGACATAAGGTGAGAAAAACAATATAAATTATACATATTTTCATTAACATGTAATATAACGATCTGGAAATCTGACATGCCTTCCGGATCTAGTCCTTCGGATAGGTGGAGTGGTTGTACTGGTCTGCTGCGTATGCGCGGCACATTCCTCCACCTTGATTGGAGTCTTTGCCTTAGCAAAGCTGGTCGAATTTGATATGCTTTCGTCCAGAATTTTCTTCTCGACATGCGCTACTTTCAATCGATCAATGCACAATTGATCGCGTTTGCCATTGATATCGAGCGTAAAGAACCGTTCTTTTCGCTTAAGCACCTTATAAGGTCCTTTGTACGGTTGTTGAAGGGGTTTCCGCACCGAATCTACTCTAACAAATACATGCGAGCATGATGATAGATCGCTAGGAACATGCGTCATTCCTTGCTTAGCTCTAGAAGGGATAAGTGTAAATGTGGCCATGTGTTTACGTAATCGGGAAATGTAGTCACTCGGGTCTACTTCAGTTCGCTCAGGCGCAACGAACTGTCCGGGTAGTCTCAATGTTGTCCCGAATACTAGTTCTGCGGGTGAACATGACAAATCTTCTTTGATGGTAGAACGGATACCAAGAAGAGTTAACGGTAACTGTTCACTCCAACGGGAAGGATCCTCGTAGGCCTTCAAAGATGCCTTGAGTTGACGGTGAAATCTCTCTACCATCCCATTTGCCGCGGGATGATATGCGGTTGTTCGGATACGGTTAGTCCCTAATAACTTAGTCAATTCCGTAAACAGGCGGGATTCAAACTGCCTTCCGCGATCTGTCGTAACAGAAATAGGTGCGCCAAAATTAGCAACCCATCTTTCTACGAAAGTTTTAGCGACAGTTTCAGCAGAAATATCGGCTATAGCAATGGCTTCCGGCCATCTTGTATAACGGTCTATACACGTGAGCATATACTTCTGACCATTCGAATGAGGTAATGGACCAACGAGATCCAGGTGAACGTGTGCGAATCTTGCATCCGGGGTACTAAAAGTCCCTAATGGGGCTTTGACATGCCTGTGAATTTTTGACCTCTGGCATGGTAGACATTCTCGAGACCATTTGCGCACATCTTTATTGATTCCGGTCCAAACGTAACGAGAAGTAATCGCACGCTGCGTTGCACGGATTCCTGGATGAGAAAGTCCATGAATAGCATCAAAAACTGACCTTCTATAAATTTTGGGAACGAAAGGTCTGGCAAGTCCATGGGAAACATCGCATACGATCGAGTCTCCGGTGGTGAGCATTGGTACTTTTTGAAGCACCATACCAGTTTTGGTTTCAGAATTGAGCAGTTCTTGAAGCTCTGAATCGGTTTCTTGCGCTCGAGCTATATCCGAGAAATCTATCCGAGATTCGGTATGCAAGGGACTCATAACCGGCCGGGATAAGGTATCAGCTACCACGTTGTCTTGACCTTTGATGTGCCTAATGTCTGTGGTAAACTGGGATATGAAATCCAAGTGCCTGATTTCTCGCGGGCTATGACGATCGGGTTTCGCATTAAAGGCATAAGTCAATGGCTTATGGTCGGTGTATACGAAAAATGGTCTGCCTTCTAATATGTAACGAAAATGTCTAATTGACAAGTAGATGGCTAGTAACTCGCGTCCAAATGCGCTATACCTTGTTTCAGCAGGTAGTAATTTGCGCGAAAAAAAATGCGATCGGTTCCCAAGCATTATCATGGAGTTGCTGAACGACTCCGCCTACTGCGCGGTCTGATGCGTCAACCATCAAGTTCAAAGGGTACTCAGAATTAGGGTATGACAAATTTGCACTCTGCGCTAGTGTCTCTTTAATTTCCGCAAAAGCGACTGTACAAGCCGGCGTCCAATCCAACGGTTTCTTGGATCGCTTTTTACGATTGCGCAAGAGGTCTGTGAGTGGCATGAGGATTTGCGCACAGTTTGGTATAAACCTGCGGTAAAAATTCACTAACCCGAGAAATCCTCGTAATTGCTTCACGTTAGTGGGAATATCGCAGTTCCGAATCGCATCCACTTTTTCAGGGAGTGGATTAACTCCTTCAGCATTGATCCGGTGCCCAAGAAATTCTAGCTCCGATTGGCCAAAAACACATTTGTTTGGGTTAACGACAACACCAAACTCTCTAAGCCTTTCAAAGAGTAGGCGTAAATGGCGCTCATGCTCTTTCTCGTTCTTGCTAGCTACAAGTAAGTCATCTATGTAAGCATATACGCACGGTAGTCCACGAATGACCTGGTCTATGAACCTTTGGAAGGATTGCGCTGCGTTGCGCAAACCGAACGGCATTCGTTCGAATTCGTAGAGACCAAAAGGTGTGCATATAGCTGTTTTGCATATATCATCAGGCGCGACAGGTATCTGATGATAGGCCCGAACTAAATCTATCTTGGAAAATATGCATTTCCCATTCAAGTTCGCAGTAAAGTCTTGAATATGCGGCACGGGATAGCAATCAGGCACGGTAGCCTTGTTAAGAGCTCTATAATCGCCGCACGGTCTCCAATCGCCAGCGGTCTTTTTTGGTACCATATGCAATGGTGAAGCCCATTGGCTACTAGACGGCCTAATTATGCCTAAATCAAGCATATGCTGGAATTCATTCCGAGCTATATCCAGCTTTTCTCCCGTGAGTCTGCGCGGTCTAGCTTTAGCGGGTTGTCCATGAGTCTCAATGTGATGTACCACATTGTGTTTTACGTCTTGCGAACGGTAGACGGGTATGGTTATATCAGCGTATTCGTCACGCAACATCTTCGTGTACGCATCAATAGCTTCAGGTGTGTCATATACCGGGCTTAGTGACGCGACATCCGTATGTCTGCCTGACACTTGCATGTTAGTAAGAGGGTCAATGAGCCTCGGCCTAGTCATATCAACCAGAAATTGAAAATGGCGCAAAAAGTCTGCACCTAATATAGGCATAGTTACGTCTGCTATAATAAATATCCAACGACAGCTGCGACGTAATCCTAGATTTAGCGTAAGTGACTGCTGCCCATAAGTGGTAATGTGCGAACCATTAGCTGCACGCAGTCTCAATGCAGAAGGTTTTGCCTTTTGTTGCTTGGTCGGCAAGATTACCGACACAGCCGCACCTGTGTCAACCAGAAATCTCTTTCGCGAATTATTATC
This sequence comes from Heliocidaris erythrogramma, assembly GCA_025617745.1. NCBI lineage: Eukaryota > Metazoa > Echinodermata > Echinoidea > Camarodonta > Echinometridae > Heliocidaris > Heliocidaris erythrogramma. The sequence continues at coordinate 46,493,331 of CM046863.1, read as the reverse complement.
TGTAATGTAAAATAGGCGACTATCCGGTTGACCAGTTGGGTTTGTCGCCCCAACCCTCTGGTCTATGCGTTTCCCTGACTATTCCAACTACAGGGAAGTTTGCAACGGTGAGCATTCTCGGCATACTGGTTATGATACCAGCAATAGCTATTGTCATTTGTCGGTTTAGCAACGGGCGTAGACTCGCGCTTGTTACGCGATTTACTTTGGCTACGATTTCGGCCACGACTACGGCTACGATCGCGCTGCAACTGAACTACGGTAGTAGTTAAGTCACGAACGAGCTTGGTCAACTCAGCGATTTGACCTACAAGATTAGGATTCGCATCTTGCGGTGAATTTCCAGATTGGCTAGCTGTGATAGCATGTGCTCCAGCATCGGTGGCAGGCGCGACAGTGTTCACGACTGGAACGTGCGCTTCCAAAATTCTATCAGCCAAGGTAGCGAGGTCAGTTAGCACGAGCGATTCACTCGTACTCGCTAAGATCATTCTTACGTTATGAGGTAAGCGCTGTAAAAATAGCTGCCTAAGTATGCCGCTTTCTAGTTTCTGATCTCCTACGAGTTGTTCCATGCGCCGCAATAGCTGCGAAGGTTTTCTATCGCCCAGCTCCTCTTCTGTGAGTAGCATTTGCACCCTTCTTTGTTCCGACTCAGTTGTTCGCGCGATAAGTTTCTGTTTTAGCGTCGTATAGGGCTCGGTAGTCGGCGGGCATATTAATATATCGCGAATGTCTTGCGCTACTTCTGGTGGGAGTGTCGCTATAACGTGCGAGTATTTTGTACTCTCAGAGGTTATGTTCCGGGTGGTAAACTGCGCTTCTGCTTGCGCAAACCAAACTTCTGGATCATTTCTCCAGAATGGCGGCAACTTCACTGCCACTGCTCCGAGCATGTTTCCCGAGTCTGACGACTGCGCTTCCGAGTCGCTTTGTGGCATCGCGAATGCGCGCGGGTGTACAACCAACCCACCTTCCAAGTTACGAGTTCCAATATCGTATGCAACTATAAAAAGGGTTATGCTCTACATAGAATATATAATTCTTTCATATACTGCTTTATCTATCATGTAAGATCACGTAGTATACCATATACATGTATATGATATAATTTGTATCACCGATATGAGGGTATACGCCTTAAGATTGTCCCTTTCGATCACGTCGGGGTCACCAATGTGGGAAATATGGCACTTGCGTGTGCACCGATAAAAATATGCAATTGTTGTAAACAGGGTGCGTGAATTTGAAGTGCCATTTTCCCTTTCTTTTAGGTCTACGTGGAAAGACAAACAGGTACAAATAAATCGAAGAACAAGAATATTCCCTTTTCTTTATGTTTATTATAAAAATATATAGTTGAAACGACGAATAATTGCACAATAATAAATATCGATATACCAAGTATCTAGCAGAATGATTAGCAGAGGAGCATTATCGTGCTAATGTTAATGAACAAGCTAGAGACTAGGCAATCGAATAAATGCAATGCAGTTTACAAGACAAGATGAATGTACATGCTTACATACAATGACGAAGGAATAAAATGAAGCACATAATGAATTACCAGTGAAATGTCCTATGTGTCCGTGAGTCTGTGGTATGGTGAACGATAAAACGTGCAGGAGAAAGTCCAGCTATCGCGACCAAAAGACTAGTGAAAAAGAACGAGGACAGCGAGAGATGAACATGATGAACGTGAAAAGGGCGCTCGACGAGAAGTCAGTTCACGGAGACGATTAGCTCAGACGCGATGACGATCTCGGAGTCTTTGCTGGATGTGACGCTCTGCCATGTCGGGGCTGAAGAGCCTGGCGGAGGTAAAGAGATGGTATGACCAAATGAAGACGGAAGTCGACGATACACGGGACGGTGAGTCGCCCGAAGAAAGTCGTTTGGAAACGGTCGTGAAAGGAAGTGCTGACAGTCTCAGTGTTCGTGGCGTTGGCGGCTGAATGATCCATGAGAGACATTGCGAGTTGAAGGCAGCAGTGGGTCGTGCCGGTTGATGCAATACATATCTCTGGAGATGAGGCGGGAAGACGCCGAACAAGCTGAGGTATGAAAAAGTGTTTATCTGTGCTGGGCTAGTGCTTTGAAGCTTCAGTGCCGAAATCTTCGATGAGGAAGATGGACTGCGACCGGCGATGAAACATCTCAGCTAGCGTTGATGCAAGGCACGAAGATAGGTGTGTGTGTATAAAGACTCGAGCAAGCAGAGTTGCGAGTTGTTGACTCTAGCGTAGTTGTAATGCGAGTGATGAGAAAAATGTAAAACTGTCGCGTCGATGTCCAAATGGAAATTCGCGGCGGAGTTACGCGATACATGATTGGACCACAAAATAGCATATGCAAATATAAGACGCTACAGGTCATGACGTGAACTGAACTGAATAACAATAACAATTTTGCCAAAAATTCAATGAGTGACAGATTGAGGTCACTACACCCTCAAAAAGTGCTCAGCACTTCAGTTTTTGCAGTGTACAGATGACGTCAAAATAAGACGTCCTCTTGACGTCTTGCGTTGGTGCAAGTTGTCGTCTTATTGACGTAGTTACAGGACGTAAAAAAGACGAAAACCACGACGTAAATATCACGTAATTTTTACCACTTTCTGCTATCAGGGTAGGTGGAGAGTGGCAAATGTAGATTAATGTCTTGCCAAAGGACATTAGTGCCGCGGCAGGACTTGAACCGCGAACCATGTGATCCGCAGTCCAGTGATATATGCACTAGACCACGACACCTCTACACAACTAGTACAGTGAAACAGGAAGTGCATTTGATTATTCTATTGCAGATGTTTGGATGTGGCAATTCAGGATGTATCTTTAATTCTAGTTCACTATTTCAATCCAGTGCATGTGAACATTTTGAAAGTTTTCTTTTTATACATGTAACATATCTTAACCTGTTGAATACTGAATTCTCATTCCCATAGGCTTAATAATACAGTGACCACCCGGTTCCAGTAGACAATGGGTTAATACAATATCCCTGGGTAAGGAAGGAAAAGATAATTATATGCAGTGCAGAAGGACAGTTTATGCTTGTAACAACTCTAGAAATTGGTGGTAAAATATTGCAAGACAAGAGAGTTCGAATGGCTCCTTTACAGTTTCTATATTGTATGCATGCTGTACTCAGTGTTCGTGTACCTGGCAGTTGTTCTGTACTGATGTTTTCTCATTTATCTCTCTCTAGCTCCAATTAATCGCAGCATAGCGGAAGGTTTGGATATATCTCTGCCAATCACCTATTACGATTTTAGGTATGTCACATTCATGCATAACCGAAGGGTTGAATGCAGATTAGATGTGTCTAATGTAAAAGAGGCAAAGAATGTCTAGATAAAAAAGGCAAAGGACAAAGTGAAATAAAGGGAGCACGTAGTAAGAGAGAGAGAGAGAGAGAGGGGGGGGGGGTGGGAAAAAGAGGAAGAGAGAAAGAGAGAGAGAGAGAGAAAGAGTACAGGCAGAAAGTCAGGATTTTGTAAAAGAGGGGGCACAGAGCCGGAAAAGTACGCAATTAAGGACCGAGGCAATATTTTTAAATAGTGTACTTAAGATATGCCAGTTGGGTTTCAAAGGGGGAGGGGGGGGGGGGCACGGGCGGGTTTCCCCCTATGTAGATCCGCCACTATTACATGCTATCAGTGCATGTAATATGGTGTAAAAATGAAGCCCAGGGGGAAAAAAGCACTTCAAAATCATCATATCCTTCACAAAAGTAAACATATGCAAGTGACCGTAAATGCCAGACTCATTTCCCCACATAGACTCAGTGTTGGACTAAAGCGTATATGGCCATACGCTTTCGTAAATGGGAGTATTCAGTCATAGATATCTTAATAATATCATTATATATTTGATAACCTTTCTATGCCTGGCTATTTATTTATCCTTCTGAACATCATTATACAAGACAGATATCAAAATTCAACAATTTATTAAATCAAGCCTCCACAAAGTTGCCGAATCCCTTTAAGGCAAGTTTGGGGAAATTATATTACTTTATAAAGGGATAGACAGTTGAAAGAAGAAATGCAGCAGTGGTGATACTTAAAGAAAAAGTTAATCATATGCAGAATTATTTCTATCAGTTCATTCTTTTTACAGTTCCTCTGATGAAGACTTTGACGACTCCTCTAAAACCTTGAAGACATCGCCTACATACGTTGACAGTCCATTCCCTGCTTGGCTGAGAGAATCTGATGACCCAACCTTGGACACCTTCTCAGATTGGTTCCGGAACGTTGATAATAACGATGTGTTTGAGACCAACATTGTCATTCCCTGGTTGATTACGTCTTCTATTTATGATCCGATCAACAGGTATGTTATTAGTATTGTCCCCGGCGGACCGTTGAATATTAATGAGTCAGAAAGAAGAGGATATTGGGTATTTGATTCCAGTTCATCGTGACTTGGCCGTGAAGCAGAATAGCCTGGCGGTTAAATCGCTGCCCGGCAAGCAGTAGATGATAGGTTTGAATCCCACTGGTTCCAATATTATTCTGACTTGTGATTTTCATTACAGATCGAGCATACGATCTTTAACACTGAGAGTAATGCCTAAAAATTTGCTTACAAATATATGTTATTGCACCTTAGTAAATTAATATGTTTTCATACTGCGTGATTGATTTGTAGGTACAATGTATGAGCAAGAAATAACAATATGTATGTAAGAATATAAGAATATACATGTACCTTACTGGTATTTCAAGTGTAGCAGATTTAATTATACATGTATATAACTTTGTAGAATTAGAATTATAATATCTGCGCCATGAGCATCTCTCATGATGGATACCGGCGCAATACAAATGTCCATATTATTATTGTTATAATATCTGCGCCATGAGCATCTCTCATGATGGATACCGGCGCAATACAAATGTCCATATTATTATTGTTATTATGAAAATGAAAAGCTTCCTTAAATATGTTATTATTATTATCTTTAGAGGTATTAGTCTGAGTTTTACATTCTACTGGATGGTCTATACTCTAGATTATGCTGAGTTCTCCCTAAAACCTTTTCACTCGTATGCTCTTCTGAAGCTGTTGTTGAATGACTGTCATTGTCTTACAGATATTGGTCCGAGTCTTACTTTCCTCTTGATGGTGTAGTATATGCTGCATTAGACCAGAGGGATTGCTCCAATGTTCTTCATAACTTTGGGTTAGTCAGTGTCACATTACAAAAACTAGATCTATAGATAGCCTATTATTAGTATTGTGTAAATGGAAATTAAACGATGGCAAAAGTGCGTAATTCATTGACATATAACGCAACATAAAACTTACAGATGTGTTCTTCATAACCTGGGGTTAGTCAGTGTCACATTACAAAAACTAGATTAGAATTTGTACAATTGTACAGTTATAGGAGTTGTGTTACTTGCAGTAAGTTGACCGCAGAGCAGGAGTTGCAGGGGCATGAATACCAGATAATTACGTAATATTTATGCAATAGCCTGAAGTGCAATATGCCACTTTTACAGAAGTATATGCACATGCAGATACACCATACCTGTATTGGGTTGTGAATATTTCATACACATTTTCATCCATACTGGGTAGGTTCACAAGTGCGATCCGAACAGGGATGTATTTCAATGGCAGCGAGGAAATCACAGTAGGAGGAGGAGAAGAGATCTTTGTCTATGTCAATAAGGTCCTGGTCCTACAAGTTCAGAGAGAGTACCAATCTGTTACTAACTGTAAGAAGGTCAGCTTAGCCAATGCTAATGGTGAGTTAGATCCTTCTACTTTAACAATTTAACTTTCTCAGATAGAATACAAATCTGTTTTTAAGTTTGAGAAGGTGAGTCAAATCACAGAGTAATACTCTGTCTCCTACTTTCATTAAAGGAAAATTCTTCTCCCTCAATTTCTGTCATATACAGTAGTTGTTAGAATAAGATTTCGGTAGGAATTAAGGTCTTCATATTTGCAATCTGTAGGCCAAAGCTTTAAAGTAAAATTGTAATTTTCCCTTACTTATTTCTGCAGAACGAATTACTATTCCCATTTCAAACTATATTGAGTAATGAGATCGGTTTATTGTGATGTATACTGTAAAACTAAACATGTTACTTTTGCGAAGAGGAAAGGATCAATGATTACCTGCTAAAGAGATTCCATATTTTTGCCAACTTCTTTAGTGAATTGTATAGGCCTAAATATGTGAAACAGATTGAAAGGGCAATCCAATCTTGGTAGTAAGATGATTTGTGTGAAAGCAGAAAAATAACAAATTAAACAGGATTGTGAAAAATTGAAAGAAATCGGACAAGGATAACAAAGTTATGGATGTTTGAAAATGAGATCAGTACATCTATGCAAATCTTAAATTAGCAATTTGGTGAGTCCATTGTGGCATATTTGCGGTCAACCGTCTCTCCCGTTTTCAGAGCAACTTGCCATTAAAGTTGGATTTCCCTTCAAACTTTACAGTACCCCAATTAATGATATCATTGACACGTGAATTAGCATGAGGAACTTAGTAGTAGAATACAAGTGCTATTTTGAAGATGGTTTATTTGCAGGAGGAGAAGGAACAATAACACCACAAGAAGGCAGTGTTGTGAATGGAGAGTGTATCATTACTGATAGTATTCCGGCTGAAGCTGTTACACTTGACCTTGTGGTGAGGAAAAACACTCTTTTCCTCTGGTATTACATGTGCCAAGACCCCCAGAAGTCAATGCCCTTCCGGCTCTCAGCATGCGGTTTGGTTTACAATCATCTGTTATTTTGTCTGTGGATTAGATCTACAGGGGGTACTCGTTTCTGAAGGTTCACAACCCCGAAACACAAATTTCCCATTGCAGAGGGTTCATAATTCCGAACATGTGCATTATTCCGAAGGTTCTTTATGCCGAAGGTTCGTTATTTAGAAAGTTCGTAATTTCGAAAATGTAATAGGGTTCGTAATTCCTAAAAATAGAAAAAGAGTTCATATTTCCGAAAATGAAAAAGGAATCATAATTCAAAAAAATTGTAATTCCGAAAATGCAATAGAACTCTACATAACTTTTCGGAATTACGAACCTTCGGAATTACAAACCATTTGGAATAACGAACCTTTGGAAAAACGAACCATCGGAAATATGAACCTTCGGCAAAAATGACATGTAACCAATCTACATACGTGTTAACCTGAAAGTATAAGTATTCATATTTTTCACGCTTGAACATGTTGATTAGTATAAAATAGATTCCTTTTTTGTGCCTACACCCACAAAAGGTGGTGCAGGAGGCATTGTGTTTTCGAGTTGTCATTCTGTCCGTCCATAGCTTATTCATTCTCTAGAACTGCTTGAATTACTTGAGGTATGACTTCCAACTTCGTGATAGCATGTCATCAAAAAAAGACGATCTGATTATATTTTGGGGGTAAGTGGGTCAAAGGTCAAAAGTTATGGGGTCATTTTCTGAATTACTGGGTTTTAGACTCGTTTATCGCTATATCTCAAGAACCCATTGAGATAATTATGAACTACAAACTTGGTGATATAATAGGACGACGAACTGATTAGATAAAAGGTTAAGTAGGTCAAAGGTGAAAGAGGTCAGTTTTCATTAAAGTTTGTGTTTTAGGCCGCATTTCAATGGACTTAAGTCGTAGTACCTGATGCTAGTTCACCACAGACGGACAAAATAATCAGGGTTTTGGCTAGGGTTACTGGGTTAAAGGTTAAAGGTTAGAGGTAATGGAGGTCAATTGATATGAAATGCCCTAGCGTTCAGCTTCGCCATAGTACTGGACTATTAAAGCAAAATTGTCCAAGTGTCACTGATAATTATGAGTTTTTAGTCTTATACATAAATTACAGGGCATAAAAACATTTTGATTGATGTAAATCAACTAGTAAGTAGCATCTCGTACAGTCAGACCCAACTCCGTAATACCGAGCACAGGTATATACTCCGAAAACGGCGTATAGAACAAGATGAATATAGAGCCCTCATCGTTCAGTATGAGGCAGTGTGTACAAAAGGCATGTGGAAAATCTTGCAAAGTCAACCTGCCAACGATATATACATATTCTTAAAAATAATGCTGCGTGTCAATTATCTTCAAAATCCTTGAATGATTCGTCATATGAAGTGAATTTCAAATGACAAACATTTGAAATAAATATATCCGCAGCATTATTTTTGAAAAATATATTATCAACAGCAGGTCGACACTGCACGATTTTCCCCATGCCTTTTCTACACACTTCCTCGCACTGAACGATGAGGGCTCTATATTCATCTTGTTTTATACGCCGTTTTCGGAGTATATACCTGTGCTCGGTATTACGGAGTTGGGTCTGACTGTCGTAGTGAGGAAAATTAAGCCGGCATTAGAGACAGGAAAATAATTGTGAATATTTATTTATTATTAAATACCCGGTAGTAGAAAATCGTAATAATGAATTAACTGAGCTTGGGAAGAGGCATATTGGAGATGCAGTTATCTTTTTAGGTCACTGATTTCTACTTAGAGACAGATAAACATGTAAATGAATTATCTATCTCTCCTAGGTTAGTGATTTCATATAGATTAGTTAAGCCAGATATCAGTAAATCATTTACGAGCTTTCGAGCTTGGCGATGCTTCTAGGTTTTAGATTATGTGAAATATTATTATATATCTTTCTTACTTGTAGGTTGGCGATGCCTATAGGTTTGATATCTTCCACACTGAGAGACAGATGTGTGCTTCAGATTTCTTCTTGGAGTTGAAAAGGTTTAGCGTAGCGGAAGAAGATGAGAGAATCATTGATCATTCTGTTCATATCAGTGAAGGTTTGGATGTGAATGGAATTGTTCAAACTCTCTCAGTGGCGGATTACTTCTCAACAGGCCCTAACTATAATGTCTCCATTATCAGTGGTAAGATATCTTTTGCATATCTATATACATATTGTTTAACAAAAAGTTGAACTCTAATAAGTTTCAAAAGGATAAATTAATTCTTTGTTCTTTCTTATATTTGATTTGTTACCAAGGTAACGAGGCGAGACACTTTACTATCAAGAACTACACCTCAGAGAATATTGGAGCAGGGATCATCCCCTCCACTGTGGAACCTACCCCTACCTACACCATTAATGGAACATCCTTTATCACATGCTCTTTCATCCCTGTGCAAAGTAAGTACATGCATGTACTTGTTCAAATTTGCTTGAAGTCCAAAAAGCTCATGAGAATGATTTTGATCATAATGGTAACGATAATGATGGTGATAATGATGATGATGGTGGAGGTGATAATAATGGTGACTATGTTGATGATGGTGCTGCTGATGACGGTGATGATAGGATGACGATGATGCTGATGACACTGATGATAGTGGTGATGGTAAGGTTGATGATAGTAAATGGGATAATTCTTTTTAAATCGTCCTTTATTAGGATTCACATTTGTAAACTTAGTGGATATGATAAATTTGATCAGTGCCTCTCTTAATATGAGATATTTTTTTTAATTATATGATTTATTAAATCAAAAGACAAAAATCAAAATATTTCCATGTCATCAACAATGATGGGTAAACAACCAAAAAAAAAAAAAAAAAGAGATAAAAATAAAAATTAAAAAGTGACAAGAAATAAAAGATATATATATACCAATAACATATTATTGTCATTATAGTGAGCAGTTCGAAACCACCGAGAAAAAAAATAGAATATATACTGTTTATTAAAATTGCGCTTTGGGGAGCCCTAGCTGCCAAGACCCATTGCATCCTGTCAAGGGCCACAGAAGCCTGGACACGCTCCACAAAAATACACGTGTTCCAGACATGAATACCACATGGTCAATGCGATAAGTTTCATTTGATGCTCCTATAATAATATTGTCCTATGTTCCTTCTGTGTAGAAGCTGAACCCAATGAGACTGGTATCCAGGAGTTTAATGCCTACACAGATCAAGTTCTTCTCACCATTGACAGTGAAGTGGACCGTGAAGTGGCCACTGATTATCTTCTTATCATTAGTGTAGGAGATAACTCGTCTCCACCTCGGTTAGGAGAGATTGTTATCCAGGTATGCCCTTTTTCGGGGGGGGGGGGGGGAGGGGGGGGGGGAGGGGGGGGGGGGGGGGAGGGGGGGGGTATTTGTCAGGTTATAGATTCATCATAATTCAGAGTCGTTCTTCATGATTCATTGCATTAACTTTCAGAAGAGGTTAAGGTCTGCATTGAAGTTTTAATTTTGTTTGTTTGTATCATTCTACATGTTCTAAGTCATATCAGACCAATTAAACCTGATCTACCACTTAGCTGTATCCCAACGCCGTTGTATAGTCCAAGATGCATGTATGGTATGGTGGCAATTGGTCTACGGCAATTTCTATCTAAATTAGGGACTCAGACCCTGGACCTAGAATTGTACCTGACAGTATACCAAACCTTAGCCCTAAACCTAAACTGCTACTTTATTACAACCGTAGCCCTAAAGCAATATGCTCACAACATGGTCGCAACTGCATTCGAAATACCAGCTCAAGGGCTATTTCAATACTCTATTATATAGTATCCCTTAGAAATACTGTTTGGATTACGTAATACGTCATTGTTTTTTCCACAAATTTCAAAAGGTGATGGACTGGGCTATTGAAATGGCCTACAGTTTATTTTTAGAAAGTATTTCGTGTTTTAGAGTATTATGCCCTGGTCACATCAATTATTGAACCAGCTCCAGACTTCAAACAGACCAAACAAAACTGAAACAAGTTACATTGCCCCTGGTGGCCAAGAAAAAGTTGGTTTGGTGTCGGTTTACAGTTGATTTGGTGATATGAATTATATCATAATGATAAAAGAAAAGCAACTGAAAAGCAACCCTAGTGATACATATTGGACCTGTGGAAATGCTAACTGAGAACAACCCCTTGGTCCAAGATAGGACATAGTGAAACTATTACATATTATTGTAGAATTGTCTTTATTTATTGATATGTTTTTAAAATTCTACACTCAGATACATGTTGATGATATCAATGATAACTGCCCAATCTTCAATAGAAGTGGCACCTTCGAGTTCTTCCCTCTCCCGGTTCTCAACAACGCTGAACTGGCCTTTTTCAGTGCTACAGACCGGGATTCTGGAGCTAATGCTCAGCTTACATATATTGCAAACGCTCTTTCTCATGAGTAAGTGATAGTGATGGCGTTTGTGGACATGACGATGGCAGTAATGATGATGAAAGTAGTGATGGTGGTAGTGATGATTATGATGGTAATTATTGTGGTAGTGGTGATGATGATGGTGATATTGGTAGTGACGATGATAATGGTGGTAGCTACAGTAAAGTGATAGTGATGATGGTAATGCTTGTGACAGTGGTGGTGATGATGATTATGCTACTAATGGTTGTAGTGAAGTTAATACAAGTAGCAATGTTGGGACTGATGATGATGATAGTAGTGATGGTGGTAGTGATGTTGACGATATTAATGATGGTGGTAGTGATGATAATGATGGTAGCGGTGATGGTGCCACTGATGCTGATATCTACAACTGTAATTTTGAGATTGATGATTAAAAAAAAATTAATGCCTTCTTTGTAAAAAGTAGGGTAGTCCCATTCGAGCCGCAAGGCCTGCTTTCCAAGAGAACCCTGCTGTAACAAAATACAATACAAATAACATACTTTGCAAACATATAAAATCACACAAAAATACATTTCATGAGAATGAGAAATTTATGTAAAAATAGAAAGGGGAAGGGAGAGAGAGAGAAGGGGGGGGGGGGGGGGAGAAAAATACGTATATAACTTGCAAAGAAAAAATAAATCAACCACTTCCGTATAAAAAGGGGCAGTGAGGCAGAGCATTTGGTAAGTACGGGTAGTGAGTTGAATAGTTTTGCTGCTATGGAAACAGTGGCGGATCTACATAGGGGGAAAACCGGCCCGTGTCCCTTCTTTTGAAACCGAACTGGCATACCTTATGTACACGATGAAAAAACATATTCCCACTTAATTGTGTACTTTTCCGGCTCTGTGCTCCCACTTTTACACAATCCTGGATCCGCCCCTGTATGGAAAGACTGCTTTTTGAGCATTGCAGTGTAGGATAAATGAAATGATAAAGAAACTTACTCTTAAATCCTTAAGATGGAACTGTCTTCCTGTAAGCAGACTGCGTGGAACAGGCTACTTATTATTTATGTGAATAATAATAATAATAATAATAATAATAATAATAGCTGCTTCTTAAATAGCGCCTTACCAGTTACAATGCATGATTTCCCTATATTCCTTTTACTAGACGAATTGGTAATTCCTCCTTCTACTTGGTTAAGATGATCGTAGCTGTGGTTGATGCTGGGTCTCCAATCAGAGGTGATGTAGGGAATGTAAATCTTACCATCAGTGAAACCTGTCTCTATGATGTGTTAGGAGAACCCATCGAAATCATTATCTATACACACAAGACCACTGGAGGGCTGTTTCTTAGAGTTCCAAAGTATTATCTCTTCGAGTACGGTGAGTTGTTTCATTATCTCTGTATAGTATGTTGTTATCCTATATTGCAGTGCTATGTAGATGCTATTGAACAATCAACTACATAACTTATATTCCTATATACCATTGGGGAATAAATGATTGCTCTTGATGTCATTATTGCACTGCATGTTTAAGATAATATTTCAATTTCAATTCTGATTTATTTCATTTTCAATTAAAAAGTACATCCAAAACAAATACAAAATATGTCATAAACGAAATTAGAAAATGAAATGGGGAACTACATAAATAAAGCCCTTGGGCCTTGTACAAGCATAGTTCCCTAAAAATATTGTGAAAATTATATAGACAACCTGTAACTGAGCTATCGTTCTCTCACTTTGTTGCTCCTTTGTATCCATCACGTCGGGTTCCTCTTGTTTATCCCCCTTATCTTGCGTTGGTATAAAGATCTTATTTCCTTTCCATTTTGTGATGGTTTAGAGATTCATATCTTTTTCAATATATCCTGATATGAATATTCAGTTTAATATCTCTATGTAAATTGTCCCTCTATCTTTATTCAATTAATTAATTTATTCATCTCTCTCTCTCTCTCTTTCTGTATCTGAGTTCTTTCTTTTGATCTCTATTGATCTATAATATATATATATATATTATTTTTCTTCTCCATTCTTATCCTCTCTTTATCCTCTCTCATAATTCACCTCCTCCTCTATATGTCTGTCTGTCTCTCATTCGATGTTGACTTGTTTCTTGCTTACATTGTCTCGTAGACTGCAAAGATACTAGAGGGATGGCGATTGGGTGGATCAAAGAAGCTCAGCTGTCAGCATCTAGTGTAATCAGTGAAAAGAATGCTGCTGATAGGGCAAGGCTGAATATAAAAGCCGATTCTAATGTAGGAGCTGGATCAGGTAGGATGCACTTGTGGTGAGGGTAGTGGTGGTGATGATGAGATGATGATAATGCTAGCAGTGATGATGATAGTGATATGATGCTGATGCTGATGCACATGATGATGGCGATGATGATGATGGTAATAAGGATGCTGACGGGGATAAATGTTGATGATAATAATGATGTTAATGGTGATTATAGTGATGTGATGATGGTGATGATGATGATTGTCGTGGTGATGGTGATGGTGAGTATGGTACATAGACATTAAATGTGACACTGTATTTTCAGATTAAATCATCTAAGGTGACAGTATTGATGGTTGTAGTGGCAGAGATGGTTATACCATGCGTGATAGCAGTAATGACGACATCACCAACTATCTATCACTGGGTTGCTATCATGCACATCTAATAACAATCCCACACATCATCTTTGCTAGGTTGGATACCAGCCATGTCAGATGCCAGTCAGTGGATCCAGATTGATATGGAGGAGATAGCCATCTTCTCTGGAGTACAAACCCAGGGTAGTAATGACATGGAATACTGGGTGGAGACATTCCAGGTTGCCGTTAGCAACGACACCTCCAACTGGACTTACATTATTGCGGATGGGAGTGAGAAGGTAGCAGAGAAGTGTCCTTTGTTCGTGAATGAGATACATGTAGCTTTTGGATTACAACAAAAGAAAAGAAAACTTAAAAATCAGATAAAAATGTACCAGGTATCCTTCCAATTTGCCAAGTGTGCAACTGCTTGTGTAGTAAAGAATGTACTTTTTAAACTCTCCTTGGCGTCCACCTTTGTCCACCTGTCTATAACAATGTTTCTCAATGAAAAAAATCATTGGAGCGCCTGCTTATAAAGACCACTTTTATTGGTACTTTTTTTTTTTTTGGGGGGGGGGGAGGGGGGTCTGCATAAAACAGTTTCACTGTATTGCCAAAGAGTCCTATAACGCAAAGGAAGATAGCAAAATTCAATCATATATTAAGAAGATGTTATCAATCTTCTTCAAATTATTTCAAACAACATTGTACACGATTACGTTCCTATTCAATTTATGCTGTCATCCGTGTTCTGGTCGGTCTGTGTTGTGTTGTGTGTGTCCCTTGGTAAGAGTCCTACCCTCTCTCGTTCTTTTCTCCCTTCCTTTTCTGTCTCTCACACTTGTTATGTTTTGTTTATCCGGTTCATGTGCAAATATGTTCCCTTTTCAACGATACACTATTTTTCAATTATAAGTTATCGGGGGCTGCAATCTACAAGCCTAGCTTTTTAGCAGTCCCCTCCGCTACCAACCTAGTTTGGTTTTGGTTTTTCTATGTCTATATTGTACGCTGTAAACAATAATTGTAAGTTTCATTGATTTGCTATGTACGATGTAAACCTATGTATTTTATATTGTTGGAAGTGGAAATAAATGAAATGAAATGAAATGAAATGAAATGTTAGAAAAGCTTGAATAGTGTAATATATGTGTATTAAATACTCTTATTATCGAAACTGTGTCCTATTTCTTCTGCAGAACTTTACAGGAAACTCGGATCAGAACACGGTAAAAAGGAATATCTTTGATGATGTATATGCTCGTTACATCAGAATCTATCCTAAATCATGGAATGATGAAATAGGTTTGAGGATGGAGATATTAGGATGTACCACAGAGAAGAGGATTAAATGTAAGTTGATCTATTAAGATATTAATGATTTCTTTCATTCATTTATTTATTTTGTATGGTGTTTGATAGCATATGGCTTAGATCCTTATTGATGAATTCTACAGAATAGAGAGGATGACATTTGACATACACTATAAACTCCTTATTCGCCATGGATTGAAACCCTGGACTGCCACTTTGTTCGGAGTATATTACACACTGTACGTGTGCCAAAAGTCGAATGTGGCAGTCCCATGTTTGTTCCATCGGTCGACCAAAGCTAGTACACTGTAAAAAGTAACTAGATTAACAGGTGTTTTTGACTTGTCAAATTACAGGTTTTGCCGTTTTTCTGTTAATACGGTATTTTTCTTGTGAAATGGCAGATAAATTGCTATTTAATAGCAATTTTCCTGCCATTTCACAAGAAAAATACGGCCAAAATACGACCAAACGGCCAAAACTTGTAATTTTACTAGTCAAAAAAACCTGTTAATCTACAGTTATTTTTACAGTGTAGAGAGTTGATCAATGGACTGAATTAAAATAGGTTTTTACTTAATTTGCCTTTTTGAGTATAGGTACATGTATGTTCAAGAATCTAGTTTTTCCAGCCAAGAATACCAAAGCAGAAACGATTAGCGAATCCAATTGTCTCCTAAATGTTAATTTTATTTGTTTGAATACATTCAATCCTGTTATAATCATGCAGTTTGAGGTCATTGTGACTATGAAAGATATATTATGAATGTATGTTACTTTAATACTCGTCCCGAGAATTCTCGTTTAAGTTTCGTACCGTTTGGAAAAGCCATTACAGGCCAACATGTATATTATTTGTAATATATCCATTTGTCAGTAAAGTAATATTCATATAGATATATATCGTATATTGGCCCTAAATATAGATTATATTTTCGTTTAAGTATGTATAGATACATATATATATATATATATATATATATACTGCATATATCTGTATTATGTATAGATCTATCTCAGTGACGACCAATTACTGTATAGGAGATGGTCTTCAGCAACCCTGTAAAGTGATATATGCCAACATATATTTTTTAATTCTGTATATATTTAGCTCAGTGTAGGCGATGTGAGACAAGCAATTACTGTATAGGGGATGGTCTTCAGCGCCAGTGTAAAGTGATATTCACCAGTATACCAACATGTATCTTTAATTCTGTATAGATTTATCTCAATGTGAGCGATGTGAGACAACCAATTACTGTATAGGGGATGGTCTTCAGCGTCCTTGTGGTCGATGTGATCCTCCATCAGATGACTGTGATCGTTCTCCTACTGAACACTCATTTGGTCATGCCTCAGAGTGTACGACATGTCCTGTGGGATGGGTAAGGCATTCAAAGAATTCAGTTAATTGCATTCCTTTATGTTTGCAATGGTAATTTTGCAAGACAAAAAATATTAATAATAATAAATAAATTCTTAGTTTTATATTATCCTTTCCTATTGGTGTAATCAAATATTTGCCTTTAACACTCTCTCTCTTGGTGTATAAGTTTTTGCAATATAAATGGTATTTAAGGGGTACAAATTAAAGGGTACAAATCACAAAAATACATTTTGATCTCCATGTTAGAGG
Source organism: Heliocidaris erythrogramma (assembly GCA_025617745.1). NCBI lineage: Eukaryota > Metazoa > Echinodermata > Echinoidea > Camarodonta > Echinometridae > Heliocidaris > Heliocidaris erythrogramma. The sequence goes on along the minus strand of CM046863.1, from coordinate 46,476,667 downwards.
TTCCATGCCACACTGTATTAAAATATTAATTCCATAAAGAGATGTTGGAATTTGATTTACATTCTCTATTAGCGTAAAAGCGACTCTTGAGTATACGCGCACGCCAAGATAAGCAGTCAGGGATAGTCCCGATTTTTTAGGGAACGATAAAAGTCCCTAACAAAGGGGACGATTGGCCTCAATGAATCATTCATGACCTTTCACCCCTTTCTGACCGCTTATCGACGCGTACAAAGTGAATGACAATCCTACACTGCTTCGCATACATATGTGAAAGCGGTGTAAAACGTCAAACAAAAAAAAAAAAAAAAAAAAAACGCTCATGGAATGCTGATGGTGAAATTTCACTCAATGAAAGATGAATAAATAAAGTTTATCTCCTCCAAAAATCCGGATTTCCAAGCCTTGTGGAAAATTCGTAATTGAAGGATGAAAACGCGATTCGAGAAATGTAGTTTTTGAATCTGTATGTCACAGTTTGCTGCAGCTATGCCATGAAACACACTGTGCCTGTAATGCACTCTGCATAAACTGTGTGTACACCACGGGCGTATGTGCGTGTGTTGGCGTGTTTAGCCGTATGTCCGAGGACATTTTCGGACAGAGAAAAAAAAATAAAATCGTGACAACAATGGTCCTCGGAAGCCGGACAATAGTCCTTGAACGTCGAACAATGAATTTGTGCTTTATTCCGTCGACCGTCCGAGGACGGAGAACACTAGAGGAACAATACTTGTCCTCGGAAATAAAGCCATACAAGACTCTGTGTGTGTGTGTGTGCGTGTTGTTTGCGTGTGTCTCTCTCTCGCTCGCTTCGGTGAATTATACTCGTAGTGACTGGAATAAGAACATTTATAACGGTTCGCTGTGACCAGTTCGCTTCGCTCAAGTACATAACAACCTCTCGCACTTTCGCTCTCGCGGAACCATAGTCGGAGTTCGGTTCCGTGCGAGCAGTTTCATGTTATCCTTTCTTTCCTTCATACTACTTCACTCTTGACCACAGTATATAACACCAGATAAAGTTCTTTTGGGTTTGATTTTATACTTTTTAGTTGTAGACAATTTATTTTTTCAGGTGATTGGTACACTTTAAGGACATTAGTCGGAGCAGTATATTTTGTAGTATTAAGAATGTTTATTTTACAGAATCTCATACACTTGTAATACTATTTAGGTCCTGTCCAAATATTAAAAAAAAAATCTTAACATTAATATAAATTCATAATTCCAGCAAATGATGGGTCATGTTTATTACTTGTATGCTACAAATGCAATGCATATACATTAATTTTCTAGATTAAAGAACATCAGTTAGTTTAGGCTATTTATGGAGGTTCCATGACATTTGCTTCGCCGACAAATGCTCCACCGACAATTGCTCCGCGACAAATGCTCCGAGACAATTGCTCCGAGACAATTGCTCCGGAGGCATTTAATTGCTCCGCCGACAATTGCTCCGCCGACAATTGCTCCGCCGATAATTGGTCTTCGAGAATTATTCCAGCGACGATTGCTCCTCCCGACGATTGATCCGCCGATAATTGGTCTTCGAGAATTGTTCCAGCGACAATTACTGTTGAACTTGATTAGCCTCGAAACCTTAGAACAATAATCCATACAATAATGAACTGATGAGGAAATCACATCGTCTATAAGACAATTATTTACTCTACACATACCAAACTTTAAAACTGATAGAAAGTATTTTTACGGACTATGACGCCATGTTCACCAAAGGGGTAAAGTGTCCGTGCATCTTACCTTACGGCGGAGGTAAGAAGGATCTCTCAATTCCTTTATTTATTATTTCTTTTTCTACGATTTCTTGTCAAGCCTTGCGTAATATTAAAATGCAAAATATCATTAGTTTGGATGGTGTTTTTCTTTTGGACGATGTCATTAAATCGTTATGGCAAAATGGGAAAACAAAAACCATCAAAAAATAAAGGTGCAAGTGGTGAACGTAGCCTTTTGACAAAGCCTTCACGGATGAAATGAGACTCATCCTGAGGCTCCGTGTGAACGTGCGGGTTGCCGCCACTAGTTACAAAGACTGATTTACATTGGGGCCGTTCATTGCACAGTGAAATACAGTTAAAAGCACGTTGTTGATACAGAGATGATAAATTACATACATAAAGTAACGTAAAATTTATGTAAAACAACGATACACAATATTCAAGAGAATTAAGAGAAACTCAAACACATCTAAAACAAAGCAATGAAAATATGAAATGAGCACATTATGTTAAAGAAAAGGAAAATAAATATTGCGATAACTTCAAAATTATAACGATAAAAAATTGTTTGAATATCAATTTAATTGCATTTTTAAAAACATGAAATTGATTTAAGAATAATGTGCCTACCAAATAGAACATGAATATTGCGTACGAAAACAATTAAATTTCAACTAAAATTAATGTATTATATTGCAATGGAAGATGCAAGTAATATTTATAACGTCAAGTAAAATAAGTATTTATTTACATGGGAAACAAATCCGACACTAGTCAAATTAAAAAAAGTTCAATATAAAAGGATTGATTAAAATCTTTTTCCGGTCACATGTACAAGGATATTTCAATTGACATATCCGAAAACAATACAGCGCGCCCATGCATAACACGCACACACACACACACACACACTCACGCAGCTTTACATGACTTTACTTCCGAGGACAAGTATTGTTCCTCTATTGTTACTCGTCCTCGGACAGTCGACGGAATAAATCACAAATTCATTTATACTTGTGTGTCTTTCCCTTTGTTCTCTCTATTGTTCAAATAGCTACACAAGCAGCAAAACAAGCCACACAAGCCTGACGGAATAAAGGCATCTATTGTGTTTGACTGTGCAATTAGTCACATAAGAATACCTCTGTTGGTACATACGCACGAACACACACACACACGCGCACGCGCGCGCTGGAGCGATGTAATTCATAATGTGGTTAATTTTGTTCTTGGATTTAAATTTTAATAGAGTGAAAAATTAAGTGAATATCAATTGTCGGTGGAGCAATTGTAGCGGAGCAATTGTCCGCGGGGAATTTGCTGGCGGAGTAATTGCCAGCAGAGCAATTGTCGCTGGAATAATTCTCGAAGACCAATTATTGGCGGAGCATTTGTCGCGGAGCAATTGTCGCATTTTTCGGAGCAATTGTCGGCGGAGCACATGTCGGCGGAGCACATGTCGGCGGAGCATATGTCGTGTCACCATTTATGGAATGTGCTATAAGAAGTTTCAACCATGTGAAATTTAAGAAAACATTTTTGAGTTAATATAGATATAGCAAATGTGACACTGAGGAATATGATTTAATGGCTTTGTTCACTTTTTTTCTCTCTTAGCTCTGTAAGGATGGGTATGCTACTCACTGCCCCATCTACGCATATGCAACTTGCAATACAACGGTAAGTAGGCCTACTGATGAAGCAGAGAGTACCTGATACAGATCTTATGAAAATATTGAATTGTGAATGTGAATAGTGAATATTTGAACAAATGTGTATTTAATTCAGTTCAATTGATTTTTATTTTCTGGTCTTGCAATTATTACTGGTTTAAAGAAATGCCAGTTAAATGCTGCATTTACATTACATGATAATTGTATGTACTTAATTTTCAAGAAATGTATATAATATGTATGTAATTTGGCCTAGTACTATCTATCGAAATTAATTGCAATCTGTTGAATCACTCTTTAAGGTGATTCTAGTTTTTTTCTCATAATTCATGGGATACAGTGATGTCGTCAATGCACTTTACCCATTTTCTCAAACTATCGAATCACTTCAGTGTTGTTTTTTTTTTATAGAATGTATTAATTGCAGATCACAAAATGAATGAACTGCATATATATATTATATATATATATCTCATACAGTATAGACATGTTTGTTACTTTTAACCATGATACCAATAGTATTGTCCTGATGAGTGTACAACATGTGAAGCAGGATCGGCATGCTTTGATGGGATCAAGTCCATCTGTGGACCTGGAACATACTCTAAAGGTTATGACACAGGTAAGACATGCTCTTGAGATACAGAGAAAGAGGGGGAAAAATCATTCTCTAAAAAGTTATGGTACAAGTATGTCATACTAGGAAGATAGAAAGAAAGAGAGAAAGAGAGAGGGAGAGAGAGGGACAGAGAGAAAGATAAGAGAGAGACAGGGATGATAGAGAGAGAGATGATAGCAAGATGAAAGAGATGATATAGAGAAAGATAATGCAAGAGAAGCGGTGGTGGGAGAGAGGTGGGCAATAATAAAGAGAGAATGACAAAGATAATTAAAGATGAAGATAATATAAAAGTGCCAGATAGTTGGGAAGCAGGGGTGTGTTAATGATTGGGGGGATGTCCGGCGAGGGAGCCATGCCAGTGGCGTATCTAGGGATTATGGCGCCCGGGGCAAAAAAATGAAGTTACGCCTCCCCCCCCCCCCCCCCCCCCCCCCCCGAGTGCCCAAACTTATCCAAGTTAGCGAGGGAGCAAATCGACCGAGCGGAAAACTTTCAATTTTAACCCTAAAAAATGCAATTTCTTGTGCATTTTACCCAGGAAATTTTGCACTTGACCACCGCAATTCAGCGGTAGAGAAGCCCGAATTTTATACATTGCTAAATGGTTTTCTGTTCACTCACTTCTAAAATCGGGAGCAAAACTAACGAAAAAGAGGCTTCAGAAAGAGTCGAGATAGCAAGGCTACCTAAAGATGAGAACCTTTGCAAATACTGTTTTATACACTTTATCCTATATTGGGGGCGCAATATTTAGGAGTCATTACGAAACTTACGTGATATAGCGTGCAAAGCAATTACACCTTTACATTTTCAAATTTTGAACCCTTTAAGCTATTTCAGAACTATATAGGCCTACTGGGGGCGCGAAATTACGAGATCCTGAAAGAAAATAATTATGCGAGGGAGCAATTTCAAACCTTAAAAGACTACATTTCTATTGCATTTACAATGCGTATTTGGGGGCGCATAATCCGTAAGGATTATGAGTTTTCTTCATTCCCCTTCTTTCTTTCTCTCCTTTGCGTTTTTTTGCGTCCCTCCAAGTGACGCCTGGGGCACGCGCCCCCTGCCCCTAGATACGCTAAGCGACAGAGCGTGGGAGGGTGTGGGAGGGGGGTATCCCACAATATTCAACCAGGGTATCCCCCTCCCACACCAGGGACTTTTTCAAAAATCTGTCTAAAAACTTGCATTTCAGAGCATCCCAAAATGTGTTTTAATGAAAAGAAGGAATGCATGTATCTACGCCAATGGACGGAACCCCATCAATTCAGAATAACAATGCAAGCGAACAAATTTTCTTCGATATTTTCGCATTGAAATTATGGAATTTCTTATTTCATTACTTCTGATCATTACAGAATAACTTGTAATGATATTTCAAGATCAAAAATAATGAGTTGGATAATCATTAGTTTTTCGTTAATGTATCATTATATATTTTTTATTTATTTTATCAAAAAATATTGGGGGGGGGGGGATGATAACACAGGCCACTTCCCCCACCTCAAATTTTTTTGGGGAGATATATACCCCCCTCCCGGGATCGACACCCATGTTGGGAATTAAGAAAGAGGATATGAAAAAAATAGCTAAAAGAAGCAATGAGAGAAAGAAAAAGTAGCAAAAAGGAAGAAGGAGAAGAAGAAGAAAAAGAAGAAGCGAAAGATAGAGTGAATGGGTGCAGAATAGAAAAAAGTCAGAAAGACACAGAAATAAAATGATAATTTGTAGCTTATGATGATGGATACCTGTATGACAAAAGAGAGATAAGGCACAATTCTCCCCAACCCCCACCCCACCCCCCCCCCCCAAAAAAAAGGGGGGATGACAGAACAAAAGAAAGACAAAAGAAATGAGCGTTATGGAATGAATTTATGATTTTCTCAGTCTCAACTTTTTTGTGTGTTTACTTTCTATATGCAGAGTTTTGTAAAGTGTGCGCTCCAGGATCATTTAACAACAACACAGAACAATCTGAATGTGAGTGCTGTGATAGCGGGTTCAGTAGTACGGAAGGTCTGACGGAATGTGCTCCCTGTGAGATCAGCGAATATTCAGAAGGGACCTGTGATGTCTGTAAGACATGTTTATCGGAGGCTGATTGTGAGTATATTCTCCATTTTGTCTGTGCTTATTATTCTTTACATTATTTAAGACTTATAAAGCTATCGGTCTTTGCCAAGGTTCACTGAACTATCAGCTCTTCTCTGTATGGCCTAAGATCATGATGAGATTCCTGTAAAAATTTGACTACAAACTTCCAAAATTATGTTTCAAAATCCGAAGAAAAAAAAACTGATTGAAGATATTAGTCCATACAGCTCCCTTTTTTTCCCTTCTGTATAACGTATATTATATGCCTGTGCAATTCAGTAGAATTATTCTACATTTAATAAGTGTACATCATACTGATATCTTCGCACCACTTACGACTTTAACATGACAATCCTCTGTTTAACCAGCTACATATACTCATGTATGATGTTAGATGTGTCCTTTTCTAATAGATTAGATTTTAAAAAGTGGCAGCGGTGGGATTTAAATGTGTATTTTCCTTTTTCTGAGAAAGAGTACCCCCCACACACACACACCAAAAATAAATAATAAAAAAATGAAATCAAATCAAATAAATCAATCAAAAATAAATAAATTAAAAAATGTAAAAAAAAAATAAAAAAATAAAAAATAAATACATTAAATATATTAATTAGATAAATTTAAGAAATATTTTTTAAAAAATTCAAAAAAGATGAAAAAAAAATAAAGATAAATAGATAACGTATTGTGTTGTGGTCCAGTGGTGTGTTCCGGTTAGAGTCCCACTGCGACACTAATGTCCTTTGGTAAAATCCTTTGGCAAGACATTACCAGGTTAACTAAATGGGTGCCCGGTAGGAAAAAAATCTTTGAATGCTTGAAGGCTAAAGGAGAGGTAATATCATGGCATTAATGCAGTGTAGCATAATTTGTATAGTGGATTCACTATATGAATGGACCATGTTATTATTGTTATTATTATTATAACTATTAGGCTATTATTAATTTAACGATTAAACTTCAGTATAAAACCCCAGACCTGACTTTTGAAACTGCAATTGTGGTTTGGATCCAGGTCCTTGTTACTCAGATCCTGGACCTTGCACTGAGGGTGTGATCTGTGTTAATTCTGGAGGGGCTGGAACATACAGGTGTTTGGACTGTCCTAAAGGATACATTGGTACAGGAGATAATTGTGTGGATATAAATGAGGTAAGGCCAGAGGGAGACGGATGGGTAGGATGGGATGGGAGGGTGAGGGCGAGCGGGTTGGGGCTGGGGAAGAGGAGAAAGAGAGAGAGAGAGAGAACGAGAGCGAGAGAGAGGGAGAGAGAGAGAGGGAGGGGGGGAGCCAGGGACGTAAATGTGTATGTAATTAAATGAATGGTTACAGCAGAATGTCAAGTATGCCAGGAATCAGAGAAACGTGAGGAGTGTTTGTTTTGTTTTTATTTGGGGGAGAGGCTTTTCAAGAGCAGAGTGACAAGGAGGCCTATACATATGTAGCCTACTTTTGCACACTTGTATTACTGACAGGAAACATAATTCATTTGTGTTTTATTTCGTTAGTGTGCAGAAGCTAATCCATGCTTCAACGCCAGTGCCTGCTTAAACTTTCAACCCGGTTTTGAATGTGGAGCCTGCCCTCTTGGTTACGAGGGTTATACACCTCATGGGATAGGGATAGACTATGCAAATGCTAACATTCAGGTATGGTAGCTTACAGTGGTTGCTGGAACAGAAATTTATACTCTAGGTCTATAATTCCTGCCTTGTTCTTGAATTTAAAAAAAATTCTTGACATGATTTGCATAATTTATTTTCTATTTATAGTGGTATTGCCACTAATCAAGATAGCCTGTAATGAAAACCGAGTTTTAGATGAAATTTGTATTGAACATTGTGTACAATTTATCATTTAAAGAAATGGACAATACCTAAGTGTAATTTTGGAAAATAATCTTATTCATGGTAATTCATTTCATTTTAGGAAATTATAAAAATATGAGAATCAGTCATGTGATAACCCAGTCTGGAATAAAGCAAAATAATAATGAAATCATTTCCTATCATGCTTTATTGTATATTTTGGTTGTTTTCATGATTTTCTAGGTTTGTTCTGACATTGATGAATGTGTAGTAGATAATGGTGGATGTGATTCAGACGTTGAATGTATTAATACAGTGGTAAGTCATTCATAAATAAGACTTTCAATGCCTATCCATTTTTAAATTCATATTATCAAAATCATGATCTGAACTTTTATGCTATAAATCTGTACATGAAGGTGTAAGCTCTGCATACAAAGGAACAAGATTAAATAACTTATTTGTACAGGTCTATGCCTGTTTTACAACTGTCAGACAGCTTTAAAAAAAACGATGGTTTTCTAATATTTTTGTTTGAAAAATATTGACTTACATATTAACCTTTTTTTTAAACGATTATCTAAATTTGGACTGAAGGTAGCTTGTCTTGAAATTCACAAATGCTTTTTAGAGTTGAATTTCATGTTATTGATATGTTTGCATCAAGATAAACAATAAAGAATGTAGATATACAGTGATATATTTTAGAAAATAATATGACAATGTCTGATAGATGCTTTCATGTTCAGCGGTTTGTACTCTTGGCTCTGTAAAAGCATTTTCTGATTTTCTTTCATGATTTGTTAAAAAGTAGTTCCTGTTATTCCTGTTATTGTTTCAATAACACTGTTTTGATTCAACTCTTTAAAGCATTCTTTCATATTTTCTCTCATAATTATGTTTTCCGGGGACTTATCCTTGATATTACCCTGCATTTGGTAGTAACAGTTCAACCCTTTTAAGTCTTCTCATTTTCACATTTTCTTTCGTGATTATGTTTTCAGGGTAGTTATTCCTGTGGCACATGTCCACCCGGTTACCTTGGTAACACTGTTGTTGGTTGCACACCGGGAGACTATTGTGCTCTCAGTTTGGATAATTGCCATGACAACGCAACTTGTACATCAACAGGAGCTGGCACATTCATTTGTAAGGTAAATATTCTTAATCGAATGATTGGTCATGCATTTACGTGTGTGCTATATTAGATAAAACCTGAATATATAAAGTAATGATAATGTGAGAAGTGCTGAATATCAAAAAGAGCTGTAAATGAAACAACACTGAGCGATGCAAAAGATGGCAGATAATATTGACACATTTATATAATTCCTGAAATCATTTTCTTTTCATAAGACAGGTAAAATGCCCCAAGAGAGGCGTAGTTGTATCATGACTTGCATGATGAGTTCCATCAGAAATGCAAACAGAATAAAAGTACGGTACATCTAAGATTGATTAATGAATGTAATGAATGACGATGAATTAAAATTTTCTTGCAGTGTAACGATGGTTTTGCTGGTGATGGTGAGTTCTGTGGCGTGGATATAGACATTGACGGTCGACCAGTAGAATCACTTGAATGTAACGATAGCTCTAGTAATGAATGCAAGGCTGATAATTGTGAGTTTTTACCAAATAGTGGTCAAGAGGACGTCGATGATGACCAGATTGGCGATGAATGCGACAGAGATGATGACAATGATCATATCTATGATGAAAAGGTGAGGGGGATCCTTGTGGTTATAGGTCCTTGTTCTTACACTTACTTTCAAAATACAAGTATTAAGTGAACTTTATAAAGGATATTATCGTTACTATTGTTGTTATTATGATTACATGTATTTTATAAATAATATTTCTTTTAGTTTTATTACTACTGTTATAAAAAAAATCTATTTTAAACTTATTTTAATCATTGTTTCATGAATACTGTTTATATTAAATTATAGTCACTATAGTCAGTGTAATCATTATTTTAAGGAGAAAGTAATTATTGTCTATATTGATATTGATATCATTATCTTTGTTTCATAAAATATTGTGTGAAAAACTTAGTCTTTAGTATTCACAAATAATTAATTTTGTAGTTATTATAATCATTGTTTTATTAATATTATTTGTCTTATAATTGCTATCATGATAATTATTAGTATATGCAGGATAACTGTATGTATCCAATAAAAACCAAGCTGACACTAATAGACCCGGCTAAATGGTCATTACTATTATCATAAGAATCATTACTATTCCTTTGTTTTACAGGATAACTGTCAGTACGTATCCAATCAGAATCAAGCTGACACTGATGGGGATGGTTATGGGGATGCTTGTGATGTTTGCCCTTTGACCTATGACCCTGATCAGGTAGATACTGATGGTGATGGAGCGGGTGATGAGTGCGATGAGGACGATGACGGAGATGGTAAGAGATTTTAGTTTGATTCTGCTTATTTCTATAGTTTCATTGCTTTACTACTGTCTCCATCTGTCTCACTGTATTCCCGCCCTTTCTGCTGCTTTCTTTCTCTTTCTATCTTACTATATCCCTCTCACTCGATCTCTCCTCTCAGCTTTCAATTTCTACATGCGTCTGTTTATCTATCAACATGTTTCTTTCTCTTTCACTTTCTCGTTTTCACTGTATCCCTCTCACAAATTACTCACTCTATTTCCTTTCACTATTTCTTTCACTCTCTCTCACTTTCTCTAACTCTATCTCTCCTCTCTATCTCTCTCTCTCTCTATTTATCTATCAACATGATTGGTATTTCTCCATATATGTGTTGTGCTGTCTCACTATGTGTGCTGGTTTCCCTCTCACACACAGGCACACACACATTCTTGCTGAGTCTGTCTTTATTGTTGTTGGTCATTCCATTCCTCTGTTACTATCTCTGCTATATCACTGAGCCATCTCGTGAATTAGCTTTTGTTTTCCTTTATCTGTTTAACATCTTTCTTCAGAAGTTGTTTAGTCACATTTACGTGTAAACCTTTTCTTCTAGGAATTCTTGATACCTCTGATAATTGTCCCATGTAAAATACCACCAATCAGACAGATATGCCTACTGACCTTTAAGCTGTGACCCTCTTGTAAACCTCTTTTTCTATAGGAATCTTGGATACCTCTGACAACTGTCCTCTGTACAATAGCACTGATCCGACAGATAGTGATGGTGATGGAGTAGGGGATGTGTGTGATAACTGTCCAGAAAACTCAAACGTAGCTCAGACTGATACAGATCAGAATGGCTATGGAGATACATGTGATATTTACGATGGTAGCAATATAGACCGGTAATTAGTAGTAATAATCTTACAGAAACACATATTATGTAATTGTCAGTAGGCATATTGATACTATTATCCATCAACTATATGTATAATTATATTTGTTCTATGTGATCAATTTTATGACATCTTCGTAATATGCTTAAAAGGTTTTCCAAAATGGACACTGTCGGTTGTCCTGGGATAATGTTTTATACTAAAGCTGTGTTTATTAAAAAAGGGAGCATGTGGATTATTTATATCTTCTATAACATTGTTTCTATTTTTCTCCTAAATTGTTTGTTTTTAGTGATGGAGATGGTATTATTGATATTGCTGACAATTGTTTGGTTATACCAAATGCGGACCAAACGGATACGGATAGAGATGGCATTGGTGAGCTGTTAGATGTATTTGATTGTTTTCTTTGTCCTGATGGATATAAGTATAGAGATAGAGAGGGGGAGAGACAGGGGGGGGGGGGGGGGAAGAGAGAGAGACTCGTACAGAAATCGGTCAGAAGAGAGTGAAATGAGGTTAGGACAATAAAAGTGGAAATAAATATGTAGATATACATGTAAAAGAGAGAAAATGAGAAGTAAGCAAAATGAAAGGTGATTGGAGAAAGAGAGAGAGAGAAAAAAAATACCTAAGGGCAGTAAGAGATAGAGAGAAACACACAAGCCCAGGGGCGTCCTTTCGATCAGAATAGATAAAGCATTGGCTGGGCAGAGCATTGTTCACAACCAATGCTCCAATGCTTCATCTGTTCTGAACGAAATGACGCCTCTGCGTTACAAGCCACGTGCACACATTGTGATATTGACTAGATATTTGAATTGTTTCACATCTCCTTATTGTATTTAATTTCTAATCCCTGTATGCATGAGCATCTATATAACGATCGTTTTTCTTGTTGATTTTGTGTAATTAAAAAGCGGCAAATAGATCTTGAAAAATCTATGAGATGTTATTATTTGTGTTATCTTCATAAGATGTGAAAACAGGGGATGAAATTGTGGAGAAGATAAATCACAATTTTTGAAGAAAGAACACATGGATGATTATTATCAACAAGAAATGGATGAGATTTGTAGCATTCTTAATTTCATTTAAATGAAGCTAACTGGAGTAGAGTAAAAGAGTTTGACATTCAAGCAAGACAACGAGGGACAAGGGGTGGACAGCGAAAAAGAGGGACATTGCGATAGTGTCAATACAGCAGAGACATCGGGGGACTCACCGAGGTCAGATGGGAGTCAACACTAACAATCTTCAGTATATCAGGACTGTTGACCTGAGCTCGAAAGTGTCATTACACCTTATGAACACGCGATCTATTCGTAACAAAACTGTGGGAATTTATGACTACATTATTGATGAAGATGTTGATATCTTAGTCATCACAGAGACATGGATGTCTGAGGATGACCCAGCAGTCATTCAAGAACTTTAACCTGGATAATCCTTCATGAACATTGCACGTGGTAATGATCCTCATGGTGGCATTTGGGATTTTGTATAAGACACATCTGAACTTGAGACTGACGAAATTGGACTCTCCATCAGTGACATTTGAGTCAGCGCATGTGGTTGATGAGAGGAAAGGACTTCACATATTCGCCATATATAGACCACCCCCATCTTCAGTGAATGGCTTTACTACAAAAGCTTTTCTTGATGAAATTGATGAGTTCTTCAGTCACATTAGTGGTTACATTGTCATAGTTGGTGACTTTAATGTCCACGTGGATCAACCAGATCTTCCGGTTGTCGACAGTTCCTTGATCTCATTGGTGCATCAGGTTTCCAACAGCACATTGCGCTTCCGACTTATCAGCATGGATATACCCTTGACTTGGTGATCTCACGTTGTGCAGACAAAATCTTGCATAAATGTAGGGTTCTTGATAAAGACATATCAGACGCCATCAGCTGTGACCTGAATCTAGAGAGGTTGCATGTAAGGAGGACTCAAGTTACATCAAGGAACTATCACTTGATCAATCAAGAGAGTATTATTTATGAACTTGTTGCATTTGTACAAAGAATATCACAATTTGATGATGTTAATGATCTGGTTGGATTCTTCAATAAGGCCATTTGTGATGTTCTTGATCGACATTGTCCGGTTTCTGTTAGGATGAAAAGAGATAGACCATGTGGACCATGGTATGATGATAATATCCACCTGAGAAAAAAGAGGAAATCTGAGAGGAAATGGAGAAAATCTAATCTAAGAACTGATCGGGACATCTTTGTCAGAAAGATGAACTTCATGCTGCTATAGTAAAATCTAAGAGTAGTTATTTAACTAATCTGCTTCGCGAAGCTAATTCTACTATACATTCACTTCTTGGTACCTCTAAGAAGATCCTCCCTTAATCTGATGATCATACAGAGCTAGCAAACAAATTTGCAGGTTTCTTTGACGAGAAGATCCCAAAGACCACGACTGTTCTGGATGAAAAGGAGCAGGATCTTCAGTATGGTTCAGGCTACGGAGAAACGTCAATGTGAGACTAGTTTTTCCACGTTTGTTTATGTCCCTCCATCAGTTGTTAAAATGAATGTTGCTAAATCAGCGAATAAAAGTTGTTTCCTAGACCCAATGCCAACCTGGCTTGTTAAAGAAAATATTGAGGTATTGGTTTCTTCACTTGTGCTCTTAACAAATTCCTCTTTGAGGAGTGGTGTGTTCCCTGACAAATTTAAAGAAGCTATTGTAACACCCTATCTCAAAAAATTAACTGTGGATTCTCTTGAGTTGGCAAACTATAGCAGTCCATTTACCAGTCCATTCATAACCTAGCCCCACACTATATTTCAAGTTTGTTTTGTCCCATCCAGCAATCACGGTATACATTACGCTCAAGGTCAGACCCTCTTCTTCTTCAAATCCCCCACATTAATTCGAAGAAAGGTCAACAAAATATAACTTTTTCTGGTCCTACTATTTGGAATAGTCTACCCTTAAACATTCGGTCCTGCCCTTGTGAATTGAGTTGAATCTTTCAAAAGCAATCTTAAGACTTATTTGTTTTCTCTATGATTGGATTTGGTTGTGTGCACTTGGAGAGCAAAATAATTACTTTGTTTCATTTTTTATTGTAAAGCGCCTTGAGCATGTTATGGAAAGGCGCTTTGTAACCATGTAATGTACAGATTTTATAATCAATCAAAGCCTCTTGTTAAGTTTTCTGCCTCGGCACGTGTTAGGGAGCATCTGTTGTAATACGAGCAGTTATATTTGCTATCATTTGACATTTACCAAATGAAGGTGATGAATGTGATGATGATAAAGACGATGATGGAGTTCCAAACAGATCTGACAACTGCCCTCTATATCCCAACCCTGGCCAGGATGATGATGATGGTATGTATCTCCCTTTCTTTCTTTTTGTCTCACCATCTATCTCTCTCTCTCTCTTCTCTCTATCTCTCTCCCTCTTTTTTTTTGTGGTATATAACATGCAAAGTGTGAACAATAGCCAGCCAAAACACCAAGGATCCAGAAGGCTAATCAATGGTTCACTGCAACTCATTTAAAAAATATATAAAAAGCAATTTAAGGAAAAATATTGGGCAATAGGTAAAAGGTCATGACATGCGATTTGCCAAAAGAAATCTATGCACACGCCTTTTAAAAGAATTTAGTCCTGTACAGGAAGGCGTTCCAACAACATGATTTGGGAGACTGTTCCAAACCCTTGAAGCCGTGTGAATGAAGCTTCTGTCCAATTGATGAGTTTTTGCAGTGGGTAATAGAACAGCGTGGACAGGAGAAGATACACTAGCTCTGGTCACTCGTCTCCTTTCTAGGGGCGCAGGGAGCATTTCAGTCTTTTGGGCACTGTTCTGTGTGAATTTTGTAGAATACATTCGTTCTGCATTAAAGACTTTTGTCTCTTTCTTTCTCCATCGCTGTTGCTCACTCTGTCTCTGTCTTATTGTTATACTCCCGCCAAACGAAGTTTGAAGGGGGTATATAGGAATCAGCTTATACGGTCCGGCGGTCGGTCCGTTGCAAATGTTGCGGATCGAACTACTTCCTCATATTTCGAGCGATGCTCATGAAAATTGTTACGTACACATTTGTCTTGGGATGAAGATGTGCAAGACATATTTTGGGAATGTGTCGGAAACTGCGTTCCCATGGTAACAATATATTATGGCAATAAATCAGGGGAAATATTGCGGATCAAACAACTTCCTCAACTTTTCAGGCAGTGCTCATGAAATTAGGCACACACATTGGGGCGGGGTTATTAATTACCTTCAGTGATATTTGTGATTCTTGTTTTCTCTCACTTAATTCTTTTAAAATCTCTTACTTATATGACGTCTTCGGAAAGTGTTAAACATTTCAGAGCTAATAACATATGGAGATCTGCACTCTTATTTTCGAGCTATTGTAGAGTATTAGTACATGTTGACAAAAGTTTCCTCGACCATTCTTTTCCTGCCCCCTCTTACTTTCTTTTTACCAAAAACATATTTTGGCAAACATTGATTTTTACACATCTGGAGTGGTGCAAAGTTGTGGGTAAAACACAATAGGCATTCAAGAATACTTTCAGAAATGTACGTTTTTTCTCAGTCCCCATCTATTTGTTTCTATGTCGTGTTTTAGGTAACCTCATAGGGGATGTATGTGAGACAGACTATGATGGTGATGGAGTCATAGATGATAATGATAACTGTCCTAAGAGTAATCGCTACCACACTACGAACTTTGACCCCTATATCTCAGTCAACTTGGAGACCGCTAATGATCCGCCATCTTGGTATTTAACCGATTCGGTAAGTGATTGTAATCAAGATTTTAATCAGCAAATATGGATGTGTAGCCACAGTTTGATGATTTTTAGCGAGTTAATAATAGTTGTCAAGTTATTAAATTGTGTACTAGAAAAATGTACGCAAATTAAAATGTTCATTCTCTTTCTTTTCTTCCCCTCTCCCCCTTAATCTCTCCCCATCCGTCCTTCCCTCCCTCTCTCCCTCTCTCTTTCTCTCCCCCTATTTTTTTTCTCTCTCTCAATATAAATATATATCAACGTCTGGCACTCGCTTCTCTTCTTGTTCCCAGGGCAAGGAGATTCAGCTTTTCAATTCCTCATCCATATCTTCGCCAGTGATGTTGATTGGCTACGACACCCTGGGACCAGTTGACTTCCGTTGTACCGTGTATGTGAACGGTGATGATGGTGGTAACTACATTGGCTTTGTGTTTGGTTACCAGAGCAATAGGAAGTTCTACGTTGCCATGTGGAAACATACCAGTTTCAATAAGGATACTCATTACGCTGGTATCAGAGGATTACAGATCAAGGCAAGACCTGTTAACACATTCTTTAAATCTGTTTCAACTGATGCGTAGTTGCAGTGTGCAAAGCGAAAACCTTAAATTATTAAATGCACATGCATTTGCACATGCTTTCTGCTTGCTCTCCAAAATTAGCTTCTGATTGCTTGTTATTTTTAGGGATTTTGTATAATTTGTGTTACTATATTCTTGTATTAGTAGCCTGGAAATTACTAGACAAGTTTGGGTTCATGAAGTATTGTTTGTAAGTCATTTTTTGATGTGTTACGTCTTTGATTTGATAGTATCTGCAGTATCTGGTGGCCATGTATCCCCATGCATGTAACTCTATGTAAGTACCATTAGTTATTGTACAGAGCTTGTCTGACTGAATGTATATAGGGATTACAGACTATACACAATGAGGTCTATTCATTTTAGTGTCCTTTGTGTACTATGTGTAGGCCTAAGTGCCTCACTGACTGACTTTGTGCAGTGCAAGGAACAATCTTTTGTGCAGTCCTTTCATTATGGTTCTTTAATAAGAAAGCACTTTCTAAAGAGAAGGATTGCATATCACCCAAATGGTACAGCGTCTTTCCAAATAGAACTCTTGAATGCTGGAGATGTTCATCCGAATCCAGGACCGGACAGAGATGACGGTGATACGCTCTCGTCTTTGGCAAGACACCATACTGCTCATCGTCTTCAACATGCGATTAAGTATTCCCCAGCTGAACTCCTGCAACTGAGACATCCAAGGATTCATCTTGCTTAGGCTGTTCACAACATCATTCATTCACTTGGAATTCATCGAAGGAGAACATGAAGAGGATCTCGGGAAGGTAAAAGAAAGAACAGTATCACATGGAAGAGACAAGGTAATCCATCTTCAAACTTACACCTCTGCTCAGTGAATGTTAGGTCAGTCTGCAACAAGACTGCTTTGGTACAAGATTTCATATGTGATAGCAACGCAGACTTGATTGCCATGAAAGAAACCTGGCTGACGGACAATGATGCAACAGTTCTTTATGAACTCATCCCTACTGGATATAGTTTTGTTCACCAACCACGAAAGGGTCGTCGTGGCGGCGGAACTGGTCTCATGTATAGAGACACAATCAATGTCCATCAAGCTGCTGCTGGTGAAAAGAACTCTTTTGAATTTGCAGAATATTCTATTTCATGTAAATCATTTCGTTTACAAGTAATTAATATCTATAGACCCCCCTACTCAGAAACTCACCCAGTTACAGTTACAGCGTTTGTTTCAGAATTCAGTGACTATATACAGAGTCATTTACTGTCAAACAATCCTTTATTAATCGTAGGGGATTTCAATATTCATGTGGACACTACCAACGCAGATACTAAATCCTTTGTAGATCCTGTTGAATCTCTTTGTTGTAAACAGTTGGTTAATTTCTCTACACATGTACATGGTCACACCCTTGACCTAATGATATGCCGTCACTCTGATGACATTGTACTAGGGACACCATGGCCACATTGTTCTTTGATATCTGATCACATTCCAGTTATGTGTTCTCTGAATTCTTATAAACCTCCACTACCTACTAAAGAGATATCATATCGAAAGCTTTCTGCCATCGATGTCCATAGATTGAACTTAGACATAGCAGAAAGTAAGCTTTGTAAGCAAACACCTAATACCCTCTCTGAACTAGCCTGGTTGTACGATATCACGCTCAGTGAAATCTTAGAGAAACATGCTCCTGTTGTCACCAAACAGGTAGCTGTACGTCCTCAAGTACCGTGGTATACTAACTGTATTAGGACACAAAAAAGGGAAAAGAGAAAGGCTGAGAAGCGATGGTTAAAAACTAAGGCTGATAGTGACTGGAATAAATATAAATTAGTTCGAAATGCAGCAATACAACTTTTGAATAAAGCTCGTAGAAAATATCATAGAGATCTGATCATAGAGAATAAACTCAATCAAAGGAAACTATTCAAGGTTGTCAATGATCTATTAAACAAGTCAAATAAACAACCTGTAATACCTTGTAATACTGATAAACATAAGTTCGTTAACGACTTGTGTGATTATTTTTGTGACAAAGTTCTGAAAATCCACAAGAACATTGAAATAAGATTAGATGCGATGAATGAACCCGGGACTTATTCTGGATCAACTTACCACGATGTTGATGTTCTGAGCAATTTTAAATCTCTTTCGGAGTATGAAGTTGAAAAACTTATCCTTAACCTCAGTAAAAAATCATGCTCATTAGACCCTATGCCCACACAACTCCTACTACAATGCACTAACATATTGCTACCTGTGCTCACATCATTAATCAATCTTTCTCTTCCGACTGGTCTTTTTCCAATATCATGGAAAACTGCTCTTGTCACACCATTATTTAAAAAACCTGGTCTTGATGCAGATTTTAAGAACTTAAGGCCTGTAAGCAATTTGAAATACATCTCGAAGCTGGTCGAGGGTGCTGCTACCCGGCAAATCATGGATCACATCAATCAAAACTCACTTCTACCATGTACTCAGTCTGCATATAGACAATACTATATTACTGAAACTGCATTACTAAGAATAAAAAGTGATCTGTTAATGGCCATGGATTCTCAGAAGGTTACTCTCTTACTTTTATTGGATTTAAGTAGTGCGTTTGACACCATTGATCATTCTTGCTTATTGGAAACCTTAAATACCCATTTTGGAATTGATGGTGTCGTTCTGGATTGGATAGAGTCGTATCTGACAAATAGACATCAAAAGATCAAAGTAGATGGGGTCATCTCAGATGAGTTTTCAGTACCTTTCGGTGTTCCACAGGGCTCTCGGCTAGGTCCTCTGTTGTTTACCTTGTACACTGCTAACCTCATTTCAGGTGTCCAAACGAACTTCCCCGAGATATCTTGCCATTGCTACGCAGATGACACACAGCTCTATGTATCATTTAGACCTGATGAACATGCTCAAGAGCGATGTGTACTACTCCTCGAAACATGCGTCAACTATGTACGTGGATGGATGTTGAAAAATAGGCTAATGCTCAATGCTAGTAAAACAGAATTAATGATCATTGGCACACCTAAACAGACATCCAAAATCAACTTAAATGGCATGTCAATTGGAGATTCTATAATCAAACCATCTGTGAATGCAAGGAATCTCGGAGTACAGTTTGATGTGCACTTGAGTATGGGTGATCATATCACAAATGTCTGTAAATCATCATACTACATGATCTATAATCTTAGACGTATTCGGAAATATTTAAATAAGGATATTATGAGAGATATTGTTCATGCATGCATCACTAATAAGTTGGACTACTGTAATGGTCTACTGTATGGGATTCCTGACTGTCAAATATCGAGACTGCAAAGAGTTCAAAACACTTGTGCAAGGCTGATTAGTGGCTGTTCCAAATTCACCCGTATCACCCCAATTTTGAGAAATCTGCATTGGCTACCTGTTCGCCAAAGAATATCTTACAAAATCTTGCTTATTGTATATAAGGCGCTTCATGGTCAATCTCCTATGTACATCAGAGAATTGCTGAATCTCAGAGTTAATCAACATAGTCGAAACCTGCGCAGTTCCCAAGATACTCTGCTTCTCCAAATTCCATTCGTAAAAACAAAAGTAACACTGGGTGATCGTTCATTTGCTTGTGCAGCCCCTAAACTCTGGAATAACTTGCCATTGGAAGTCAGAAAATCCCCATCTGTGAATATGTTTAAATCAAAACTCAAAGCGTATCTATTCAATTAATAACAAGCATATCAGGAACTCATGCAGCGCAGTAGAATATATACACATTGTTGGATAGTTACTGCGCTTTATAAATGTATTATTATTATTATTATTATTATTATTTTTTTTTTTTGGTATTTTTTGCCAGTTTCATGTTCAGGAATGCTGATTAATTTTAGTGTCTGTTGTATGTAAAGTTGCAAAAGCTTTAAAAATAATCAAATAGCAAGTTGTTTTCATGAAATACATTTACAGTATCTATAATAACGCTAAGGATTTGGGGGCCTTTTTTTTGTTCGAATAGGCTCCTCCCCTGGCCCTTTCGGTCCCCGCCTTTTGGTACCCACGGGTGGGGAATGGTTCTTAGAGTGGTGGGAGGCACTTCTTAAGGGCTGACGTGCCGTCCATATTTCATAAATTCATTTTTAAACATTGAATTTCCGCAGGGAGTCAGCCTAATAATTCTGCCAACCCATGAAGCGGGTTTGTAGCTTCATGCTCAGCCCAAGCCATACACTTTACCTGTGAAGGGGAGGTATGACAAATTAGAACAGCGTGGCCATAATCCGCATGCATGGATGGCTTCAATGTACAGTACAGTATTATACACACGTGTTAGATCGTTCGCACGTGTACAGGTCATACAGGTACATTACGCATAGAGTTACACCATTTGAAGCTTCATGGTCACACACACAGTTTAGTGTGTATGTAACTATATGGTTTCACGACGTTCTGCAAGCACAGACCCTAATTTGATACTTTATCAGAAAATCTGATAAGAAGAAAATTCCTTCGAAAATATTTCCACTATGATATGAATATGTACAATGATATTAATCCCTTCTCCCCTCGCGCTGGGGTGATGGGATGACAATGGACTGGTGGGGGGGGGGGGGGGGGTTGGCAGTAGGGGAAGTCAATCCGTCGGTCCTCCCAAGACCCATCATAGGGGGCCATAATCCCCCTGAAAATAAAATGACAAATTAATTTTTTCTCATTTTTTCATCCTTTACAGGGGACGTACCGCTAATTATGGATGTTATGTTTTCATGGCCTTAATTTGTCTGAGTATTAAACCACAGAAACATGGCAAGATCAGATCGCTCCCTCTAGGTCTATGCATGGATATTCTACTCGAACATTATTATATCCATATCATTAATTTTCATTAAGATGAAAATGCATTTTCTTCAGAACTAAAAAAAAAAACAAGTGCAGGTTTGTCAACTTTTGGAAAAGGGGGGGGGGGGGGGTGGCGAGAATTTTTTTTTTCGTCAGACCTACAAAATTCGCTCAGGAGGGGGTGGTTATGGGGTCCCTCCATAATTCTCTGACAAGCAAAAAAAAAAGGTTTCATTCTAAAAGGGGGCGGGGGCACAATCGACAAAAGGGCGGATCGTCTATGGTCAAAATGCATACTTTCCTTCCAAAAGGGGGTGGTGAGGGCACGGGCCGGAAGTACCCCCCCCCCCCCCCTGGATCCGTCAATGCACATGTAAATACCTCTTGGTAAAAATAACTTTACCCGACTTTTTTATTTATTCACTTGATTATTGTAACAAATATACGGTACGGTGGTTAATCATAAACACAGCTAGCGCCCGTGGATGTCCACGGGCTGCTTCTGCTAGTATAATATGCAGCAATGTAAATACCCACATGAGAGTCTACCCGGGGAAGGGCTGCCCCCGGGTAGACCAACCCCGGGTAGATTAGGGAACTTAAACATTTTCCGTGTGACAATTCCTACCGTCTATATAGTCAGTAGGAATTGTTATCAAGAAAGGGGAATGTGTTTGTGGAAGTGAAAAGCAATCCAAGAGAAGAGGAGAGTTTGTGTTGCTTATGTTTCTGTGATAGTGTTACATGGCTGAAAATGAGATAATTTGCTGAGGGGAGACTTTTTTCCCCACCGCAGTTGTGTACTGCTAAGGTGGAAACTTGCAATATTCTGCATGAAACCAAAACACAATATTAATGTTATCACAATCAGTTGCTGATTAAAACACATTCCATCTTAAAACAAAAGAATAATTCCACTTCAAAATCACTGAAAACAATATTTGTCCACAAAACAAGGGATTACAGCGGAAACATGCACACCTAATAAAAAAAATTAACAAAACAAAAGGAACAAAAACAAAGAAACAAAACCTTTCATTCCAGTTAAGAACTCAATGTGAACAATAACAATGCATTCTGCAACTTTTCACTTTTGACTTTGCCCTATATTTAGGTGCACTGCACATTCCGTGATTACATAATCAATACAAATGTGGTATCATTGTGAAGGTGAATAAGCAAGCTTCACAATGATGTCAAACTTGATGATGATCATACAGTTACTAGAGAGATATAAATGCTTAAACTTGAATTGCAGAACTTTTTTTGAGGGGTTATATATATATTTAATGCGAAAGGAAATGAGAGAATAATGGTTGCGTAACTTAAATCAAAGTTCCCCAGAGCTGTCCTCCCTTTTGGAATTTTTGCAAAGGCTGAAAAAATGTCTCCGCCGGGAAATTTCAACAATTTCAAAAAGGGAGGACAGTTCTGGGGAACTTTGATTTAAGTTACGCAACCATTATTCTCTCATTTCCTTTCGCATTGTATTTATTTCCGCGAAAGTTGCCAAAGCTGTTGTATATACTATATATATATATATATATATATATATATATAGTGGAAGAAATTTCCCAAGAGCAAAACACTGGCGGCCACTCATAGTTGTGGAATTGAATGAAGATCTTTAGATCGAAAGCTTGATTGAATAAAAGAGAAGTATAGAAGCTACGGCCATTTCTTTCGCTATATATATATAGTAAATATTGTATATATATATAATACGCGCTGTGATTGGTAAGTTCCGCATCACGTGACGTGCAAAAATTTGTTATAGTGCACGATCGTGCAATAACGAAATCAGACCCAGGCCTAATGCACAATAACAGTTATAGATCTACGGGTCTATTTACAATTAGTGCATGTTATATTTATGCACCATCACTGGACTATATGACTATATGAACCCTCCTGCACTCGGGATAATTTAGTATTTGTCGTGCACATAATCCAGTAGCCTATAGTGCCTGATAGACCATGCACTATATATATATATATATATATATATATATATATATACAAACAGATTCTATACAGACGAAGCATTCACAGTATTAAAGAAGAATTTCATGTAATCAAAGCATTAACATAATATGTAAAAATTATGTCGCAAGTTGATTTAATATAGACTGAATATCCACAGTTAACAAAAATATCACCAGAAGATCATCATGAAATACAAGAATACAGGTAATGAGTTCAGCATTTATAATCTTGCCTTAGAAAAGCCTCAGATGCCTCGATGAAACAGTGACATGTCTCAACTCAGAGTCAAAACAATCGATACCATTTTCATTTCTATAAACCAATTACGGAATGGTATACAACTTTTTCGATGTTCTGAATCAATGTAAGACAATACATGATTATTAGATATGTGCCTCCTCGTCTTTTGAGTAAAGTCTACATCGTTCCTTTGAAAAACAGAAAGTACATTCAGCTACGGGGCCTAGTACAAGTTTAGCCCAAGCTCTTTGGCACTCGTATACAACAACCGATGAGGTGGAATTGATGTGGCATGATCCTACAATGCAAGAATGGCAACATAGGACACCCTACCTGTGGAGACTCACTTATAGACCATCTACTGGGCTTATGAGGTATAAAAATACTTATGATGAAGATGATTATAATTAAAATGTCACCAACTCAAAAATTGTTCCCAGAAGACCTGAAGACGTATGTCAGATTACTGTAGTTGATTAATTTCTATAATATATTTCATGATCATATACTATTACCTATTTATTGTGTCTTATGTAATTTTCTTGAATTAATTTATGTCTGTCAGGCGCATTCTATCATTTTCCCTTTCTATCTTTTATCATTTCCTCTTCCACCTTTCCTTGTGTTTTCTTACTATCAATGGCCTGTACTTATAGGACAATCAATGAAAATCACACGAGATTTCCCGCTCTACACACACACTCACTTCCGGTTGAAGTACGCTTTAGGATCGCTTTGCTTTCACACTGCCACGTTGGAGCGGTCTAACTAAGAACCGTTCCTCAAGACCACCTCGCGAGGTGGTCTTCTGGAGCGCTCCAGAAGAACACTTCCTGGACCACTTGAGCATTCACACTCACCTGGGAACCGCTCCTGAGGAACCGTTCTCAGCTAGAGCGCTCTAACGAAGTGAGTGTGAAAGGGCTCGATGATTGCATTCAATTCAGAAAGAAGAAGAATGTTATCCCCGTGCCTAAAATTGATATTTATTTTGGACACACATTTTGATGATGAGTTGTACCAATTTTTCTTTTCTCTTCAGAGTTACCATCAATTCTGGTGATTTGACCTTGACTGATACCGGTGACCTCTATGATTCGACCTTCTTAGGAGGTCGTCTTGGTGTCTTTGTTTATGATCAGCCTGATGTTATCTTCTCTCATATCAAATACGAGTGTGCTGACAGGTATGTATACGAACCCGCTGCCTACGGGATCCAGATGGCTGCTATGGGGTCCGCTCGCTATTCATAAGGACCGCTGTTCATAGAAAACCGCTATTCATTGTACACGCGTTATGAATAGTGGTCCTTATGAATGGATGTCCTTAAGAATAGCGAGGTAATTTGTCTATGGTTTGCTCGCTATGTATAAGGACAGCTATTCATTTAGTCACGCGTCCTTATGACTAGCGAGGTTACCCCGCTCCTTTTTTAAGCCTATGCGAATGAAAGAATTCAGTAGCCAATGGGTTAATTAAGCCCATGAAACTTAACTAGAGTCTGTGGAAAATGTCAATACCAAAATCGAATTGTATTAAACCGGTTAACACTACATAGGCCTACTGGAAGTAGACTTGGACTGGGAAACAAAGAAGAACACCCTGGTCCTCATATATCTTTTGATAAAGCAGTATATGTAGTGCAGTGTGATCGGTTCATGTCACAGAAGGACATTTTCAAAATTTCCCAACTTGGAAGGCCTGTATATATAAGTGATTGCTTTATGATTTCTAGAAGGGAATCAATGAAATGCTCATTGAATGTTGCAGAGTGGAAAATTTTGTCCAAATGTTAGATATATTGGCATCAGGCTTTTTGAGAAAAAAAAAAAAAAAAAAACAGCTTTAAATATCACAAGAGATGTGAAAAATTTGCATCACAGATGGAAATGTTGCTGAAAGTGTCATTTTTTAACCCATTCCCATTAGTTTGGCCCAAGAACCTTGGCACCTTGGAACCCTTGGAAGAACCAAATTTGTAATAACTTGTGGTATTTCATGGTAGTGATGGTCTCTTGATTAAATTTACGATCAAAATATAGGTCACGGACGGACAAAGTGCTAACCCTTAACTAATCACGTCTATTGGTTTACCTGCATATTCAAAACCGTCATATGGAGAGGAGAGAATCAAGAGTCACGGAGGCTCAGTTTACTGTTCTAGGCACAGTCGACATTGAATTATCAATAATGGTTTCTGTTTAGTTTACTGTCTTACAAACTTATTATTTTATGATTATTATTGCCGAACTATGGACTATTATATCCGTATGTCAATTAGGCCTATCTGCTAACTCCCAGAATTATTCTATACTGCCCATATAATTCGAGTTCCTATAGTTGGCGTATCCGACGTAGTAATTTCTCGATAAAAAAGGAATATAATCCATTTTCCATAAATATCTTTGCTTTATATTCAGGCGAAACCAAGCTCTTCATTTTGATGGTTCAGATGATCATGTAATACTACCTGGTATACAGACATTAGATATTGATGAGAGTTTCACATTAGAAGCATGGTGCTATCTTAAAGCAGGATACCCAACGTCAACGCTACCTGTGTTTGGAGTGCCAGATAACAGTTTATATCTTATCATAGCAGATGGGTAGGTAGCTCGTGCGTCAAGCCTGTTGCATAAATAGTGCTGGGGTGTTTCACAAAGAGTTAAGTTTGACTAAAAGTCATGCGTAAGTGCCAATGCGCATACGGTATTAAACGCTTAATCTCATTGGTAGATTACCCAATAGCGCGCGTCCCCTGAGCATGATCTGACCAATGCGGTGATGTGTCATATACCACACGCAACGAGGAATTTAAGCGCGACTTTAAGTCAAACTTAACTCTTTGTGAAACACCCCCAGGTTATATAAATATCCCTTCAAACTTTAAATGAAGGTCCTCAAAGTTGGAATTGTTATTAGTTGAGAGTGATGTGGTGATGTGGAACCTTCCGCGGGAATGCGAAAAAGCAATTTCCTGCCATGCGTATTGTATTTGTGTTGCTCTAAAACTAATATATATATTTTTTAATTCATGTCAGTTATGTTTATGCGAAATATCCTTCATGTATAGTCCACCGGTGAAATAATGGTGAAATTATGTTACTCTCAAGTCTCAAATAAGATACTGTATTATATTTCTACTGTATTCTACAAATCACCATTTGTACATATCATGATATCAGTATGCTATTCATAACCGTATACATATTACATATCATGATCAGAATACATGACAAATGATTTATTTCATCAGGGGCCTGTAACATAAAGAGATACAAATCAGTCTTACGATCAATTAAACTCTTCAGTACATGGTTTACGATTGATATCAATCGTAAGATTGACATGCCCCAGATTGTTTTGTTCTTTTCAACCATGTCTATGTAAGTATGGTAGCTTTTATGTACATGCAACAACTACATGTACATGACTGTAGTTTACTGTTATAATGGAATCATTTTGCTCTAAGAAGGAACATTTATTTAGTTGAACTGATTTCGATTCATTTCTTTGTTCCATCATTTCAGCTATGTCTATGGGAAGTACGGAAACTTCTCTGTGAATGCTACAAACAGTCTACTGGTAGAAGATGCCTGGAATCATGTAGCTATGAGACTTGATGCTGGAGGTATATATACCCATATATATATATATATATATATATTTCATTCTTGTAACATATTCATGTTTTGCTGTGTCATACAATACACTCTCAACTCTTTTTCTCTCAGTCTCTTCCCTATTTGTTCTTTTTTTTTAAGTTGGTGACCTTCATAGGTGTTGTGGTATAGTCACCTGACTACAGATAACGAGGTACGGGGTTCGAATCCCACCACTGCACTAACGTCCTTTGGCAAGACTCTAATCTACATTTGCCACTCTCCATCCAGGTGTAAATGGGTACCTCATATGCTTGAGCGCTAGTTACTTTGGCGGCTCGGCTATAACCAGGGTGATGTCTAAGCGCCATGAGCGTCACTGCCTGACGGATATGAGCGCTATATCCATAATACTAATTTTTATATCGTATATCAGACTGCATTCTTTTGTCTATTATACATGTTTGTCATAGTTCTGCTTAAGTGAAAAATACTTGATGTCATGATGTACTTCCCCCTTTGAGTGCTATTTGCTGTGTATTTCAGCATGATTTTTATCTAAAGATATGCTGCTATAAATCGCCGGGGAAAAAACAAAAAATGCTGCCGTTTGTTAATTTGTGTAATAAATGAATAGCAAGTGGGGATGTATGACGCAACAGAGGTCCTACGCGTACTCACTTACAGTGTGTTATAAGCATAGACATATAATTAGTTAATTTACAGTTTAAAAATATAGAAATGTGAAGCGCAGCATGCTTAAAGCCCCCTTGTTTTGGAGGATTTTGGTGGGGGTGGTGGATTTTAAAGGCCGTTTATCGCGGCATATTTGAAGGAGTTTATAGCTTGGTAGATGTGTGTATAATATCTCATTGAATCGAGATCATTCATTTTCAACTAAAGAATTCCTGTAATTGCATGAGTCCTATTTTAGGTTAATATATTAAAGACGCATTATGATTTCAATGCTAAACTTCATAGGATACATGTATGTCTTTTACATTCCAGATGGTATCTTGTCTGTGTTTGTGAATGGAACATTAGAAGGCGAAACTAACAGTGTTCCTGCTCTAAATTGGGTATGTAGCTATTTCTAATTTAGTACTCTATAGAGGTGTACAAGCCAGGGTAATATTGGAGCGCCTTGAGCACCATTGGTGGATATGAGCGCTATATAAATATCCAATATTATTATTATTATTATATGAATCATTCCTCTCTATATATCTCTATCAACATCTCTTTCTGTTTCCATCTTTCTTCTCTCACTTTCTCTCACTCCCTTTCTTGTGTTTCTTCCACACACTTTCTCTTTATCCGTCTCCCGCTCTCTTTCTCTTTCATGCCTATAATAAAAATCACGATAGCTGTTAGAAGCTCGTTACCCAGTACATGTTACCAAATTCTTTTCAATTTTCCATAACAGAGCTCTGATATAGATTTATATTTGGGGACTGATAATAGCAGTCATTTCTTTCAAGGAACCATGGATGAGGTAAGCAATTTATTTCTTTTTCTCCAAAATTGTATTTTACCTTTCAATAGCTATTAAATATATAATAAAATATACCATCTTTCCTTATTCAATTTTTAAAATCTCTGAAACCTCGACTTTACTTAAAATTCCATTTTGTAAATAAGGATTTTACAAGGATTTTTCTAAAGAAATAATATTTAAAAAATGTAATCAAGTTTGCATCCAAGTGATCTATATTTGTCAAATAATCATTTAAATATTTGAATTTTATAATCTAGATCTATCACAGAGCTCTATTTTTCATAATAACTAAAATTCAAGTAAAGGGCCTGGCTGTAACGTTATTCAAAGTATTGCGTCTTGGATTATTATGATTTAGGTTCGAGTCTGGGGTCTAGCTCTACTGGACTCTGAGATAGAAGAACATATGCAGCTTGCTGGACTTGACTTGCAGAAACACAAGAAACTATTAGATGGTCATTATACCATGGATAGTGAGAGTGATGGTGGGTAGTATAAGGCTAGAACCTCTGACCTGCTTCAGTTTTTTTATTTGCCAACTTTTTTAGTCATCTTCGTAGCACGGTGTATCTCTAGAAATTCTGTGCTATTATTCTTCTGCAAGTGTTGCCCAATTACCGTCAGCATAGTGATAGATTTTATTTAAAAGCAGCAAAAAGTAACTCTTACCGTGTGCAAGGGGTTTCGCTTGTTTCTAAATTGCACCAAAATACAATCAATTCTTGTCAGACGCTTTCACTCCTCAACTCTTTCGAGACATAGCTGGTTTAGCTCAATAACTTTTGAGTAAGAGCCCTAAAATATATACCAGATGTATGAGTAGAAAGAGCAAAAATTTCAAAAGGGAGAATAAGCTTTAAAATCATATATTGGCAACACACTGAGAGGATCAAATTCATTGTTTTCAATAAAAATTGAATTCCTTTCCCCACATTTCGATAAAGTTCCTAACCATGTATGTTGTTTTCAAAGACATTACATTTTATTATAACCAGTATTAGAAGAAAATATTATTGTTGCCAATTTGAAGAACAAAATGTGATCAATTTAGCCCTAAATAATTCATGTCATGAAAGAGCCATGCATGTCCTGAAATTTAAAATGTGTAAGAAATTTATCAACACTTTCTAATGATACCAAACATTCCAACTTTACTCCGATTCCTGCATTATTGTGAAAGAAATATTCTATTCTTTCTCATTTTGTAATATTGGAAAGATGCTTTAAAGTACTTGCTATTGCCTCCAAAAAAATTCAATAGTAGCACATGGATATTTAGAATGCTTGATTCATGCTCCAAACATTGATGTGAATAAACCAGTTCATGGTACACATGACTCTGAAATGACCCAAAATATTACGCGCTTGCGCATGGTGGACACGCAATTGGTTTAATACCCACCGCACACTATACGATCGGTCTACGCTCCGATTTTGAAAGAAAATGTTATAGCATTAGATATAAACACTAAAACACATTAGATATGTTTGATTGAGGTTCAGAATAGTTACATAGATAGTAAAATCGAAATTACAGGCTATTACGAGCATTCTAGTCGGAGGAAAGGCCAAATCGGCTCCGAATCGTAGTGACGTCAGAGCAGTCATGCGATTGTCTACGATTTGAAACTGATTTGGCCCTTATCCCGGATATAAGGCTGACATCTCACCAAATTCCTATGTTGAGTATTCATATTATTGTTCAGAACCTGAATCAGCTATCTTTCACTGGTTAAACTGCCTATATTGAATGCCATTGCGATTATTTCCAAAAATCGTATCGTAGTCGATCGTATAGTGTGCGGTGGGCTTAAGATGTAAAATCATTTATGGTGCACCCATCGGGGTGCGTACCAAAATGACAGCTTGCAGAGGTCAATTGTACTCTGTACAAAATGACCTTTATCTGCAAATGCGCAAATTCCAATTACGAGCTGGCTTATTGGCAGCCATATCCATATTTCTCGTTGGAGTAATATGTGTAATTGACAAATAAAATTTAATTTGCTTGTCACACAGGTTTACTATATATGTGACATAGGAACAGCAAAATTCAGAGGACCCTTCCCTTGGCTAAAGAATGATTATTCTCTCCACTGTTTGATTGGCTAATCTGATTGCCACATAGGTCTATTGCCTGATAAAGATGACATGTTTTTATTCCTGCATTATCAGCAAGTGTTGGTTAAATGTTTATATTTGATTGTTTAAAGATAAAGTTGAGTTCTGAACATGCAATTAAATTATGAATGTCTGGAAGCAATTGGGAAAGGTTGATTATATAGCACGTAACAATTGGTATATGATGTAAGGTTTAGGAACCACCAAATTGCGAAGAAATTGACTCAATCCTGCTGAGAGTCACATGCACTGCACATAGAAATGTGTACAATATTATAGGACTACACATATGTTTATTTTCAGTATTCATTTACCGTATTTATACACTGTATCCATTGTTTGATTTACATAAGGTTTGGAATAATTTTTATATTTTTTGTATTATTTTGGATTTAATCTTAATTGTCCTGTAAACCGTGCGCTTAGAAACATCCCTATTAAGCACCTAATATATTTATTATATTATTATTATTATTATTATTATTATTATTATTATGTTGCATGAAAGTTCGGTCTAAACTTTTCAGCTCTTCCTTTTCATATTTCAAATATGAGGCCATTTGGAGAGCAGTCCTTTTCAGGGGACATTTCTTCTATGATGATGATGATGATCTTTCAAACTAACGTAAAGAGAATGACAAAGCTCGCAAAATATTCTTCACCTTTCCCCGAATTAACCTATTAAGCTTCTCGGTAACAAGCAAAATATGAAAAAGTAACGAACACTTGCTGAAAAAGTAGCAATAATCATTTCATTGTCTTCTACGGAGAATTCCACATTCTCTTGAAAGAGAGAAGCTGTAAATTTCATTAATTTCCCTGCATTTTCCATGCACTCTAACAACTTTCACTGTTTGACTGTCCTCAGGTTCCACCATGTTGGTCGATGATTCCCTGTATGACAATCATGGTATGATCCTAGGAGGGGCATCGTTTGTACCAAGTACGCTGGATGCAGGAAGGTTTGAAGTCACTTATCCTGACTCTAGACGCAGGAGAAGGAGGAAGAGAAGTATCGATGATATTCATACGGAATTGTGATCAACACTCCAGTATTATAAAGCTGTCAGTGAACATAGTGTGGTATAGAGCTGTATAAAAATATTGAATTGTGTCTATGTTGAGGCATACTCCATAAGCAGTATTCAGTATAATCATATGAAATGCATCGTTTGTACCAAGTACACTGGATGCTGGAAGGTTTTTTGAGTAACTTATACTGACTGCAGGAGAAGGAGGAAGAGAAGTGTCGGAATTGTGATCAACACTTAATTATAATCAGATGGGGAACAATTGTGATATAAGACTGAGATATGAATGGACTTTATGAAGGAATTAAAAACTGTTTAATTTTAACACTTTTGTATACCGTCTGAAAATGGTGGTGACGAGGTTTTTTGGTCATGTCGGATCAGAATAAAAGAACAAAAATAATGTTGCTAACAAATTCATAAAGAGTTAATATGAAGATAAACATATCTTGAGATAACAAGTTCTTTTTTCAGTGTGAAGTCTATATTTTTGTGTATCGCATGGATTTCGTATGTGACGTCACTGCAGTCAGGGTGACCAAAGAGTCACTCATTGGGGTGACGTGAGTAGTGGCCTCGTCGCATGTGTCTCTTATGGGCCCTGTTTCATAAAACTTGTTATCAAGAACACGTTACAGTACTTGATATAAGCTACTGATATTGTTGCATTTGATTGGCTGTGAGGAAATTTGTTTTAGAAATGTGGCAGTTGTTATTGATACATGTAAAACGTATACGTTTTATGAAATGGGGCCCAGATTTACTTGTGAATTGCGCTCATTTCAATTTTCTGTATCATATTTAAAGTTTCTAATTTTATATGATATGTACAGTGTGTATCTCATTATTCAAAATGAATATATAATTAAAAGAAAAGTTACTTGCTTTTCAGAGCTCAAACAATGCTGATCGTGCAAAATATGTAAATGAAATCCGTCCATATTGTAAATATTTTGTGTGTAGTATTGTTATTATAATGTACGTACAGAATATATTTTGCTTTTCATGAGTATAATTTTTCTTTTAACCTTTTTTAACATTTTACTACATTTTATATTTTAATAAAACACATTATAATGTTAATTTCATCCATGTTTGTCGTTTGTCTTATATGCTAGGGATGTGGGCTCCATAGTATACGTATGATCATAATAATATATCAATATCAAGTAAACTAGCTGGTACTCATTTCAGTTTATCATCCAGTACACCTATAGTGCATAATATATTCATCTTAGGCCCATCGCACACTATACAATCGGTCTGCGATCCAATTTGAGAAGATAATGTAATGGCATTTGATTTGAACATTTCAATTGTTCAAGGACTACTCCCCCGGAGGACGGCCACACCCAGGACAAATCCCTCGGAGAACGGCTCCCCGAAGGACAACTCCCCCGTTGGAAAATTGATTTAAGTCGACACTAACCCTTAAGAGTAACAAATCAACTCTAAAATATGCAGAGAAAATATTGTCATTTGTGGTAATTTTACTAGCATTTTTATTTTTTTTAAACTCATGACATACATTGGCCTGTATTCTGAACTCCGGTTTACCTTGAAACCACGGTCTTAGTGTGGTTTAAACTCAGTCTGAAACTGTCATTTGAACCATAGTTTTAGAAAGTTACATTCTGAAATCTGGTTTAACTTAAACTCCAGTCTAATATGGCTTAACTTTGTACATAAATTTAGACTGGACTTACGGTTTTAGTCAGTTTTCAGAATACAGGCCAGTGTATTTAGGTAATGGGAGCTTATAGGAACCAGTTCCATAGCATATTTAATCCAGTTCCAAAGACCCCATGCATTTTCCCAAAATGTTAGTAGTTCCGAAGACCATTCTCTTCATGATACGCTAGTTCTGAAGCCCCCTTTTTGTCTAGCCAGTGGCACATACCGACCACTTTTGGGGTCGAGTTAACCACGTGCTTAAATGTATTAGAGCAAAAACGCGCTAATTATCCAACAGATGTGACCCTTAAAGTATGAAGTATCAAGAAGTACTTTTTAAAGAGATTCATGATGTTATAAATGCTCTTGAAGAGCTAGACGCTAGCCTGGTATCTACGAAGATGGATTAATTGTGCAAGAATGAGATAGGCCGAAAAGGGTGTAAAAAGCAATAAGTACTTTTTGAACCTAGGGAAAATATATTGCAGGAAAACAGTGTAAAAGCTTATTAAAGAAGATGGCATCGAAATTGCTAACCCAGGCCAGGCCAGAACGAATATCGAGTATGCAAAAAACATACTATGACGATTATGTGCCTTCAGGGCGCTCTATTCTTGCATAATAATTGCATTCCATTTATATGGGAAGATGATAAAGCAAAGAAGGGAATCTTTCCATTGGTGAGTTTTTTAATGCCTTGAGTAAATTCTCTAAAATAAAAGCCCTGGTAATGATGGCTTTTCATGTGAGTGGCACATAGCATTTTGGAATATCATCGAAGAATTTGTTGTTCAGGATTTGAATAAGGATGTTAGTAGTGGAGAAATGTCAACTTCTCAAAGACAAGCAAAGGTATTTGGTAGCTTTGCAAAATTTGACAAATTCATCGTGAAAGTGGTTCAGTGATATATATAATCCTACTGTTAGAGGTATAATTAGTGACATGTAAGTAAGATA
Source organism: Heliocidaris erythrogramma (assembly GCA_025617745.1). Classification (NCBI taxonomy): domain Eukaryota; kingdom Metazoa; phylum Echinodermata; class Echinoidea; order Camarodonta; family Echinometridae; genus Heliocidaris; species Heliocidaris erythrogramma. The sequence goes on along the minus strand of CM046863.1, from coordinate 46,442,158 downwards.
GAAATTGGAGCTCATTTACTATTTCAAAAAAGAGAAAATGAATGTGGTTTTGAAATCAAAATTCTGGCTGAAATAAAGGCAGATCTCCATTTCAAACAGTATTAATTTTGGTCTAGCGTCCTCACGCGTTCGTTGTGAGACTAGAACCGCCCTCTGTCTTGACGGAATAAACCGTATTATGAGCAAAACACGCTTCCGGGGAGGCATACGAACTACATTGGCTTTGTGTTTGGTTACCAGAGCAATAGAAAGTTCACAATAATGACATCTTGCCAGTCTTCACTCTGTGGCAAAATTTTCAGCTCATATTAAAAAAAAATGATTTAACCCTACCACGCCACCTATTCTGTAACTTTCCGCCTTGGCTGGCCACCAAGAAACGGCATAATAAGACTTGAAATATGACAAATGTTTCATCCCATTTTATCCTACTTTTTCTTCATCCTTCACAATTAATTTTTAAATGAAAATGCATTCTCTCATAAGTTGTTCTGATGAATACACCAAATGCAATTAATTTTCCGCACTAAATTCACAAAATAAATGATCAAAGAAAACTCCCCTTTTTAGGTGAAAACTTTTTGGGCGGCCAGCTGCAAGGATAACGCCCGGGCGGGAATATAGAGGGCAGTTGTCTGAATCGTTTAGCACTCCATCACCATCTTTATCATCATCACATTCATCACCTTGATAATTGATGAAACAGAGAAAAGAGCATAATAATAAAAATAATAATAATTTAATAATAATAATGATAATTATATTATTATTATTATTATTATCATTATAATTATTTTTTCATTATTATTATTATAACTATATTTAATTATAATTATAATAATAATATAATTATCAATGTCTCTATACGCTTTCAAAGAGCCTTGGATTATTACCCCGGCTTAGCCTAGCTGCCCTAATGAAGGCGCTGAAGCTTCAAGGAATAAATTCCTACGGGTACCCATTTGCTTCATCAGGGTCGAGAGTGGCAAATGTAGACTAATGTCTACAAAGGACGTTAGTGCCCGGCTGGGATTCGAACCCCGTAATTTGTAATCTACAGTTTGGTGACTTATCCACTAGACCACAGCACCTTTACAAAAATGTAACAAAAAAGGCTTTGCAATTATTCATCACTATGCCTAGTCATATGCATGTACAGTATATCAGCCGCCCCCCCCCCCCTCCCCCTCTCCTTCCTAGCATCACATTCCCCATCTCTCATACATTAACACATTTTATTTTGTTAATCAAATATTATAACAAAACTCATATTCTAGTCCTACTTTATCTCATGCTGATATTCAATGGAAGATTGCTCTGTACATGTGGACAATGGCTTGAATTCACAAAGGAGGTTTAATTTAACTCATGGTCTTAATCATGATTTAAACCTACACCGTTGACTAAAACATGCGTAAATAGGAGTATACAAGCCAGTGAGTAAATATTGTACGTATAATACGCGCTGTGATTGGTTAATTATACACTATTTACTATCTACTCTTATTTACGCATATTTTAGTCAAGATTTTATTCAATGAATCGAAACTATGTGGAATTGTCATATACAGAAGATGTGAAATAAAATGGGTCTCTTTTTGTCTTATTTCCTCTCTCTGCCTCTCTATCACATTCTCTCCCCTCATCTTTTCTTATCTAGCTTTCTGCCTCTCTTTCTCACTCCGCCTCTCCTCTCTCTCCCCTCTCTGCCTCTTTCCCCATTTACACGGACCTTTTATTTCTTCTCTCTGGTCACCACCCCCCTCTCTCTCCCCCAGCATCTCTTTCCCAATCTTGCTCTGCCTCTAACTCCTCCCCTCTCTCTTTCCTTCTTCCTCTCTCTTGACTTTTCCCTCCCTCTGCGTGTCCTCCCCTATCTGACTCTCTTCATCTCCATATCTGCCTCATTCTCTCTCTCTTCCGCTCTCTGCCTCTCACCTCTTAACCTTTCTCTCTCACAGGATTTTTCTGGTAGCTCAGAAGTGGTTCTAAATTTCACTTTCGCCCTTTCTGTACCCCTTTCATCTCCCTAGCTCCTGCTCTGTCTTTTTCTTACCCTCTTTATCTTTTTCATGCCAAAAAACCCACTACAACATAAATATGATAAATAACTTACCAATGCCATCACTATCAGTATCGGTTTGTTATAACCAAACAGTTATCAGCAATATCAAGAATACCATCTCCATCACTGAAACAAATAGGAGAAAGGAAGCAATTATTATCAAGTAAGTGAATATATATAGGACTAGCAGAAGCAGCCCGTGGACATCCACGGGCGCTAGCTTTGTTTATGATTAATCATCGTACCGTATATTTGTTACAATAATCAAGTGAATAAATTAAAAAGTCGGGTAATGTTATTTTTACCAAGAAGTATTTACAACATGTCCATTGGCGGACCCGGGGGGGGGGGTGCTTCTGGCCGGTGCCATCCCCACCCCCCCCCCCGTTCAATGGCAGGAAAGTATGCATTTTGACCATAGACGATCCGCCCTTTTGTTGATTGTGCCCCCGCCCCCTTTTAGAATGAAACATTCTTTTTTTTTGCTTGTCAGAGAATTATGGAGGGACCCCCATAACCACCCCCTCCTGAGCGAATTTTCTAGGTCTGACGAAAAAAAAATTATCGCACCCCCCCCCCCCCCCCCAGGTCTGCCTTTTCCAAAAGTTGACAAACCTGCACTTGTTTTCCCCACCTTATACTAAATTCTGGATCCGCCCCTGATCATGTGAATATGTCTTATTTATCCAAAGCTTGCATGAGTTCTGAAGAAAATTCCTTTTAATCTTGATGAAAATTGATGATATGGATATAATAATGTTCGAGTAGAATATCCATGCATAGACCTAGAGGGAGCGATTTGATCTTGCCATGTTTCTGTGGTTTATTAATACTCAGAGTAATGAAAAAATGAATTTGTCATTTTATTTTCAGGGGGATAATGGCCCCCTTATATGGGTCTTGGGAGGACCGACGGATTGACTTCCCCACTACTACCCCCCCCCCCCCCTCCAGCTCCCCCATTCCATTGTCATCCCATCACCCCCTGGGGGAGGGGAGAAGGGATTAATATCATTATTCGAAGGAATTTTCTTCTTATCAGATTTTCTGATAAAGTGTCAAATTACCGGTAGCGAACGTCGTGAAACATACACACTAAGCTGTGTGTGTGACCATGAAGCTTCAAATGATGTAACTCTATACCTGTATGATGACCTGTACACGTACGTGCGAACGATCTAACACGTGTGTATAATACTGTACTATACACAGAAGCCACGCGGATATATGGCCATGCTGTATCTTTGGCATAGCTCCCCTTCACAGGGAAAGGTATATGGGTTGGCTGGGCCTGAAGCTACAAACCCGCTTCATGGGTTGGTGGAATTATTAGGCCTACTCCCTGCGGAAATTCAATGTTTAAAAATGAATTTATGAAATATGGACGGGACGTCAGCCCTCAAGAAGTGCCTCCCACCACCCTAAGAACCCTTCCCCACCCGTGGGTACCAAAAGGCGGGGACCGAAAGGGCCAGGGGAGGAGCCTATTTGAACCAAAAAAAAAAAAAGAGCCCGAAATCCTTAGTGTATTATATTATAAGATACTTTTGTATTACAATTAACGGGACACATTTCGAACTATTTTTCCTGAAAGACACTGTATTAAATTATAATTTCTAATCAAAAGTAATTAAATCAGAAGTGGTTAATGTGTACTTTGAGAAGATTTTATGAGACACTTTTATATATTGTGGATCCGTCTTCAATTATCCATCTATGATATCTACATATAACTTCACAATTCACAAAGTTGTTTAAGTTTGCAGAGGAAAGAATAGCTTATATGCTAATCCAAAAATGAATATTTTTTTGACTAAAAAGATTATATATCATGAAATTATATATCAGGAAATCATATAACGAAATTATATATGCAATGTGCCTCATTTTTGTATATTTCCTGTTCTTTATTTGTTGACACTGTATCAATTGTCATGATTATCATCATTTTATCAATTATCTGTATTACGCACGTAAAAAAAAATCCATTGATGATATATGGATAATAAAGGAGAACGGAACTGAACTGAATTGAATTAATTTATGTTAAATAAATGTTGTCATGGACATTATCAATATCATAATCATTCCACTATCCTACCATTGCCATCGTGTATTTTGTATATATCAGTTGGTACCACAAAGCACTTCAGAGGACATACTGTTACTCAGTCCACACTGGCATATTTGTGATTCACATCTTTTAGTAGACCAGCCAAGAAGATTTTTTTTTACTTTGGACGGCATTTTGGGGTAATGCTCGGCTTCCATGCTAAAACTCTTGCAAAAATACTGACGAATAACGTACGGGCGGATGCCACGCGCATTTTTGCCTAAAAATGCCTTTTTTGGCTCAAAATTTGAAAGAATGTCAAAAATCACAATTTTTAATTTTTTGACCTAATATGTAATACCTGATTAAGACTTTTCAAGTGATATCAGATTTATTTTCAGTTTCAAGTTATAAACCTGATTAATACACAATTGAAAGTTGGATATTACACACACATATATGGCGTAATGAAACATAAAACTGTGATTTACTCAAAATAAAAGGTTGTGAAAACTACCAATATTTCAAAGTTTTTTACCCAACGTAAATTTGTCATTTTAAACACTTTTTCTTGATTAAACATATCATGTATATTGTCATGTCACACACAGAAAACAAATTATCCGATAAGGTGATAGATAACTCATTTTATGTTATCCCAAATGGAACGATGCATTTTTACTGGATGCGCATTTTGACTGAAAAACACTATTTGAAGGTACATCTAGAGTGTATAATGTACATAAGGCAATTATCTCATGTTTATCAGTATAGTTTATGGGCCATAAACTGAAATGTCTCCACCCCCTTAGAAATAATCTTAAATGATTTTTTCCTGTTAGATAGGACCATTAACTATCAGAATATGCTTCTTTGCCCTAAATTAAGAGGTGGGCGTGGCCACAAGGGCTATCAGTACCATGGCAACGGATCAAGAACAGCAGAATTTAAGAAAATGTCATGTTATTCGTGATTAAGAAAGGACAAAAACACATTGTAACATTTTAAAATAATGTATCAAAAGTTTCTCACTTGATAAAAACTCAATAAGAGTTATAAAAGGTGTCCATCATGTTTGAAAATGGCTGTTGCTATGGAAACAGTAAGAAAAAACCCATATATGAGCAAAAAAACCCACGATGCTACCGAGTAAAGTAAATATTAATACATTTATATTGTACATGATATTCTTCTCTTTTACAGGACACTCACTTATCAAAATTTGTTTGAGTAAAGGGATGATGGAGGAGAACACTAAATGTGTAGGCCGTTACCATGGTAACAAATAAATTTATTGCATTTCTAATGAAATGCAGAACTATATTTCTTTTCAACATGGAATAATGGTAAACATCTAATATTTTTTACTGCCTGTTTGATAATATTCAAAAGTTTAGTTTGGAATAGAGCTAAATTTGATATATAAAAAAAAATCTGTTGCCATGGAAACAGAATTAATGAAGATGACATCTTTCAACTAAAGAAGGAAATGTAACTACCCAATATAAAATATATAGCAATTAGATTAACAAACACCGTCAGCGATTAGAATCTGCTCGTTGGCTGTGAATGTGACCACTATCATAATAGCTGTTACCAAAATTTGGTAGCTAATACAAAAAGTGGTGTTGTTTTTCTACCAGAATTTCTGTTTACTTGATTCCAATCTAGATCCAGAAGATTTGTGTCCCATATATAATGGGTGATACCAAAATTTTCACAATGATATTGATGACAAGACCTGCTACTTGCTTCATTGGTAATTTTATTTATATACAGTGCGTATCAGAAAAAAATTATACCCAACTTAAGTAGCTTCTAATTAAAAAGTTATAACCTCTTTGAGCTTCAAAATTTATTTCATAGTAAAGAACAACTTATATTCTGTGCAATGATACCTTATTCATAACTTTGCTGCCACGGATGACTCAGCAGCAGGCATTTCAAACAGTATTGTCAAACTCCTGTTGTACCAAGTTTGGGCTGAAGTAGCGAGTGTGGGTCAAACCAACTATGCATTAGTTACTTCAGTTGGAAAACAATTGCTGAGTTATTTTCAATTGATTTTGTGCATTTGAATAGAAAAGGTGTTAAAGTCAACTCAAACTCACGAAAGGGCTCATTAAAAGCTAAATTTAAGATTTTTTTTGCCATTTGTAAACCCAATGGTGGCTTCATCTGCATCCCTTTTTTAAGGAAAGCCTTTTTACCGAGTCATTAAAAATGGACATTGTTAATTCTCAACGCGTATCCTTCCTATTCTTCTTTTCAGTCTTTAAGGTCAGTAAACCTTTCAGTCCATGTGTTATTCGCAAAAAACAACGTGTGCACCGTATGCAGGTGAAATGGTGCTATTGACGAATGAGCAGACAGTTTTTAGTTATCACGGGACAAGAAGTTAGAATGCTATTGAAATAAATTAAATATTGTCATGTGGATTGAAACAAGGTCATGGAAGCTTAGATCACTTTACACAATGAATCATTGAAGCACAAAGGAGGATTTAACTTTTTAAAATTATTTTAGACTAAAGTAGCACATTCATATGGCTTGACTCACATTCGTTGCATCAGCGTCAGCCCACACTTGGAACAAAGAGATTTTGATTTTTTGACTCTTTTTAAAAACCCTGGTGCTCAGTCATCCATGGCAGAAATGTCATGAATGCGGTACCAATAGACAGACAATAAGCTATTCTTCACCATGAAATAAATTTCAAAATCACATCGATTTTAATTAGAAGCTATCAAAGTTGTGTATACTTTTTTTTTTGATACGCACTGTATTTAGTATCCATTTATTTATTTATTTATTTGCACTTATTCATACAGGATAAAAGCATGATCAGTATAAAACTGTTTTGCATCATGTTCCTGATGCAACAGGAATAAACAATAAGGTATAGCATAAATTGGTAACAATTTTATATGAAAATACAAGTAATATAGTTACATAATGAGAAAAAAAATTAACTCAACAAGTAAAAACAACAATAATAATCGGCTATGAATATTTCAAACCTAACCAATTGAGTATATTATGCTATGTTAAGACTAATGTGGAATGTGGAATGTGGATAACATCCATGTACTAAGGAGACATATTAAACGTAATTAATAAATATCCCATACATAGTTCCTGTAACTTTGTGGATTGTCATCTAAAATAAAAACCGAAAAAATCAGAGTACTTTTGAAATTTATTTTGGAAAGTCACACAAAGATCATATACATGCATATCGATGATATTCATTAAGGTTAGCTGGCAACTAAATATGGTATAATCACAAATTTAGTGTTGATGTAGAGTGTAGCGACTTGAAATCACGAGTTGACAACTAATCAATATTGGTCACAGACCAGGGCGGCAAAGTGTCTCGTGATGGGGGGGGGGGGGGGGGGGGGGGGGGGGGGATAAAGTAGACACCAGCAGAAAAAAGAAATTCTGCGGGAAAGGGGACATGCATAAGGGGGGGGGGGCACTTTTTAGGGAAAAAGGAAAGGCATGAATGGAAACGTTAAAGTGAATACATTAGTTTTAGACATTATATACCCTACACTTTGAAGCCATCTCGGGAAAGATTCAATAATCCTATTTGTTTCTCTCTTTACATCACAGTGTGCAGTTGAGTGTGAGGGTCTGTATATTCCTTTTATTTCCAATCGAGCTTAGCGGGCTGTGACACCCAGTGGTTGATCGGGAGGGGGAGGCTTTTGGCGGAGCTTTTTAAAATTATCCCTGACATCTAGGACTTTGGCCCCCTATTTTGGTGGCAGAGGCCTTTCCTTTTTTTCTTTCGTTTTTTCGCGTATCTCTCTTTCACATCGAGACTCTCCCCCCCCCCCCCCCCCCACTTTGAAAAATGCTGGTGACATCAGATTCTTATGAAGAGGAAAAAAGTCATCCTAGTGGGGTTCAAAGTACAATGTTATCATGAAAGACTGGATAGACCCGTGGGCGTCGCTAGGGGGGGGGGGGGGGGGGGTGTCGAGACCACTAATTTACAGACGAACCTGAGTCTGTGTGCCACCGATAACCGATAAACCTTTGTTTGTGAACGCCAACATTGCTCTGAATACATATGTTTCTAAGCGCCGAAGTAGTATTATTACCCTGGGTTTAGCCCAGCTGCCCTATAAGACGCTGAAAGCAGTCAAGGAATAAATTCCTACCATATACCCATTTACTACACCTGGGTGGAGAGTGGCGAATGTAGATGAATGTCTTGCCAAAGGACATTCGTGCCGTGGCGGGACTCGAACCGCGAACCATGAGATCCACAGTCCGGTGACGTATCCACTAGACCACGACACATCTATTTGATAAATCTAATTCGAATAATTTTGTGTTTCCTTGCCAATTTCTAATGGCTGGGGTTATATATTCCCCCTGAAATTTGAGGGGGGATGGCCTGTATAATACCCCAATATTTTTGGATGTGAGAATTACGATACATTAACTTAAAACTAATAATTATCCAAATTCATTATTTAACAACATTTAATCATACAGAAAACCATTTCGGGATGCTCTAAAATGCAAGTTTTATAGACAGATATTTGAAAAAGTCCCTGATGTAGGAGGGGGATATCCCCCCCCCCCCCCCCCCCTCACTCACCTTCCTCTCGCCGGTCATCCCCAATCATGAACACAGATCGACACCCCTGTTCCCAAGGAAAGTTATAATAAATGACCTTAAATTAAATTCCATGTATACATGTACATATAAGGATATATTTTATAATAGATACAATCTATTACAAGATAAAAATCATCTCTGTCTTTCATTATGAAAACATAAAATCATATCCCAACAAAGATTAAATGTGCTGACTGTGTGGTAATTTTTTTTGCACAGATTTGCACATCCATTGACTTGCACTAGGATAAATGTACATTACTCCACTGGAGTTAGTGTGTTTACATAATAAAATACACAATATCATGCAGAGTATTGTCTTCACATAACCCTCTTAAGTCTGCTCTTCCCAAGAGTATAATTCAGTTATCTCTATATGGATACATGACACATCATCACTGAATATTGTTGTTTATTTCGCTCACTTTCTGATATGATGTTCCACCTCCTGGAGATTGACCCATTGCATTCACATGACTTTATAATTTTTTTAAAGGAAAATCCTATGTGGACCGCACGCACAGTGAATTTATAATGAAACATAATGATATGTATTAATGTTATAATGTTCATATAACATATATCATTTTTCCAGTTAGTTAACGATAACTTATATTATAAAAATGAAATAAAGTTTGGCTTTTGCACAATAAATTAAAAGAAAAACTGAGATATCAAAGAATATTTCAACCATGGATTTAGTATGCACTATCGCAAATTGTAACTTACAATTTTGGGGTAAATATGATTCAGCATTATTTAAATAATTACAAGTATAATGTTAAAAACTGATGGCTAATCCTTGAAAATTTGTCATAATGAGTATAATCATATCATTTGTAGACTTTAATTTATTATTTATTCATTTATTTTTGAACTTGATGTATTAGTGTACTTCGATAGTATTTTGTTGCACTGATAATAAACTTCACATTAGCGTCAACCTGTATACATAAAATGTTAAGAGAGAGGGGTTTTAATCATCCATAAGTTCTGTGTCTCTGATAGTAAAGGCCCGATCACTACAATAAAATAGTTGGACACTGCCAGGAGCAGATTTGGGACTGCAATTCGGTTATAGGGAACTGCTATGTGACCGGCCCATCCATCCTACAACGTATATGCAAGTTTTCTTACATATTCAATATGATTTTGATACATTATCAATATACCTTGGCGAGACCGACTTCCGAGTGGTCGACCAAATGATGATAGCAATGCAGACGTAATTTTGATGGGGTGGGTGCTAATATTCTGTATAGCTCAAAATCAGCTTTACAGCTTTTAAAGTTTGTGAGCGAGCAACAATTCTGACACTGTTTAGTCAAAACACTTCTTTCTAATATCTAGAAAGATTTGAATTGAAAGAATATATATATTAAGAATGGACATTTGTTTAATTAGGAATGTGTGGTAATTTTCCAATTCCAATAGTTCCGTGATGTGCAACTCACTATTAACCATGACAACGTCCATAAGGAACACATCCGAAACCAACTTTAAAGGCCAAGTTCACCCCCCCCCAAAAAAAAAAAAAAAAAATGAGTTAAATCAATAAAATTAAATTGTACAAAAAGAGGCTAAAATTCATCAAAATCGGATAAAAACGAGACATTTATGGCATTTTAATGTTTTGCATTAACAATGATTGTTTCATGAAACAATGATATGAATAACATGGGCTGTATGCAAATTATTAAGCCGATGATGCCATAAGCTCACTTTTCCTTTTGTATTTTATTATATGAAATTTCAAATATTTCAGCTTTCTTCTCCAAGAATGTTTGACTCCTCGTAGAATGTGTACGATCATCATTATTATAACTTACTGTGATACAATGAAGAGAATCTTTATAAACATCTATGAAAAAAAATGAAATATTTGAAATTCCATATAATAAAATACAAAAGGAAAAGTGAGCTCATGACATCATCGGATCACTAATTTGCATTCAGCCCATGTTATGCATATCACTGTTTTACGAAACAATCCAAAATTTCAAAATGCCGTAAATTTCTTATTTTTATCTGATTTTGATATTTTGTTACTGTTTCGTTTATTTAATTTAACTCTACTGATTGAACTCAACTCATTATTTGGGTGGACTTGGCCTTTAAGACAAACAAGCTGATTCTGATATAAGATTCATTTGATATTGTTCAAATTCAGTTTGTTATACATTTATTTTGTATTCGTAGGTGCCATTTCTTTCTTTGAAAGATTACATTCATTAACATTCTGTTTCCATGGCAACAGTTTTTATAAATCAAATTTAGCTCTACTTCAATTAACTAAATTTTTTAATATATTCAAACAGACGGCAAAAGTTATTAGATGTTTACCATTATTTCATGTTGAAAACAACCATTATCTAATGATAGTATTTTGTTAGAAATACAACACAAAAATATAATTGTTACCATGGTAACGGCCTACACATGTAGTAGTCACATCTATCACCCCTTTACTAAAATAAGTTATCAGTGAGTGTCCTGTAAAAGAGAAAATAATAATGGTCAATATCAATACTTACCTCTTTTTTAGGTAGCATCAAGGGATTTTGCTCAAATATCATTTTTGTTCTTGCTGTTTCCATGGAAACAGCCATTTTCAAACACGATGGACACTTTTTATAACTCTTATTTGGGTTTTAAATCAAGTGAGAAACTTTTGATACATTATTTTAAAATGTTACAATGTGATTTTGTACTTTCTTAATCACGAATACATGACAATTTCTTAAATTCTATTGTTTTTGATGCGTTGCCATGGTAATAGCCCTTGGGGCCACGCCCACCATTTAATTTAGGGCAAAGAAGCACATTTTGAGAGTTAATGGTCCTATCTAACAGAAAAAAAAATCATTTAAGATTATTTCTAAGGAGGTGGGGACATTTCAGTTTAGGGTCCATAGACTATACTGATAATACATGGGATAATTGCCTTATGTACATATACACTCTAGATGTACCTTCAAATAGTGTTTTTCAGTCAAAATGCGCATCCAGTAAAAATACATCGTTCCATTTGGGATAACATAAAATGAGTTATCTATCACCTTATCGGATAATTTGTTGTCTGTGTGTGACATGACAATATACATGATATGTTTAATCAAGAAAAAGTGTTTAAAATGACAAATTTACGTCGGGTAAAAAACTTTGAAATATTGGTAGTTTTCACAACCTATTATTTTGAGTAAATCACAGTTTTATGTTTCATTACGCCATATATGTGTGTGTAATATCCAACTTTCAATTGGGTATTAATCAGGTTTATAACTTGAAACTGAAAATAAATCTGATATCACTTGAAAAGTCTTAATCAGGTATTACATATTAGGTCAAAAAATTAAAAATTGTGATTTTTGACATTCTTTCAAATTTTGAGCCAAAAATGGTATTTTTAGGCAAAAATGCGCGTGGCATCCGCCCGTAAGTTATTCGTCAGTATTTTTGCAACACTTTAAGCATGGATGCCGAGCATTACCCAAAATGCCGTCGAATCTTTTTCTAGAGCCTTTTTGGATGTTTGGCTGGTCTACTATTAAGTTTTATAACTTCATTCTAGGGCAGCCAGTAGCCATCTTGGATAATATACAATCATGTGATGATGATGTCACAACTTTGATCACATACATGTCAAACGCACTTATCAATAGCTGATAGATAATAGTACCAATAGCCCTAACAACAATAACATAACTTTGTATCTGATGAACATTGGTTCCAAGGTAATTATTACATGTATCTCCATAGCCATTCTGATCTGTATCAGTCTGAGCCGCGTTTGAGTTATCAGGACAATATCACACACGTTACCTACTCCATCACCGTCAGTGTCTGTCTGATCAGTGCTATTGTACAGAGGACAGTTATCAGAGGTATCCATGATTCCTATATAAAAGTAAGGTTTACAAGTGAATCAGGGGTTAACCCTATTTTAACTGGGCTATTTGAGACCAGGTTTTTACTCGGGGGGGGGGGGTCAATTTAACCCCCCCCCCCCTCCCCAAGATCTCGGAGACCGATTCACACGAAATTTTGCATGGAAGCTAAGTACATTGAAGTATTAGCGACACGTTCATGTTCAATGATCCAATATTAAATATGCAAATTATGCGCATATTAATTACCAAAGTACGCTAATTTTTGCTAGTTTTCCTAATTTTTAAAGCAAAACATAATAAAAAGTATTATATTGACTCAAAATGAATTACAGACATGGATAAGTTTAAGATTTAGGTATTTACTTTGTTTAGTATGCTTTTCTCTATTGACATATTTACATAAGCATTTATGAAATTTGCATATATTGCTTATGTATTCCTTTGTTCTTCATTTCTTTTGTATTCTATTGTTCGTATTTTTATGTTTTGTATTATTTTTGACAATGATATTAGATAAAGAATGGGAAAAATGGATTGTATTTCACAAGTTTCAGAACATGTCCATTCTATTATACACACATGTATGGAAAAGTCACTGTTTTTGGGATGACCTTTGACCCTTGTCATGTGACCTTCTAATGCTTGGTCCGATCTTCGAAAATTTAGTACCAAAAGTTGTGCAAGACTTCAAAGGAAAAAGTCATGAAAGGATAACTGCCGCCGTACGAAGTAGTCGCTATATTACAACGGGGGGGGGGGGGGGGGGGGGGGGGGGGTAAATTGACCCCAGTTAACATAGGGTTTAATGTTAAATGTTCAGCATTTATTTATTATAATGATCTTTGAAAATTACGCTGAATGAAAATTATTGTTATTACATGCATTTTGTTCAAGATATTATTTAGGATGTATTGACGTTTGTCTTTATATTGTTGAAAATGGTTCATGATAATTATTTATGATGTAATAACGTTGTTATATTCTGTAGAAAATGGAAAATAAATGAAATGAAATGAAATGGTTAACAAGGGGATCACGGTTTAAAAGTAGGTACACAACTGACAAAATTAAAACAATGGAACTATAAATTATTTTTTTTTAATTGTAAACAAAAGATTTGTTTACAAATTAAAAATTCCTCCCCAGTCAAGCTTCTTCGTTTACTAAGTTTTTTTTGTTTTTGTTTATATTTGTATTGAGTTATACTAATATGTCTATTTAATCCTTATGTTTGTTAAATTATTTGATTACACAAACTCATTATACTAGTGTTAATCTTAGACTTTAGGATTTTTACGTTTATATAGTTATTCTCATTGTACAGTTTACTTAGTTAACATATTAATTCAGTACATTATACCTTTGACCTGGGGCCAGGCTCGACTAGCACATGTGCTATTTTCTGGTTCCATTTTACCATTAATTTTTGCTTTTGAAGTATTTTTGATTTGTCATGTTTATCATGTGTAAAATGTTATACCGTTATATTGTAATACATGTATGTTCTTCTTGTTGGTAAATAAATAAATCAATCAATCAATCAATAAGGATATGCAGCAGCAATTAAACTGAAATCTCTTACCACCATCATCATCGCACTCATCAAAGGTCAAAAGGCAGACATCACAAGCATCCCATAACCATCTCCATCAGTGTCAGCTTGATTCTATTTGGATACATACTGACAGTTATCCTGTAAAACAAAGGAATAGTAATGACTATTGTGATAATATAATGACCATATAGCCATCTTTATCAGTGTCAGCTTGATTCTGATTGGATACAAGATGGCATTTATCCTGCAGTAATTGTACTAAATATCATTATAGCAATTATCATGATATAAATGATATTGATAAAATAATGATTTTGATTAACTGTTTGTAAAAAGTAGTAATAATTAAGCTTTTCATACAATCATTTATAAAACACAGATATTAATATCAATAACCAAAAAAAAAATACATGCTCTTTAAAATAATGATTGTAATAAATAAAATCTCCACAATATTCCTGACAGAGTGATCATAATAATATTTACAAATCTTTTTTTGAATAATAGTAATAATAATTTTTTAAATACTGGTAACAATAATAGCAAATTAATGATAGTAACGATAATATTCTTCATAAAGTTCACGTACTAAGAGCACTTGTATTTCAAAAGTAAATATAAGGACAGGCTCCTATTGTGGTTAAACCACAAGATTTCCCCTCACCTTAATCATCATAGATATTATCATTGTCATTATCTCTATCGCATTCATCACCGATCTGGTCATCATCGACGTCCTCTTGACCGCTGTTTGGTACAAACTCACAATTATCAGCCTTGAATTCATTACTAGAGCCATCGTTACATTCATGTGACTCAACGGGTCGACCGTCCATGTCGTTATCTACGCCACATAACTCGCGTTACCAGTAAAAACCATCGTTACACTGTAAGAAAATTTTAACTCATCTTTTTTCATTCTATTTATTAAATAATCCGTGATGTATTTATATTTTGTTTCTGATTTCTGATAGACCTAACCAAACAAATATGATGCAATTTATGTGCAAAGATGGAAAGAAAAAATAAAGGATGCAACTCTACCCGTCTTGGGACACTATACGTATTTTTAAATGGGAACACTCAATATTAACTGGATTGCGTTACATCACTGAATGTTGTTACTTGTATATCTTTATTCAATATCATTGATATTCAACATTTCTCAAATTATCACATCTTTGTTTTAATTATTTCCGGATTTATCTAAAGCCAGTCGAATGTAGATACGTCCACTTGTGATCTCTTTCTAAAATAATAATAAGATGTATGTTTACGTCACAAGTAAGTGTTCCAGCTCTTGTTGACGTACAAATTGCGTTGTCATGGCAATTATCCAAACTCAGGGCACAGTAGTCTCTGGTGTACACCAAGGACAGTGTTACCAGGTAACCGGGTGGACAGGTACCACATGAATAACTCCCCTGAAAACACAATTACGAAGAAAGAAAATATAAGATACAGTAAGAACACTTTAACCCTCAAGACAATTGACTACATTTGGTGGTTTGGCACAATAAATTTTGATTCAGAGCTCTACAAATATAGCTGATGCAAGAGTAGAAAGAGAAAATTTTCTGCACACACTATGTCCATTTTTTGTTTGGTTGCATGACCATATTGCGTTCGAGGCCATGAATTTTAAAAACGAGAACAAGCTCTAAAATCCTTAAATGGGCAACCCATTGAGAGGTTCAAAATTGTTTTTTCCTAAAAAATTCGCATTTTTTCTACTTTTCTACATAATTCCTAACCATGTATATTGTTTTCAAAGAGATTACACCTCATGTAGCAGTAAAGAAATATATTGTTGGCAATTTGAAAATAAAATTGTAGCAGTAAAGAAATATATTGTTGCCAATTTGAAAATAAAATGTGATCAATTTAGTCGTTAAATAATTCCTGTCCTTAAAGGGTCAAAGAGTTGAACTCTACCAAATACAGTGTTATAAACGATAACCAGGTGGACAGGGCCAACAGGAATAATTGCCCTTAAAACATAATCACGAGAACCCACCCCCCCCCCCCCCCTCCCCCTTTCTCCGAAAATACAATGATGCAGAAAAGGCTAGTTGAATCTTCACCATGCCGCAAAATTCCTTTTTCTGAGATCATCGTGAACCCAACATCCTAATATGGTACATGTATCCAACTTCATAATTAATGAACACGCTTGAATTTTCTGAAGAAATAATAGCCTTTCTTTGTCCAAAAGTGTCATATACAATAAGAAAAATTTAGGTGATATAAACTACATACAGAAATGAAAGGTGAATATAACAGACTAGATGGATTTTTTTTTTTTATCACATTTTAATTTTTTTTTAAATCACATTTTAAAAAGTGGTGTGTATGTGTGGCAAATCTTTAAAAACAGAGCTATGGACATCTGGATTTATTTTTAAAGGGAAACGGCACCGGGCGGCCGTGGGGAAAGTGAGGATTGCGTAAGCCCCATTCACTCGTACACAAAGTCTGTGCGTCGAACGCGTCCGTTGGACTAAGTGG
Source organism: Heliocidaris erythrogramma (assembly GCA_025617745.1). Taxonomy (NCBI): domain Eukaryota; kingdom Metazoa; phylum Echinodermata; class Echinoidea; order Camarodonta; family Echinometridae; genus Heliocidaris; species Heliocidaris erythrogramma. The sequence continues at coordinate 46,425,448 of CM046863.1, read as the reverse complement.
GATTACATTTCGACTGCACGAAGCCGACCGAATCTCATACGAGAGCTCGAGCTCAGGCGGAGCGTGCATGTTTGACCAGACTATCCGAGGTTTGCGCCCGCGGGCCAACGGCATTATCAGGT